>CP125973.1:1762737-1973797 GCA_030063025.1 Avena longiglumis
ATAGATCAACAGGAGGGAATAAATACTATAAAAGTAAGATAGGTAGAAAGGGGGAGATGCTCGCCTGAAAACATTGTCGAAAGGTTCATCCGAAGAACGGGGCGAAGCTCACATCAACTCAACGGCCTTATCCGCGAAGAACCAAAACACTAGAAGAAAACCGGATGCGATATTTAATTCAACGGCAGAAGATCGGCATGATGCATGGCATGGCAAGGTGCGATGCAATTAGGTCAAATTAAGTGGAACCGGGGTCCCGACAATTAATTAGGTGGTTCGAGTTATTTAGCTACCCCGCATATTAAATGTTGTTTAAACAAGGCAAGGTAAGATACGGGTTCGCTACACAAGTTTAAATGAGGCCAATATATGGCTAGATTTGCCCGCATATGGGCCCCATATTTAATTATTAGGTGAATCGGCATAAGGCCCCCAAACCAATGCTATGCATGCGGGAATGACAATTTAATATGCCACAAATTGATATGTTATAAAATAGGGTGCGAGGAAAAAGGGGTCACACATTAAGGGGGGCTCGACGATCTTGGGTTTCCGGGGTTCGGGGTCGGTCCGTGGTTCGGCGGAAGCGTGCTCAGATAACGGGGTAGATCTTGTTGTCCTGTGTCGGTGACCTCGGCATCCGGGAAGCAGGACTTGGTTTGGCGTCGGGGGCGCAACGGTTGCTTTCGGGTCGGTGTCGTTCTTGTCGTTGCGACGCTCTTGTCGGGTCCGCGCCATCGAGGCGGTCTTGGCATCCGGGGGCGTCGGGTCATGGCGTCCTCGAGAAGCACTTGTCGTACATGTGTCTTCGGTTCCGTGCCGATGATCTTGTCGTCCCACGTCGGGGTCTCCAGGGTCTTGACGGCTTCGGGTCCGAGAGGGAGATCTTGGCGCCGGGGTTCTCGCGGCAGGAGTGCAGATCCTGTCGGTTTCACCTTGAAGTCCTTGTTGTGCTGCACTGGGGATCGTGGTTCACCGGGGTTCGGAATCGGGTCGATCCGGAAGAAGGTCTCGTGGATCCGCGCCGGGGTCGCTGGCAGCTTGGGGTGCCTCAGACGGCCATCGGACGATCTCCCATGGCACATACACGCACACACATACACGCACGCTGCACGAGCACACACATACACGCATGCGCATACGAGCACACAGGCCACGGCGGTGGCCAGCGTGGAGGGTTGGGGCCGGGCCGGCGAGGGCGCCCGGGCGAGCCGGGCGACGCGGGGAGGAAGTGCTGGCGTTTCCGGCTTCACGGGCGGGCGAGGCGGGACAGCGCGCGGCGCTTCGCAGAGGACGAACGCAGGCGGCGGAGAGGCGGCGTGCGGGGCCGCGGGTCGAGCTCAGGCGGCCCGGGCGGAGCGCGCGGTCGACGGAGGGAGCTCCCTGGGGACGGCGGCGAGGGTTGGTGATGACGCGCGGCCGGCCGGAGGGTTGCAGTGGGCGGCGCGGGCGGGAGAAGGCGGGCCGGGCTGGCCGCGGACGGCGAGGCGGACGGCGAGGAGGTTTCAAGGACTCGGCGCGACGGTGCTCGAGGAGCTCGCAGCGGCGGAGGGAGGTGGCTTACGGGGCGGGGACCAAGGCCCGCGCGAGGGAGGGTCGGTGGCGCAGGGGAGGGCGGCTGGGCGGGCGGGCGGCGCCTGGAGAGGCTGGGAGGCGGAGGACCTGCAAGCGGGCGGGCGGGGCGGCGACGGGCAGCAAACGAGGCGAGGGCGGAGGTCTGAGGGCGGCGCCGGAGCTTGGCGGAGGATCGAGAGGGCGGCTGGGTGGCTCGGCCGAGGCGCGGAGGTCGCTGGGCGCTGAGGTGGGGCGGAGCGGGCTGAGGCGAGGGCGACAAGCTCCGGTGCGAGGCCAGGGCGGGCCGGCGAGCACGCCTCGAGGCGGCCGGGGGCGCGGCGGCTCTAGGTGGTGGCGGCCGGCGCGAGGGGCCTGAGGGGGGTTGGAGCGGTCGCGGTCAGGAGGTGGAAGACGGTGGGGAAAGAGGAGAACGTGGGAGAGAGGAGGCAGGGGAGAGAGCGCACGCGGGGCAGGTGCAGGGTGGGGCCGGCGCGGGGCCCACGCGGGAAGGGGTGCGGGCGTGGTGCGAGTGCTGAGAGGAGAGTGTGTAGGTGGGGCCGGGCTGGCACAGAGAGGGGTAGGCAGCGGTTGGTTGGGTGAGAGAGGAGAGAGAGAGAGGGTGAGGTGGAGGGCAAGGATTGGGTGAGGGAGAGGGAGGGGTGAGGTGTCGCGACGGGATAGGTTGGGGTGATGTGGGGGGGTGGGTAGGGATATTGGTAGGCTTAGGATTAGAAGGGCGGCAGGTTTGGACCGACTCGAAAGTTCGGGTCGCTCGGGTCGGCCTGCCTGCTCGATGCCCTAAAAATAAAATAAATCTTTATTTGTTTAATTGGACCGCTTGCAAACCGCTCGCGGTCAAAACAAAATAATCCGCGAACCGGGTTTGGCGCTTGAATAAAGATGGGGCGTTTAGAACAAATGGGTTTGCAAAATAGTTTTGACAAACAACATGCGACGATGACGATGCAATGCACAAATTCAACGCGATTTTCTAGTAGTGGTTTTGCGGGATGCCACACCGACACCACTAACAATGGATCTCGCCGAGATCCGCCTCATGGTACCGGAAGGAAGGTCGGCGTCTCGCCTTCTCGCTTGTAAATCCTCGCGACACCACTAACGAGGGTTCCTTCTTCATCTTGAAATCTGCGACACCACCAACAAAGGGTCGTTGTTCCTGATCGTCGCGAGAGCACTCCGGAAACAAAAGGTCGAAGGTAGAGGTATCGCAATAAAGCCACCCCTATCTTCCGTTAGAAGAGGGAAAAGTTACATCGATCCACCAGTTCGATGTACAGAGCGAACAGTAAGAGTCGGGTAGGGTGATCAGTCCATCCCGGAACCAACTATCAACTCTATACATGGTTAGAGAATCGTGCAACTCAACTCTCGAGATTTAGATCAAGACCTTCTTAGGCGGTAACCGAACAAGGGAATTTTGCAGAAATCGTATGAAAGACACAATCGATTAGGTTTCGCGATGGTTCCGCTGGCATGAACAACACGTGTTCAAGGTCGACTCAACTTCACCAAAACTCGCCCTCATATGTTTTTCAACGACATCGATGTCCAAAGAAGGAACACATATGGATAAAGATCTCAAGAACAAAAGATCGGATGAAGGGTGCAACAGTCAAGTTGCGATTGATGATCGTAGCACCTCCATAAAAGGGAGAATGCGAAACCTCAAGGTACGAGAAACCCAACCGCGAAATCTCGGACTCAAGAAAGAGATGAGAGGATTCAAATCACGTAGGGTAAGAGGGGAACAGAGGGTAAGGAGTAAAATCGACCCAGCCGTAACTATCCAACCGATTTTGCAAAATAGTTTTGACACTCTACTGCCGTTAGCTAGGTTATCCCACAGTCGGACTTGTGGGGTATCGCAACCGCCGAGCTCGATACCACTCAGAACACCCTCAGATCGGACCTATGCAAGTTTGGGCCAAATTCACCAAACCCGCAGAAACGATTCAAAGGTGCTCACCAAGCACTCTCGCGGTGGAAAACGGCAATAACATCGCACAACATCCTCCTCGATGGGACCCAGTAATGTATATATATAACAATACCCATGAGTCCGTAATACGATATAATATACAAGATCCAAATCACCTTGAAAATAAAGAGCGTCCGACTACGACAAGAAGCAAATGGGCTAAGAGCCTCAAGAATAACCAATGGCGCCCATAACTCTGCCCAGCAAGCCGAAGGGTAACCTCGCTAACGACGCCGATCTCAAAGACCGCTTAAACAAAAGGGTGCCACAAAGGGCAAAGGTAAAACAAAGAAAGAGCGTCAAGATCGAGGCCAAGACACCGAGGCTAGAATTGGCGTCCTCGCCACATAGGTGTGGTGGATCAAGCGCAGCAAAAGATATGCACTAGACAACCTATAGAGACTCGATACAATCAAGGTTATCGAGAGGGTGAGAAAGACCTATTCGGATCCAACTCGGCTAACACCAAACAAACCCATCCCGTGTTTCTCGAGACCAAACGAGGAAGTCAACCGAGGAACTCACGCTTGGCGCTTTTACTCATTCGCTTATAGTTGCGGCACTTTACTAGTCGATTCGATAACCGTCCCGATAAAGTAAGCAAAGGGCACGCTTAGTTATCCATTCCGTTATAGTGGCGTGATTTACTAATCGATACATATAGCATGAGATAAACCCAAAACCCAAATAGCTTGTTGGTACTTTTATTCAGCCATTTTGTTGTAGTTGCAATACTTACTAGTCAGTACAATTGTCGCAAGCGACAACCAAACAAGCAATTGTGGGCGTATTAATTAGCCATTCCGTTATAGTGAAGCTGATTACTAGTCATTATAAGTCAAATTAATAGCAAGAAACTTTAGTTATGCTTGTCTATGATCGAGACATCGCTCCAAGTCGTCCATATCCGCGACACGGCTTTCAGAAAGTTTTAACCCGCCGGGTGCACCAATAGCAACACACGCCGATCAACCTCGAAAACCAAATCAAAACCCAACGAGGCTTTCACGATCGAACAATCACAGATTCAGAATATTTCAGGCCACCCTTGAGTACACCCAACGAAGTAAGTTAGCTCGACGGACCCAAAGTTTGTGGGGTCGGCAGAACAAAGATGCCCCAAACGGGACCTGCCGATACCACGTAAACGGGTCACAAGCCCTAAACAAAGACAGTGTGCATTACCTCGCACAATCGTAAATAAAGCAAGAACATGGCATAAGTACAGGATCGAAATAAAACCTCAAACTAGTTTGTGGCCCCAAGAAATAAGATGAATCAAGCTCGCTCTGGGGGTCCCATATACCTCGGATGTGGATAGCGCAAAATCAAGGAACAGTATCAAGTACTCGGGTCTTACGACACAAGTATGCTCGAAACCAAATATTATCTATCACCCACCGATGCCTCTGCTTATTCAATTTTAGTTGTTAAACAGAAAGTAAAGTGACGGTAAGTAAAGCTAGTATCATCTCCAACTTCAACATGCGGCAATACATCAGCAACTGTGGCATATGACGACACACATCAACACTGGAGCAAGCAACTTCGACGCGCAAGTCCAACGATCTACCAAACAACAGGTAATAGGATGTGTCCAAGGCAATATAGGGCTGCACGGTATATCACAGGTACGGGAACTAAAGCATCGCAACACAGATAGCAATAGATCAACAGGAGGGAATAAATACTATAAAAGTAAGATAGGTAGAAAGGGGGAGATGCTCGCCTGAAAACATTGTCGAAAGGTTCATCCGAAGAACGGGGCGAAGCTCACATCAACTCAACGGCCTTATCCGCGAAGAACCAAAACACTAGAAGAAAACCGGATGCGATATTTAATTCAACGGCAGAAGATCGGCATGATGCATGGCATGGCAAGGTGCGATGCAATTAGGTCAAATTAAGTGGAACCGGGTTCCCGACAATTAATTAGGTGGTTCGAGTTATTTAGCTACCCCGCATATTAAATGTTGTTTAAACAAGGCAAGGTAAGATACGGGTTCGCTACACAAGTTTAAATGAGGCCAATATATGGCTAGATTTGCCCGCATATGGGCCCCATATTTAATTATTAGGTGAATCGGCATAAGGCCCCCAAACCAATGCTATGCATGCGGGAATGACAATTTAATATGCCACAAATTGATATGTTATAAAATAGGGTGCGAGGAAAAAGGGGTCACACATTAAGGGGGGCTCGACGATCTTGGGTTTCCGGGGTTCGGGGTCGGTCTCGGGGTCCAGGGTTCGGCGGAAGCGTGCTCAGATAACGGGGTAGATCTTGTTGTCCTGTGTCGGTGACCTCGGCATCCGGGAAGCAGGACTTGGTTTGGCGTCGGGGGCGCAACGGTTGCTTTCGGGTCGGTGTCGTTCTTGTCGTTGCGACGCTCTTGTCGGGTCCGCGCCATCGAGGCGGTCTTGGCATCCGGGGGCGTCGGGTCATGGCGTCCTCGAGAAGCACTTGTCGTACATGTGTCTTCGGTTCCGTGCCGATGATCTTGTCGTCCCACGTCGGGGTCTCCAGGGTCTTGACGGCTTCGGGTCCGAGAGGGAGATCTTGGCGCCGGGTTCTCGCGCAGAGTGAGATCCCGCCGGTTTCACCTTGAAGTCCTTGTTGTGCTGCACGGGATCGTGGTTCACCGGGTTCGAATCGGGTCGATCCGAAGAAGGTCTCGTGGATCCGGCCCGGGGGGGTCGCGCAGCTTGGGGTGCCTCAGACGCCATCGGGACGATCGCACTCCCATGGCACATACACGCGCACACACATACACGCACGCTGCACGAGCACATACACGCATGCACGAGCACACAGCCACGATGGTGGGCCAGCGTGAGGGGCGGCCGGGCCACGGCGGGCGCCTGGGCGAAAGGGCGACGGGCGGCGGGGAGGAAGTGTCAGCTCGGGGGCTCGCTGCCGGCGGCGAGGCGGGAGCGCGGCGCGGCTCAAGCAGAGGACGAACGCAGCGGCGGAGAGGCGCGGCGGGGCCGCTGGTCGAGCTCAGCGGCGGAGCGCGGCCGACGGAGGGAGCTCGGGACGGCGGGCGAGGGGTTGGTGATGACGCGCGGCCGCGGAGGCAGGGCGAGGCGGCGGGGAGAAGGCGGGTGGCCGTCGCTGCGGACGGCGAGGCGGACGGCGAGGAGGCTCGCGATTCCGGCGACGAGCTCGAGGCTGAGCGTGAGCGGAGAGGTGGCTGGCGGGCAGGCGGGCGCGCTCGGCAGGGAGGGTCTGCGCAGGGGAGGGCGGCTCAAGGCCGGGCGGACGCGGGCGGCGCGCTGGAGAGGCGGGAGGCGGAGGACTGCAAGCGCGGGCGGCGGGCGCGACGGGCATTTAACGAGGCGAGGGCGGGAGGTCTGGCGGGCGCCGGAGCTTGGCGGCGGAGGATCCCGAGGGCGGCGCGGTGGCTCGGCGAGGCGCCGAGGTCGCTGGGCGCTGGAGGTGTGGGGCGAGCGGCTGGCGACAAGCGGCGCGGCAGGCTGGGGGCGGGCGAGACGCCGAGGCGGGCAAGCCGGGCGGCTCTAGGTGGTGGCGGCCGGCGCGAGGGGCCTGAGGGGGGTTGGAGCGGTCGCGGTCAGGAGGTGGAAGACGGTGGGGGAAGAGGAGAACGTGGGAGAGAGGAGGCAGGGGAGAGAGCGCACGCGGGGCAGGTGCAGGGTGGGGCCGGCGCGGGGCCCACGCGGGAAGGGGGTGCGGGCGTGGTGCGAGTGCTGAGAGGAGAGTGTGTAGGTGGGGCCGGGCTGGCATAGAGAGGGGTAGGCAGCGGTTGGTTGGGTGAGAGAGGAGAGAGAGAGAGGGTGAGGTGGAGGGCAAGGATTGGGTGAGGGAGAGGGAGGGGTGAGGTGTCGCGACGGGATAGGTTGGGGTGATGTGGCCAAGGGGGGTGGGTAGGGATATTGGTAGGCTTAGGATTAGAAGGGCGGCAGGTTTGGACCGTTCTGAAAAGTTCTGGGGCGGTCGTTCGGGTTGGCCTGCCTGACGCCTAAAATAAAAATAAAACTTTATTTGTTTAATTGGACCGTTGCAAACCGCATACCAAACAAAATAATCCGGCGAACCGGGGTTTGGCGTTTGAATAAAGATGGGGCGTTTGTAAAACAAATCGGGGTTTGCAAAATAGTTTTTGACAAACAACATGCGACGATGACGATGCAATGCACAAATTCAACGCGATTTTCTAGTAGTGGTTTTGCGGGATGCCACAACTTACCGGATAGCCGGAAGGCTGTCGAGAACAAATGGATTTTCAAGAAGAAACCAGATGATGATGGTAATGTTACTGTCTATAAAGCTCGACTTGTCGCAAAAGGGTTTCGACAAATTCAAGGAGTTGAATATGATGAGACTTTGTCACTGGTAGCTAAGCTAAAGTCTGTGAGGATTTTATTAGCAATCACTGCATATTATGATTATGAGATATGGCAGATGGATGTCAAAATGGCGTTCCTCAATGGAGACATTGATGAAGAGTTGTATATGGTACAACCCAAAGGTTTTGTCGATTCTAAAGATGCTAACAAGGTATGCAAACTTCAACGGTCCATTTATGGATTGAAGCAAGCATCCCGGAATTGGAATCAACGTTTTGATAAGGTAATCAAAAGTTTTGGTTTTATACAAACTTATGGAGAAGCTTGTATTTACAATAAAGTGAGTGGGAGCTCTGTAGCATTCTTAATACTATATGTAGATGACATATTGTTGATTGGGAATGATGTAGACCTTCTTAATAGTGTCAAGTATTATTTGAATAATACTTATTCAATGAAAGATCTTGGCGAAGCAGCTTACATATTAGGCATAAAGATTTATAGAGATAGATCGAGACGCCTAATATCATTGTCACAGAGTACATATTTGGACAAAGTTCTAAAGAGGTTTGGAATGGAAGATAGCAAGAAAGGGTTCTTGCCCATGTTGCCCAATACGACCTTGAGTAAAACTCAAAGTCCTGCAACGGCAGAAGATAGAGAAAGGACGAGTAAGACTCCATATGCCTCAGCCATAGGATCTCTTATGTATGCCATGCTATGTACTAGACCCTACATTGCATATGCTGTTAGTTTGACTAGAAGATATCAAAGTGATCTAGGTGTGGATCATTGGACAGCGGTCAAAAACATCCTTAAGTACTTGAGAAGAACTAAGGATATGGTTCTTTCTTATGGAGGTGATGAACAACTCGTTGTTAATGGTTACACCGATGCTAGTTGGAACACCGATCCGGATGATTCTAAATCTCAATGTAAATACATATTTACTTTGAATGGTGCAAAAGTTAGTTGGAGGAGTGCAAAGCAAAGCGTTGTGGAGAGATCTTCAACTGAATCGGAATACATAGCTGCTTCGGAGGCTTCACAAGAGGCGATATGGATGAAGGAGTTCATTACAAAGCTTGGTGTGGTTCCAAGTGCGCTGGACCCAATGTCTATCTATTGTGATAACATGGTCGCCATAGCCAATGCACAAGAACCAATGTCACACAAGAAGCTGAAGCACATTAAGCTACGTTTTCACGCTATTCGAGAGGATGTCCAAAATGGTGACATAAAGATTTTCAAAGTACACACAGATCTGAATGTGGTGGATCCGTTGACTAAACCTCTCTCGAGGGCAAAACATGACCAGCACCAAACCGCCATGGGTGTTCGGTATATTACCATGTAATCTAGATTAGTTGACTCTAGTGAAAGTGGGAGACTGTTGGAGATATGCCCTAGAGGCAATAATAAAAGTGGTTATTATTATATCTTTGTGTTTATGATAAATGTTTACATTCATGCTATAATAGTATTAACCAAAAACATTAATACTTGTGTGATTTGTACACTAAATTAGAGTCCCTGGTAAAGCCTCTTTACAATACTATCTTATTGGTTAATAGATGATCGTGGTTTATCGATCATGAACATTGAGATGTTATTAACAACAAGATCATATCATTAGGAGAATGGTATGATGGACATACTCCTATAGATAAGCGTAGCATAAAGATCAAGTCATTTAATTAGTTCGTTTGCTATAAGCTTTCTGATACATAGTAACCTAATTCCTTCGACCATGAGATCATGCTAATCACCATCACCGGAAGGATGCTTTGATAATATCAAACACCACACCGTAACTGGGTGGCTATAAAGGTGGCATTGAGTGTTCGGAAAGTATGTGTTGAGGCACATGGATCAAGAGTGGGATTTGTCCATCCATATGACAGATAGATATACTCTAGGCCCTCTCGGTGGAATGTCATCCAATTATCTTGCAAGCATGTTACTGGCTCACAAGGGATCACATATCACGGGACCAAGAAAAGAGTACTTATCGGTAACGAGGTTGAACTAGGTATGCAGAGATACCGACGATCAAACCCCAGATAAGTAAACTATCGCGAGACAAAGGGAAATTGGTATCATATGTAAGTGGTTCATTCGATCGCAAAGTAATCATAGAGATATGTGGGAGCCATATGAATTTCCAGATTCCTCTATTGGTTATTAATCGGAGAAGTGTCTCGGTCATGTCCGCATAATTCACGAACTGTAGGGAGACACACTTAAGGATTCAATGTTGTTTAGTAGATATGGAATATAAATAGGGAAACCGAATGTTGTTCGGAGTATCGGATGGGATCCGGGATATCACGAGGAGATCCGGAATGGTCCGGAGAATAAGATTCATATAAGGAAAGTCCGATTTGGAAGTTCGGGAATGATTTCGATGTTTTCATCAGAGAGGTTCTAGAAGGGTATATAAGGTTCACCGGACCGGAAGGGGAATGGTCCATGAATGTGCCATGGTTAAGTGGAATGATTGGATCATTTCCTAGGTCACTTTGGTTGGGCATTTGCGAGAGAGAAATAAAGCTCTAAATTGAAAGTCAAAAGGGAGGTTTGAAAAGTCAAACTGGAACAATAGTTTCCTAGTGGAAGAAGGAAAGAGTCCTTCATTCTATCCAACTTGGGTTTAGGTATGTACTGAAACTCCCCTCTCACAAGCCTCCCTCCCTCTCACAAAAAATAGAGGGGGGGCTGCCCCAAAGAACACACAACTAGCCCTCCCCACCAGTGCGTCGCCGCCGGCCCGTCGTTGTCGCCCTAGCCGCCACCGACACCTCCTTCTCCTCTCCGGCCTTATAAACCTAGATCGTCGAAAACCCTAGATCCACCATAACTTGCACCTGATTAGGCGAAGCCCTGTGGGATCTTCCCTCTACCTCCGACACCACGCCGTTGTGCTGCTGGAATTGCGAGGGGAGAACTACAACCTCCGCTGCCTGCTGGAACAAGGGAGAGGAAGGTCTTCATCGAGTACCGAACGTGTGGCCGACTATGGAAGCGCTGCCGGAACACAGTGCCGGAAGGATCATCTACGTGATCTTGAGATCGGCAAGTGTACGACTACTTCACCCACGAGAATCTGCTCTCGTTAACCGCTTTGGAATCTTCGAGGGTGAGTACTCTAATCGACTCGTTGCTTCAATCTAGTAGATAGATCTTGGCTTGTTTGTATGCATGCGGTAGAATTTTTTTGTTTTCCATGCTACGAACCCCTACATTAATGTCATACTGATACTAGATTGTTGAAGGCTACCCCTCGGGTGGAGCATATAAGTCACACTCCTAGCCTATTATTCCAAGACTGCTCTATAGGATGACATCTTCGCTTATACAAGCCTATGAACACATTAATACTAAGTCATCCTGCCATATAGATCGTGAGAGCAGTGCATCTTCAACGGAGTGGTTTAGTAAAAATTACTCTCCTCTAGTTAGCCAATGGCTTGTTTCCCCAAGTCCTAATTCACGGGATCTTCGATCGCATAAGTTGGGTTACTACCACAGTAACTCATGTGTGTCTTAAACCTATCTCCTTTGATGCAATATCTATCACATTTCTTGATAGACCTTTTTCAAAAGGATCTGCTAGATTCTTAACCGTTTGGATATAATCCAATGCTGTCACTCCAGAATTTCTCATTTTCCTAACACATGCTAGTCTTCTCTTTATATGTCTTGATGACTTCATATTATCCTTTGAACTACTCATTTTGATGATCACAGTTTGAGGTCGCAGTTCATAAGGATAGTCGGCACAGGTTTGTCAACAACCGGCAAGTCATTCAAGAGTTGACGAAGCCAATCTACTTCGACGGTAGATGTATCTAGTGTTGTGAGTTCTGCTTCCATTGTTGACCTTGTTAAGATGGTATGCTTACAAGACTTCCTTGAAACAAGGCCACCACTATGAGTGAATACATAACCACTTATGGCCTTTATCTCATCAACATCAGAAATTCAATTTGAGTCACTATACCTTCAAGTACCGCAGGGTCTCTAGTATAGTGAATACCATAACTTGATGTACCCTTTAGAGAGCACATTACTATTTTGAGAGCACGCAAATGATCATCTCTCGGATTGGAAAGAAATCAGCTAAGTTTGCTCGTAGCAAACGCGATGTCAGGACTTGTTGCCCTAGCTAAATACATTAACGAGCCAATAGTCTGAGAGTATCTCAGTCGATCTCTAGTTATTCTTTTGTTCTTTCGAAGCATCTTACTAGGATCATATGGTGTCGACGAAGGGGTACAATCTGAGTAGCCAAAGTGAGCGAGAACCTTCTCTACATAGTGAGATTGGAGAAGTGTAATTCCGCTATTCTCATCTCTGAACAACTTTGAAAGGATCATATGGGCACCTATAGGGGGTGAATAGGTTCTACTTCAATTTTTACTGTTTTTCACGTTAGGGTTTGATACAACAGGTAAATTCTCTAGATTACGCAACTACGATGAATTTACCTATATGTCAACCTAGCACAACCACTAAGCAAGAACAAGATAAGTAAAGTGCGGTAAAGGATAGAAGTAACCAAAGTGGAGCACGCGGAGACACAAGGATTTGTTTCTCGCAGTTCCTTCCTTTTGAGGGAAAGTACGTCTGCGTTTGGAGAGGGTGTGGTTTCAAACCATCAACACTATAAGAGGCCTCCCTTGTTCTCCGATGAAACTCACCCCAAAGGGTTTGATTCAACTCTTCCACTATATCGGAAACTTCGAGGTGGAAGCCAATACCTTTACAACAAGTTCGAGGCACACATCCACAACTGAATTGGAGGCTCCTGAATGTAAGCAAGTTGTTGATGCATGTTGAACGCCCTGTTGGGAAACCCCAAGAGCAAGGTATGATGCAGCACGACAGCAAGTTTTCCCTCAGTAAGAAACCGAGGTTATCTAAATAGTAGGAGCAAGGAAACGCCTCAAAGGTGTTGCAAGCAACGTGGAAACCTGCACAACACAAACTCAAGACTTTGCCCCAACTAACAGTGAGGTTGTCAATCTCACCCATTTGTAAAGGATTAATCAGATGGTGTGAAAGGTGATGATGGTTTGCAGCAAGTAAACAGTAACCATGGAAGATGTATCAATGGTAAAGATTGGACCGGGGTCCATAGTTCACTAGAGGTGTTCGAAAGGATAGAGATGTCGCCTAGACGTGGGGTGAATAGGCAATTTCAAAACTATTATGGTTTTGGCTTGATAGAATGCGGAATTAAACTAACGTTTATTTTACAAGCACAAAACCTAAATACACTAGGCTCAACTAAGTGCACCAACAACAAGTTAAGCTAAGAAAGATAGCACAAGATAAATATACCACAAGTGATAAACAAGATATAAATACTTCAAGCTCGATGGCTATCACAAGGAAAGTAAGCTCGGTTATAGAGATAACCAAGGCACGCGGAGACGAAGATGTATTCCCGTGTTCCCTTAAAAGTAAGGTACGTCACGTTGGAGAGGTGTGGGATTCCCCGAAGGATTTCACAACGCCACGAAGGCTCACCTTCTTCTCCGAGTATATCCCACGAAGGAATAGGCCCTTTCCTTATGTCTAGCTTTTCCTCCACTCCGAAGATGGCAAGCTCCACAACCACTTCACAAGCTCCACGAAGGAGAAGCCCGAGTCTCTTCACAATCTTCCACGAAGAGGACACCGCGGCACCAACAACCAAGCCAACTAGGAGGTCACCCTCCAAGAGTAACAAGCTCACGGTCTCTCACTCGAACAAATCGTAATGGAGAGCTCAACACTTATGCAAGAATGCAAAGCAAGAACATCAAGGGTGCTCAAATCCTTCACTCTCAAATCCCACCAAAGCAACAAGTGCTATGGAGGAATTAGAGAGGAAGAACAATGGTGGAAGTCAACAAATGACTCCAAGATCTAGATCCAATGGGTTCCCCTCACTTAGAGGAGGAATTGGTTGGTGGGGATTGTAGATCTAGATATCCTCTTCCAAAGCCCTCAAAAAGATGCAAGAATCATAGGAGGCAAGGGGGAGGAAGAAAGCTCAAGAGGTTCAACAATGGAGATCAATTTCGTGGTCAAGAACACTTATAAACGTTGGGGGAAGAACCCCCTTTCATAGGGGAAAGCAAATATGGCAGTTAGGAGAAAACTGTGCGAATCCGGTTGAAAGTTCGGTTGGACCAGCTCCAGAACCGGATGATCCAGTTCTTAGCCCAGAAAACCGGACTCCAACCAGGTTTGGTTACTGACCCCAGCCTCGGTTAGATTCGGAGTAACAAAACCAAAAATCCCGGTTTAAGATCTGGTTTTCCGGTCCTGGCACCAGACCACCCCGTCTAGGCGTCGGTTGAACCGAATCCACAACCGGGATGAAACAGGCTTCACGGAAAACGCAATAACTTTTGCATCCGGACTCTGATTTCGATGATCTTGGGCTTGTTTTTACGAGGAAAACAAGATATACAAGATTGTGCAGAGAAACATCATAGCCCAACAAAGGAGGATAGAACCAAATGAAGAAAGGTAATAAGCCTCCCTAAATAAGAACCGATAAAACCTTCAAATTCGAAAATGCCATAGAAGATGCATACGAATTCCGTTTTCGATGAACTTGGGCTTGTTGAAGAGCTAGAAACAATCTCAAGAACCTCACATGGAGAAACACCAAGAAGCAACAAAATAGGAAGATGCAAAGTATGCAAAGGATTGAGCTCCCTATGATGTTGTGATCAAGTTACACAACCGAAAGCCCCTCTTGATAGTGCGGCTATATATCCTATAACCCGGTCTCCCAACTACCACCTTGAGACCGGTAAAAGGAAAACCTAGCAAGTCCATACCTTTGCCTTGCGCATCCCGCTTGATCTTGATGACAATGCTTCAAGCTCCACCCAAGTCGAAATGCAACACTTGATCATTGTTGCTTCGTGAAGACTCCTAATTTGCTCCCCATACACCACTATGGGATAGCTTCATTAATACATGTCCATTATCACCAATATGGACGACAAGCTTCAAGCAAATGATCATCTCGAGATGCTTATCTTGAACTTGCCCTTCTCAACCTTGATGATGATCACCACTTGATGACATCCTTTCATGAGCTATATAAGATCTTCACTTTTGAAGCATGCCCATGGAAAGATACCTATCCCATATAGAAAACGCAAAGGCACACATATAATGGGTTAGTTCATGATGCATAATTGACAAGCCTTACCATACCGCAACATCGATGTGGTACATCCTTTATGCTTCATGTGTTGACCAACTTGAAGTAACTATTTGTATTGGTCAACCAAGTATCTTTTCGTTCTCCATCTTAATATCTTGAGGTACATAAGGAAATCTTCATTTGATTACATGCTCTAAATCTTAGTCAACCATAGCTCAACTAATGAGGCTATCATGACACCGACTTAGAGCCATATCTTGAATTCTTATATTGAGATCACACTCTCAAGATCTTGATCATATCATATTCTTCTCTTCAACTCGATGATTTTGATGCCAATACTCAAGGTATATCTTTATATTCATGGCATCCATACTTGAATCCAACACATGGACTACAAGCATGGCCTGTGGAATATTCCTTCATATAAAACTTAGTGAAAACATCTGTCCATAGGTATTGTCATTAATCACCAAAACCACACATAGGGGCAATTACCCTTTCAGTGTTCTCCTTAGATAAACAAACATGGCATGCCAGGTAAACAAATTACAGCAGGGCAATTGACAGGAACTGAGCAAGGCATAACAATGCAATACTATACCAATGATCCTATGAGATTCGATTGGGCAATACAACAATATACATAGACCACCATCCAACTGCATATATGACTAGAAGTCCACCTTCAGGTTATCATCCGAACCCCCTCCAGTATTAAGTTGCAAGCAATAGACAACTGCTTTAAGAAAAGTGTTAAGGTAAACAATCCACTTGTTCCATGAACAAGAGACCATTGTTTTCTCCCTAGTGGCAACAACACATCTACAACCGAAGAGATTTCTGTCACTTCCCTTGGAAACTAGAGGCATGAACCCACCATCGAGCATAAATACCCCCTCTTGGAGTAACTAGCAACTACTTGGCCAAGATAGCTGATGGGTTTCGCAGCATAGTAAATCAAAAAAATTCTACGGATGCGAACGGGAAAGCCAAGATATAATCTAGGATATGCAAACAACGAGGGGGGATAGATGATATCTTCATACCCTTGAAGATTCGCACAGCGGAACATTCAACGGAGCATGGTTGATGCAGTCGTACTAGCTTCTCCTCCTCGAGATCCGATCCGATCCAACACCGCAAGTGGCGATGCCTCCGAGAGATGCACACGTACGGCACCTCGATGTCTCCTCCTTCCTCGGTCCAGCAAGTGGGGTGGATAGATAGATTGGATCTACAACACGACGGTGTGGTGCAAAGGTGGAGAGTTTCTGTGGCAGGGCTTCGCCTACGCGCAGTCGGGAGAGAGAGAGAGAGATCTAGGGGGCAGCAATATGGCGGCTAGGGTTCAAGGAGTGGGAGAGGAGGTTTGCTCCCCTGCCCTCTATATATAGGGGGCTGGCCGGCCCCCTTGGCCCCTCCTCCAAGCCCTAGGGCGGCGGCCCCAAGGGTTGGAGTGGGGGCAAGTTTTCCCCCTCCTTCTAGAAGGTTTCCCTAGGGTTTCCCTAGGGTTTTGGCCGGCTGGGCCTATGGGGCCTTGTGCCTGGCCCACACGCCCAGGCACTCTCGTAGGCCCACACCTCCTCGACAAGTGGGGCCACGTTGGTCCCACTCGGAAGGTTCTAGAAGCTTCGGTACAATACCGAACAATCCAAACAATTCAAAAATCCAAAACCGATTTTATATGAATCTTATTCTCCTGACCATTCGGAACCTCTCGTGACGCCCGGATCTCATCCGAGACCAACAAAAACTCATAAACCAATTATCCATTCTATCCTAGCCGAGGCACGTTATGTGTGACCCTACGGGTTCGAGAATATGCGCACATGATCTTCTATCAATAATCAACAGCTGGTCTGAAACCCATATTGACTCCCACATACTCATCGATGATCATATTGATGAACCACGATGCGGATTCAATTAATCCCATATATATTCCCTTGGTCACGCGATATTTTACTTGCCCGAGATTCGATCGTCAGGTATCGCATACCTAGTTCAATCTCGCTCACAGAAGTACTTTACCGCTCCGTAATCCGATATCACTTTGTGATTAACTCCTTAACCACGTGCTTGCAAGTGGTGTTGATATCGACCGAAAGTGGGAAAGTATATCTCTCCGACTTGGGAGGGACAAATCCCATCTTGATACATACAACCCAACAAGTACTTTCTGATCACCTGAGAGACACCTTTATGATCACCCTCTCATAGGATGATGTTTGATGACCTCAAAGCTTTCTTCCGATACCAGGGAGTTGCATTATCTCATGGTCTAAGGAATACAATATTTGACATAAGAAAAAGCTTCGCAAAGATGAACACGACGACATGATCTAATTGCTCTGCTTGATTTGGGTCTGTCCATCATATCATTCTCCCAATGATATGATCTCATTATTAATCGACAAATCATGTCTATGGTTATGAAACCTTAACCATCATTAATCAATGAGCTAGTCCATAGAGGCGTACTAGGGACACGGCGTTGTTCATAAACCACACAAGTATCAAAGTTTCCGCTTAATACAATTCTAGCATGGAATATAAACTTTATCATGAACAAGAATTATAATAATAACATCTTTATTATTGCCTCTAGGGCATAATTCCAACAATAGATACTAACAACGGAGAGCATGCAAGATCACAAACAACACAAACATGATAGAATCATAAGACAAAACCATTAATCAATCCGACATAGTAATCTCAATATCCATCGGATCCCTGCAAACACAACATGCATGATTACAAATATATAGATCTTGATCATGAACGGATCTCAAAAGATATATACATGAAAGCACAAAGGAGGAGATACAACCATCTAGCTACTACATGGACCCGTAGTCCAAGGTGTAACTACTCACGCTTCATACCCGAGGGTGGCATGATGAAGAAGAAGGCCTCCGGGATGATCTCCCCTCCGGCAGGGTGCCAGGAATAACTTCGGATCCCCCCGATCTAGGGACGATGGTGGCGGCGGCTACGGACGGTTTCATAGAATTTTGATCGGGTTCCTAGGGTTTCTACATCGGGGGCTTCTTATAGGCGAAGGGCTAGCCAGTGGGGCCACCAGGGTGGCTGCACCCCCCAAGCGCGGGGTGGGCCCACCCGCGCGGCCAGGGGGTGTGGCCCCCTGGTGAGCCTTCTTTGTCTCGTCTTATGGCTTCGTGTTGCCCACGGTAAAATATTGACTTTGGCTTTTGTCCCTTCCAATTCCGAGAATATTGATTTTCTGCCTTTCTGGAACCAAAAGCAGAAGAAAATAGGCAACTGGCACTATGGCAACTTGTTAATAGGTTAGTTCCAGAAAACATATAAAAACACCTCAAAGTGTGGACAAAGCAAAGCAAAGTAGACACTAAACAAGCATGGAGCATCAAAAATTATAGATACGTTTCCGACGTATCAAGCATCCCCAAGCTTAACTCCTGCTCGTTCTCGAGTAGGTAAGTGATAAAAGAATAATTTTTGAGGTGACATGCACCATCAAAACCAAGATCAAACCATTTGCAAGCATTGAAAGCTAGGATCAAAGAACTCTAAACATGTGCATGAAAGATGGAGTTCTAAGAATAGGACAAAGTAACTATGCATGCAACATGAAAGGCTACAAACAAAGATCATGAATAACATGCATTGAAAAACGTTTGTTTGTTTCACATACAGAAAACATAGCATAGTGGCAATCAGCTTGTCACTCATAGAGTAGCAAATAGATGCATAGGACACCTTCAAAGTTCATAAGAGTGACTAGATACAAGTAGCACAAGAACAAGCAATATCATCAATATGCATCAATCAATAAGTTTTGGGACACTACACATAGAACTAAGAATGACAACTATGCTCTCTTAATGGTGCCTAAAGGTAGAAGGTGGAGACTCAATATAAAATAGTGGAAGAAAGGCCCTTCATGAAGGGAAGCCGGGATTTCAAGTTTCAAAAAGAGCTTCCAAAAATTATGGTACTTGTTAGCTTTCGGCCCTCATTGCCCCTATCATAAGCATCTTGAAGTGATTAAGGTTAAAGTGAACAAAGATGGAGTACATGCTTGACAAAGTATAAGTGGGTAATCTCATGTCCCTTGAATACGAGGGCCGCACCGCATGCTACTCAACTTTATTCACCTGTAAGTTCTTGTCATAGTAAGTACATGTGTATCATAGAGAACCGCCAACGAGGTACCCCTTGCACATGGTACATGAACTATCCCATAACCAAAATGATAAGGCAAGCAGACAATGAGCATCTCAGCGATCTTTTTATTTTTACTATGTGCATAGCTTTTATTGAGGATGCTTCACGGAATGCTCATTATGGTGATGCTACAAGTTTCCACCATGATTAGGCATGACTTATGCTAGCGGCCCAGGCGTTTCTCTAACACAAAATACATAAATCCATGGACTTACAAGTTCCCTCTTTATTTCACACCGACGACATCCATAGACAAAAGAGCATGATATCAACCGAGTACAAAGTACAAGTGCAATGTTGAAAACGTTCCCCGTGACAGCATGGTTCTGCTAATTCCAACGTATAAGTGCAAGCATATACAACATAGATGACACAATGGTTCAAGTTTATTAGGGGAAAGGAATATAAAGTGTGCCATCAAGTTCGTGGGGGCTTTAATCACTAAGTTTTCACATAAAAAATACTTTTTAATTGGAAGATAGCTGAAAACAAGAATATACTTGGAATGGTGTAACACACCATGCATAGGAGTTTATAGTGGACACTTTGGAATAACTTGGTTTCTCGGGAGTTGGAAGCATGAGTAGAACTTACTCATACAAGTGGAGGCTAGCAAAATACTGGGAGCAACCAACTAAGAGAGCAATAATGGCCATAATCATCCAGAGCGACAAAACATTACTAATCAAAGCATAGAGTGGTACTACAAGTCAAGAACTAAATGATCATAAAGACTATGGTGACTTGTTCATAGTCATAACATGGTGTGAGCATGTGCCAAGTCAACCCAAACAAAACATCCAAGGAGAATACCACAATACTATGCTTTTGCATGCTAAAACAACGCATGATTCTTTCAAGGCATACTAAGCAATCCCAATTGTTTGGAACAAGTCATGCTACAACAATAATTACTAGGCATAAGGTCAAAACAACACCTAGCATGTCATGTTAAAGTCTAAGTCCCAGTCAATGCAAGCTCCTCTTACACTTTCAAGCAAGAACTTTCTGCTCCTTTCCAACACCAATTGACTTATTTGAAACAACACAGCGAGAACGGGGGTCCAAACTTGTGACATCCCAAATTTTCCAAATTTTGAAATGTGAAAAATAAATAAACAAAAGAAATATTTGTTGAAATTTAGGGTGAAAAGAAACTTTTTGTTTCTAAATGGAAACATCAAAACCTTACTTGAACAAAATTTGAATAAAAGGGAATCTAAAAAAAATTCAATCAAGTGAAATGCATTCATCAATGAATGTATCTTGAAATTTAAACTTAGGAAAATAAACCAAAACCCTAAAACCCTAATAGAGGAAAATCATTCCCAAGATCGCTCAAGGACTATGGATTTGATACATATAAAAATCTATCAACAAACAATTATAAATGATCAAAATGATAATAAAAAATATTATAAAAATCATAGAAATTGGTTTCATTCAATTTGGAACCATCGATAAAAACTTATGAATTTAATAAGTTAAAAGGAAATATTTTCCAAGGCCAATAAAGCTCCTATCTAAAATCCATACCAAATCTTGATCAAAGTAATCCTAAAAGTATTTTAAAATATAAACAAATATTAAATAAAATTGTACAAATTGGAATCACCAATTTTGGATCTATAAATAAAAAGATATGGGTTTTATAAGAAAGAAATAAATAAATAAGGAATATTTAAAAACCAAATTAAATCTTGGCACAATCCATAAGCAAACAGAATAAAGATAATCCAAATAAAATAAAGGAATAAAGATTATTCAATTAAAATTTATGGACTTTAACTAAATTTAATTCTATTTGAATAAAGACAAAATCCCTAATATAAAGGTATAATTAAATCATGAGAAAATAATAAATTGGAATTTGCCCAAATGGATTAAAAGTTATCTAATTAACTTAAAAATAATTAAGGAATAATTAAATAAAAATAATATGGATTGAAACAATATTTAAATCCTATTTAAATAGAGACAAATGTCTAATTTAAAATAAATAATAAACCATGAAAGAATAAAAGAAATTATTCTAAAATGGACTTTGAAATAAAAACTTACTGAAAGTTTGGAAAAGTTTTGAAATAAAAATAGTGTTTGAAACATTTGAATAAATTCAAAACAGAAAATAAGAGGAGGAAAAAGGAAAAAGAATCATAAAGAAAAAAATAAGAAACAAACCAGCCCAGCCAGTCCAGCCCAACTTGGCCCAACGGCCCACCTTACTCCCCGTGGTGAATCGTTTTCTTACTCACGAGCAAACCCGCGCAGTCGCTGACGCTTGGACTCCAATCACAACCCTCCACCTCGCTGACGGCGTGACCCCACCGCCAGCACATCGTCTTCAACCCTGCGACCAGCTCTTCCCATTCATCGTTGTCGTTCTCAGTCATAAATTCTCGGCGTAAATTCGTGTAAATGACAACGTTAAACTCGCCAGCAATCACGTGTACATAATCGCCTCGTCCTCCTCCTTGTTTCCCCCCAAACGCCAGCTCCTCTCTGCCACCAGGCTGCCACAATTGCGAGCTCGCACCCCTACTGTCCCGACGAACTCCGGCGACAATTCCGGCCAGCCCTCACCGCCCCACTACCCCTAGCCTCCACGAGCGTGTTCCTCATCGTCTCACGCTTCTGCCCATACCCTCTACTAGCCCGCACATGCTTCGGAGCGTCGGCAAGGACAACACCTGAGCACCGGGCCAATGCGTGCCACTCCGTGACCATTCCCCGTAAGTCGCCCTCCTCTCTCTCTGGATGATTCTACCGCACTCGTCGTACCCTCGCACGTCTAATGGACCTTCTGCCTCGCTTTCCGATGCCTTGTAGCCTCGTACCCGTCAACAACAGGACGTGCCCGTCGCCTGGACCAACTCCGGTGAGTAATCGTCGCCGTTGTCGTGCGCCCCTTGAGAGAAGGAAGCCACCTTAAGCTTCACTGCTATCACGCGAACACTATGAGCATCTTTTCTCCCTCCTTTGCTTCCTGTTTCGCCAGAACCACCGCGAGCAGATCCGCGCCGCCGCTCATCGCTAGCTAGCGCCGCCCATCTCTGGTCAAACCCGTGTAAGCCGTTCTTTTTAGATCTGATGGATGCGATAGATGACTTAACCGAAGGGGTACGTAGAATTCTGTGTCGTGCGATTTACATTAGATCCAACGATCCACACCGCTTGATCCACGAGAACCGGTACCAGCGAATAGGAAACAGCCACGTGGCTCTGCCTGTTGTTTAAAAATAGAAAATAGATCTATTAGATGTTTAGATTTGAAAAATTCATAACTTTAAACCCACACGTACAAATTTTACAAATTTTATATCAACGGATTCAGAAAAATGCAAACTTTCCAACCATGCCCTTAGTTTGGCATTTTGCTTCTGGAAAATTGGTTGTTTATGCAGAAACATTTCTAGACTTACTTAGAGTATAAAAAATATTCTATGAATGATTTTTGAGTAAAATATTTTGCAAATGTTTTTTTTAACCTACTTACCATCAAAAGCAACTTTTGGATTTAAAAGTATATTTTGTGACACTAAGGAATTAATCCTTGAATAAAAGCATTTCTAGTTAAATAAAAATGTTGATTATGGTTTAAAAATGGTTTTTGAGTGAAAACTTCTGTAAATGATTTTATTTTAAACAATTTGACCATAAACACTAACATTTGTGTTTAAAAATATATTTAGCAAACATTAGAAATTAATGCTTTGATTTAAATCATTTTCTAGCAAAACAAAAATGATTTAAATGACCCATTTTCACCAACTTGATTTTAAATGGTTTTACCACTTTTGTAAATGACCAATAGGAATTTTAAAATGTTTATAGCCTATTAGAAGCCACTTTTCCAAATAAAACAATCTTTTGCATGCTTGCATGCATTGCTTTGTTTTTATTGTTTTATGTGGTGAATTGTTTGAATGCTAGTTTGAATATGTGCTTGCTTGATTGAATTGTAGTGAAATTTGAAGAGTGTGATTATTGAAAGATCAGGGAGTGAACCAATATTCTCTACTAAAAAGGCAAGTGGCACTATCATCCAAGTCCAACTATTTTCAATACACTTAGTAGAATTTTTGTAGTATGCATGATAGGGCTACTATATTACTATGCTATGATATGTCCTATTAGGATATCCTTTATATCTTCCTTAGTGAAAACATCATAGTTGTAGTATGCTTAGCCCTGCTATAGACTTGGGGTGGAATACCATGTTATGATTATATGAAGTGTTGGGAAAATATATGTTTTATATAATAAAACAAGTACTCAAAGAATCACCTGGGTGGAATGTGGATAAGGTGGCAACAAAGGGAACCATGTATATATGGCTATCTTTTTTGTATGTGCACTAGAAGAAAACCAACCAGGGACTTAGAGATTGAACATGTTTCTCGTACAGTGGCTTTCGTGTACAACCACATGCTAAATGGGCTCTAGCTTAGTCAATTACATAGTGGAAGACCCTTGCATTGGCACCTATTCAGGTTAACTAGATTTATGTATTGGAAATATATCCTTACATTGGTGCCTCGTAGACATGCTAGCATTATGTCTTGGGAGGACTTATATGGAAATACTTTGTCACATTCTCGATCTGCTGGTACTCCATTTGGTGTGTACTTATCCAGCAACCACTGGTGGCATCAAGACGAGATTGTGTCATGTGGGTAAAGTGTACAACTTCTGCAGAAGATCAAATTCTAAGTACTAAGTCGTGTCCCCGGTTACGGACAACTCTGAGCAACTAAGGCCTAAAGCTATGGAAGATCTCGACATTCCAATTTCTCAAAGTAAAACTTGATGGTGTCAACAAGGGATTAGAAGAACTTGGAGTTTGCCAAGGAGTTCATAAAGTTGTTAAAAGATCAAAAATATTTTGAAAAGATAGGACAAAACCATGTTGCTTTCTACAAATGAGCCTAAACCCTACTTAGCTAAATATGCATATATTAATAGGTTCCAACTTATTTCCACATAGTAGTGAAACTTGGCAATACAATTCAAATGTATTGACCCTTGTGGCTGTAACTTATTATGTTGCAGGTTTGTTTGATGTTAGTGAAGTGTGTTGAATAGGATTACAAGTCTACAACCAACATGATTGCCTGTGGCACTTTGAAGATGAAGGACTCCATGCTATATAGGTATTTCTGCTGCATTGTAATGAGATAGACAAATGAGCTATGTAAGATGTAATATAATATTTTATTCCTGTTTATAAAGTTGTAGTATTACCTTTGTTTCTTGATATCACATCTCAAACCGTGTATGCTAGCTATTG
The DNA here is from genome assembly GCA_030063025.1 of Avena longiglumis. Classification (NCBI taxonomy): domain Eukaryota; kingdom Viridiplantae; phylum Streptophyta; class Magnoliopsida; order Poales; family Poaceae; genus Avena; species Avena longiglumis. The sequence goes on from CP125973.1 coordinate 1,787,281, forward strand.
ATCGGGGACTAGCATTGTGAACACAGGGACCTTTACCTTTATAAAGGAGGGTTCTTATAGATGGTATCAGAGCACTGTGTTGCATGTAGGATTGTAACCCTAGGATTGGATAAAACCACTTAGAAAAATAGAGTTGTATTTGTTCCAAAACTTATTTACAAACAATCTTGTAAACTCTTTCCTCAACCTTTTTGGTTTTGATTCTACATCTCTTCCTTTTTCAACTTGATGGACAAAGCCTCCACCATGATCAATGACTTCATCTTTAGTTTTACTAAGGACTTCGACTTAGACATCACTAAGGACTACAAGTGGGAACCAAGAGACATTAGATTGCCTACCAACTATCTAAGACATTGATAACATTTTAGTGTATGGATCATACTGACCTATGAGGTATGACTATACTAGGTTGATTGTTTCAAGAAAACTTGTTATTTCCTTCAACTCATGAGTTAAACTCATAAGTTGTTAAGTGATTAGTTGATTGTTTGATTGAACTTGTTTGTTTTGGGTTGTGTGTTAGAACTTCTTTAGATCTATCTATCATTACTTATCCCTATTAAACCAACAGATGCCTCCCCGTCATGCCAACCCCAACCAAAAAAACAACATCACTCCCGAGATGCAGCAGTTAATCACATCTCAAGCTCAACTGATGCAGATGATGACGCATTTTATGCAAAATCAGAATCAGAACAACAATAACAACAACAACAATCAGAATAATCCTCCAGCATTTGACATGCTCACCAGATTTCCGAAACTGAGGCCTGCAAGGTTCTCTGGAACAACTGATCCAATGGTAGCCAATGACTGGTTATGTTCGGTGAACATGGACTTAGTGACTGTTGGTTGCACCAACGAGGAAAAAGTCGGGTTTGCAGCACATCTGCTCGAAGGACCAGCAGCAACCTGGTGGGACCAGTTTCAGATCACCACTCCACTTGAGGATGTGACTTGGGCTATTTTTGAGGATGGTTTTTGTACAACTCACATCTCATCCAGAGTGATGAACTTGAAGAAAAAGGAGTTCCACAACCTGAAACAGCATCACCGCAGTGTGGCTGAGTACATTAGGGAGTTCAACAATCTGGAACGCTATGCACCGGATGAAGTTGATACAGATGCTAAGAGGAAAGATAAATTACTCGAAGGACTTAATGATGAGTTGAACCTGCAGTTGTCTGTTGCCTATGTTCCAACTTATCAATCACTCTGTGACAAAGCAACCATCTTGGAAAACAAGATGAAGCAAGTTAAGAACAGAAAGAGGAAGCATAGCCTTGACAAGTATCACTCAGGATCATCACAAAAGAAGCGTTCATTCAAAAAGAGCAATGGAGATTCTGGACCACATCAACATGAAGGAAATGGACACACTCATTATAAGAATCACCACAACAACAATGGAAGTTATAATAATAATGGGAATTATACTGACAATGGAGATGACCTTGGTCAGAACCAACATGGCAAACCCAAGAAGAAATACATTAGACAGTTGCAGTGCTTAATTGTAAGGAACTTGGACACTATGCATCAGACTGTCCTGAGAAGAAAAAGAATAAAGATGCTTGAAACTCCAATGGAAGTGATTCCAACGTGGGCCAGAAATGACATGTGAACCACATCAACATGTATGGAACCCTTGAAGAATTGGATGATGTGGATGGAAGTATTTAGCTAACTCAGTTGAGTCATATAAGGATCCCATGTTTGGATGTCAATTATTGAATCCATAGTCAAGTGAACCATCAAATGTAACCCTACACAATTTTCTTTTAAGGGTGGTAGTACCCTAGTTGTATTCAAGCCAACTTGTAACCTCTAGCCTTCCCAAATCTCGGGACGAGATTTCTTTTAAGGGTGGTAGCCTCTCACATCCCAAAATTTTCCAAATTTTAAAATGTGAAAAATAAATAAACAAAAGAAATATTTGTTGAAATTTAGGGTGAAAAGAAAATTTTTGTTTCTAAATGGAAACATCAAAACCTTACTTGGACAAAATTTGAATAAAAGGGAATCTAACAAAATTTCAATCAAGTGAAATGCATTCATCAATGAATGTATCTTGAAACTTAAACTTAGGAAAATAAACCAAAACCCTAACGGAGGAAAACCATTCCCAAGATATCTCAAGGACTATGGATTTGATCCATATAAATATCTATCAAAAACAATTATAAATGATCAAAATGATAATCAAAAATATTATAAAAAACATAGAAATTGATTTCATTCAATTTGGAACCATGGATAAAAACTTATGAATTTAATAAGTTAAAAGGAAATATTTTCCAAGGCTAATAAAGCTCATATCTAAAATCCATACCAAATCTTGAGCAAAGTAATCCTAAAAGGATTTGAAAAGATAAACAAATATGAAATAAAATTATACAAATTGGAATCACCAATTTTGGATCTATAAATAAAAAGATATGGGGTTTATGAGAAAGAAATAAATAAATAAGGAATATTTTAAAAACCAAATTAAATCTTGGCACAATCCATAAGCAAATAGAATAAAGATAATCCAAATAAAATAAAGGAATAAAGATTATTCAATTAAAATTTATGGAATTCAACTAAATTTAATTCTATTTGAATAAAGACAAAATCCGTGATATAAAGGTATAATTAAATCATCAGAAAATAATAAATTGGAATTTGCCCAAATGGATTAAAAGTTATCTAATTAACTTAAAAAGAATTAAGGAATAATTAAATAAAAATAATATGGATTGGAACCATATTTAAATCCTATTTAAATAGAGACAAATGTCTAATTTAAAATAAATAATAAACCATAAAAGAATAAAAGAAATTATTCTAAAATGGACTTTGAATATATTTATAAAACAGTATAAAAACTTACTGAAAGTTTGGAAAAGTTTCGAAATAAAAATAGTGTTTGAAACATTTGAATAAATTCAAAACAGAAAATAAGAGGAGGAAAAAGAAAAAAGAATCAGAAAGAAAAAATAAGAAACGAACCGGCCCAGCCAGTTCAGGCCAACTTGGCCCAGTAGCCCACCTTACTCCCCCTCGCGAATCGTTTCTTACTCACGAGCAAACCCGCGCAGTCGCTGACGCTTGGAACCCACTCACAACCCTCCACCTTGCTGACGGCGTGACCCCATCGCCAGCATATCGTCTTCAACCCTGCGACCAGCTCTCCCCATTCATCGCTGCCGTTCTCAGTCGTAAATTCCTGGCATAAATTCGTGTAAATGACAACGTTAAACTCACCAGCAATCACGCGTACATAATCGCCTCTCCCTCCTCCTCGTTTCCCCCCAAACGCCAGCTCCTCTCTACCATCAGGCTGCCGCAATTACGAGCTTGCACCCCTACTGTCCCGACGAACTCCGGCGACAATTACGGCCAGCCCTGACCACCCCACTACTCCTAGCCTCCACGAGCGTGTTCCCAATCGTCTCACGCTTCTGCCCATACCCTATACTAGCTCGCGCGCGCTTCGGCGCGTCGGCAAGGACAACACCTGAGCACCGCCGTCGACTGTGCCCGCTCTAGCGACCATTCCCCGTAAGCTCCGTCCTCCCCTCTCTCTGGATGATTCTACCGCACTCGTCGTACCCTCGCACGTCTAATGAACCTTCTGCCTCGCTTTCCGATGCCTTGTAGCCTCGCCCCCGTCAACAACAGGATGTGCCCGTCGCCTCGACCAACTCCGGTGAGCAATCGCCGCCGTTCCTGTGCGCCCCTTGACAGAAGGAAGCCACCTTGAGTTTCACTACGATCACGCGAACACTGTGAGAATCTTTTCTCCCTCCTTTGCTTCCTATTTCGCCAGAACCACCGCGAGCAGAGCCGCGTCGCCGCTCGACGCCAGCTAGCGCCGCCCATCTCTGGTCAAACCCCTGAAAGCCGTTCGATTTAGATCTGATGGATGCGATAAATGACGTAACCGAAGGTGTACGTAGCATTCTGGGCCGTGCGATTTACATTAGATCCAATGATCCACAGTGCTTGATCCACGCAAACCGGTACCAGCGAATAGAAAACAGCCACGTGGCTCTGCCTGTTGTTTAAAAACATAAAATATATCTATTAGATGTTTAGATTTGAAAAAATCATAACTTTAAATGCACACGTCCAAATTTTACAAATTTTATATCACTGGATTAAGAAAAATGCAAACTTTCCAACCATGCCCTTAGTTTGGTATTTTGCTTCAGGAAAATTTATGGTTTATGCAGAAACATTTCTAGGCTTATTTAGAGTATAAAAATTATTCTAGAAATGATTTTTGAGTAAAATCTTTTGCAAATGTTTTGTTTTGAACCTACTGACCATCAAAACCAACTTTTGGATTTAAAAGTATATTTTGTGATACTAAGGAATTAATCCTTGAATAAAAGCATTTCTAGTTAAATAAAAATGTTGATTATGGTTCAAAAATGGTTTTTGATTGAAACCTTTTGTAAATGATTTTATTTTAAACACTTGGACCATAAACACTAAAATTTGTGTTTAAAAAAATATTTAGCAAACATTAGAAATTAATACTTTGATTTAAATCATTTTCTAGCAAAACAAAAATGATTTAAATGGCCCATTTTCACCAACTTGATTGTAGATAGTTTTACTACTTTTGTAAATGATCAATAGGAGTTTTAAAATGTTTATAGCCTACTAGTTAAATGTCCGTGCGTTGCAACGGACGAACGACAATACCATCTAAGCAAAGGAAAAAATTACATAAACAACAAACATTCAGTTGATCATTATTTTTGTCATCATTTCTTTTTTTCTCACCCACCGAAGCTTCACTTATTTCAATTGCTGTAGTTCTTAATCTTCATAAGCACGCACTCCACTTCAACAACATTTTCCTCAGGCATGCCAAGAATGCCACTGCCATCCATTCTCCACCTCTTTCATCATTGTGTCACCGTTGGGCTATGTATGCAACAAAGCCGTCATTATACTTATTATTTACCCTCAATTTATAAATGAGCTCAAATTAAAACATGGCTTGGCTCGTTATTTGTCAAGCCACGACCCACGAGTTACTCTCTATATAGCTCACGAGTTTCGGTCTTCTATTACCAACCGTAACTGCAACAATCATCATCCCATTTTTGACAGGATAGCCATGATTTTCACTCCTACTTGAAATATCTCCAAAACAAATTTGCAAGGTTCAAAACCCAAAGTAGGTCCTAGTTTTCTCTCATTTCCTTCTTTTAAACATAGCATGAGAGCCGAGTCAACTCTTAAGAATCCTCCTAATCAGAGAGCTATCAATAAATAAATAAATTTATTCAAGCACATTTCCAAGCTCCTCTATTTTCTCATGCCAATTAATCAAGAGTAAGCTAACTTTTATTAGATTTTTTATTCCCCTTTTATTGAACATGGTAACAAATACAGGAGAGGGACAAGCAGTCCCTTTTACAAATCTCACAACTGGATACAAAAGTGCCTAAGACGCACAAAGCATACAAGATGTGTCCACTCAATAATAAGTCGCCGAAGCTCGAAATTGGAGCCAAACAACCATTGCTTATTCGACGACAAATCGGACTCGAATATACCGCATCTTCAATCTCCAAGAGCCTGTAGGGTTCGCAGCATAGAAAACAAAAATTTTCCTACGATGTGAACTATATACCAAGATCTATTTATACTAGATACAAACAACGGGCGGATGTATATCCGTAGAGAACATACCCTTGAAGACCGACAAAGTTTAACGAGTCCAAACTCGTGGTTGATGTAGACGATCTCTTGCCGATCTCAAGATCGAGAGGAAGTCCTAGCGCCAAAATCAAGAGCAGATCCGTGCTCGCACACACGCTCGAGGCACCGAGCAACCTCCGCCTCCTCGCCCAGTGATGCAGCGAAGCACAACTCTTTCTTGCCGAAAGCCACCGGGAACATGTATCTCGCTAGTCCGAGACCATGGGGATAAATTCTAGAGGGGAGAGATCCTTCACGAGGAGGTGTGTGTGAGAAGTGAGAGGAGGGCTCCTTTTATAGGAGGAGGGGAACCCCAAGGGGTGGCCGCATGGGGCTGCCCCTGCCCTCCCTCTTCATGTGGGTGGACACTCCACTCACAAAACTCCTCCAAATTCCTCCACTCAAAAATCCCATTAAATTTCCACCAAATTTAATGCAATCTCTCATTAAATAAAACTCTTTTATTTTATTCAGAATTTTGTCAATTACTTTAATGACAAACATTCACAATAACCCCTTGCTAGAATTCTATTTCACATGCATAACCACTTTATGCAATTTCACCAAAACCTGTTTTGATCTAGTGAAATAAATTCGCGCTTGTTCATTCTTCGGCATGAAACTTTTGCTCCAATTGGATGTCGGTGTCTTAAGTGTGTCACCCTACGGTTCGTGAATAATGCGGACATGATCGAGACCCTCTCGGATCAATAATCGAAGCGGATCTGAGACCCATCGACTCCCACACATTCAACGATGACTTTCTCGTGATCGTCAACCTTTACGCTAGTATCTTAATCCCTTTGTCTCACGATATATTACATGTCCGAGATTCGATCATCGGTATCTCCATACCTAGTTTGATCTCGCACGACATGCACTCTTTTCTCGTTCCGTGATATAACATTCTAGTGATCAAATCACTTGCTTGCAAGCTAATCAATGTGATATCACCGAGGGCCCAGAGTATATCTATCCGTCATCGGGATGAACAAATTCCACTCTCGATCCATGAGCCTCAACATAACACTTTATTAGTTACGAACCCATCTTTATAATCACCCTGTTATGGTGTGACGTTTGATGTTATCAAGAAACTCTTAGGTGTCGTTGATTGACATGATCTCATGGTCTAAGGATTAGGATCACCGTAAGTTGTTATAGCAATATAAACTCAATGACTTTGATCGTAAGCTATACTTGGATGAATGTTCATCACATCATTACACTAATGTTGTGATCCGTTATTAACAACATCCAATGTCCATGATCGGAAACCTTGATCATCTTGTTAATCAACGAGCTAGTTTATGAGAGAGGCTTAACTAGGAACTTTCATTTGTTTATTAAACACACATGTATTAACGTTTCCGTATTAATACAATTATAGCATGCAAAATAAACATCTATCATATACTTGGAATACACATAATAAACAATTTATTATTGCCTCTCGGGGCATATTCCTTGATCTCCCACTTGCACTAGAGACAATAATCTAGTTACATAGTGATATATCTAACACCCATTGAGTTACGTGTTGATCATGTTTTGCTCTAGGAGAGTTTTAGTCAGCGGATCTGCTACATTGAGATCCGTATGTACTTCTAAATCTTTATATCTCCATCCTTGACATGCTCGCGGATGGAGTGAAACCGCGCTTAATATGCTTGGAATGCTTGTGAGACCTTGGCTCTTTGGCATTGGCAATGGCACCATTGTTGTCACAATAGATCACCATTGGGTCCAGCGTTTGCCACAACTCCTAGTTCGGATATGAACTCCTTCATCCAAATCGCTTCTCGAGCCGCTTCGAGCAACATATTGACCGCCTCCGTTGTTGTTGATCCGCTACCACAGGTTGTTTGGAGCTCCTCCAACTAACGCGCTCCGCCATTCATGAGAAATACGTATCCAGATTGAGACTTAGAGTCATCCGGATCGGTGTCAAAGCTAGCGTCGACATAACACTTAGCGACGAGCTCTTCTTCACCTCCAGTATACAAGAAACATATCCTTAGTTCTTCGTAAGTACTTAAGGATATTCTTGACCGCTATCGATGTTCGAACACGGATCCGATTGGTACCTACTAGTCAAACTAATAGCGTGTGCCACATCCGTCGTGTACATAGCATGGCGTACATTATAGAGCCTATGGTGAAGCATAGGGACTTTGTCCATTATCTCTCTTTCTTCCATGAAGCCGGACTTTGAGTCTTACTCAATGTCTTGCCTTGCAACATAGGTAAGAACCCTTCTTACTTCCGTCCATTTTAAACTTCTTTAAAATCTTATCAAGGTATGTACTTTATGATAGCCCTATTAGGCGCCTAGATCTATCTCTATAGATCTTTATGCCTAATATGTATGACGCTCACCTAGGTCCTTCATTGAAAATTTCTGTTTAGATAACTTTAAACACTGTTTAAAAGTTCTATATCATTTCGATCAATAATATGTCATCCACATATAATATCGTAAATGCCACATTGCTCCCACTCACTTTCTTGTAAATACAAGCTTCTCCATAAGTTTGGACAAATCCAAACTCTTTGATCACCTCATCAAAGCGGAGATTCCAACCGTGATGCTTGCTTCAATCCATAGATGGATCGCTGAAGCTTGCACACCTTGTTAGCATCCTTAGGATCGACAAAACCCTTTGGTTGTATCATATACAACTCTTCTTCAATATTACCATTGAGAAACGCGGTTTTGACATCCATCCGCCATATTTCATAATCGAAATATGCAGCAATTGCTAACATAATCCTAATCGACTTTAGCATCGCTACGGAGAGAAAGTCTCATCGTAGTCAACTCCTTGAATTTGTCGAAACCCCTTTGCGACAAGTCGAGCTTTATAGATGGTCACATTACCATCGGCATCGCTTTTCCTTTTGAAAATCCGTTTGTTCTCCACGGCCTTTCGGTCGTGAGGTAATTCCACCAAGTTCCAAACTTGATTTTCATACATGGATTCCATCTCGGATTTCATGGCTTCTAACCATTTGTTGGAATCCGGGCTCATCATCGCTTCTTCATACGTCGCAGGTCATTATTTTCATCAACCATGAAATTTATGACAGGATTTCCGTCTGTTCGGGAGATGCCGCGTCTGTTTGACTGCGAGGTTCTAGTACTCTCTTCGAGTTTCATGATCATTATCATTAGTTCCTCTTCAAGGTGGAGCCAACTCCGAACAACTTCCGTCTTTGCGCTACTCGCCATACTTTGAAGAGAAGGTTCCACAACCTCTTGAGTTCTACCTTCCGCTACTCACACCTTTCAGAAACTCTTTCTCTAGAAAGGATCCATTCTGGTAACAAAAACCTTGCCCTCGGATCGTGATAGAAGGAATACCCAATAGTTTCTTTAGGGTATCCTATGAAGACGCATTTTCCGCTTTGGGTTCGAGTTTATCCGGTTGAAGTTTCTTCACATAAACATCGCAACCCCAAACTTTAAGAATGACTTAGGTTTGTTTCAAACCACAATTCATACGGTGTCTTTTCAGCGGATTTAGATGGTGCCCGATTTAAAGTGAATGTAGCTTTCTAGTGCATAACCCCAAAATGACAACGGCAAGTCCGTCGAGACATCATAGATCGAACCATATCTAATAAAGTACGATTACGACGTCCGACACACCATTTCGCTGTGGTGTTCCGCAGTGTGAGTTGTGAAACAATTCCACACTCTTTCATGTGAGTGCTAAACTCGTAACTTAGATACTCACCTCCGCCGCATCAGTAGAAATTTGATCTTTCTATTACGATGATTTTCCACTTCATTCGAAATTCCTTGAACTTTTCAAAGGTTTCGACTTGTGTTTCATCAAGTAGATATAACCATATCTACTCAAATCATCCGTGAAAGTAACAAAATAACGATATCCACCTGGCTAGACACACTCATTGGACCACATACATCGAATGTATGATTTCCAAAAAATCGCCTGCGTTCCATTGAACCGAAAACGGTGTTCTAGTCATCTTGCCCATAAGGCATGGCTCACATGTATCAAATGATTCATAATCAAGTGATTCCAAAAGTCCATCGAATGGAGTTTCTTCATGCGTTTAATGCCAATATGACCTAGACGGCGATTGCCACATATATGCGGATATATCATCATTAAGTTTAATCCTTTTAGCATCAACATTATGAATATGTGTAACATTATCATCGAGATCCAAAGAAATAAACCATTCATCATTGGTGCATGACCATAAAAGATCTCATTCATATAAATGGAACAACCATTGTTCTCGATTTGAATGAATAACCACTTTGCATCAAACATGATCCATACAATGTTCATGCTCGGTAGGCACCAGATAACATTATTTAAGTTTATGACTAATCCCGACGGTAAGTGGAGAGGTAGCGTTCGACGGCGATCACATCAACGTTTGATCCATTGCCGACGCATCTTGACCTCACCCTTGCTAGCGGTCGCTGTTCGCAGCCCACGATTCGAGTTACAAATATTAGCAAGCAACCGGTATCAAATACCCGGGTGCTAAATGAGCACTAGTCAAGTACACATCAATAACATGTATATCATATATACCTTTGTTTGCCTTGCCGCCTTCTTGTCCGCCAAATACTTGGGGCGATTCTTCTAGTGGCGATCCCTTGCAATAGTAGCACTCGATGTCGACTTAGGTCCAACTCGGGGTTTCTTTTCAGCGACAACAGGCTTGCCGCCTTACTTCCTTTCGTTTTCCCTTCTTGTCTTTCTTGAAACGGTTCCTATTGATCATCAACACTTGATGTTCCTTTTGATCTCCACTGCAGCTTTTAAGCATTGTGAAGCTCGGGAGAGACTTCTTCATGCCTTGCATATTATAGTTCATCACGAAGCTCTTATAGCTAGGTGGCGAGACGCATAACACGATGGATGCCTAAGTCAATGGGAATCGTTATTCCCAAGGACACAAGCTTATCGGCGTAATCGACATCTTGAGTACATGCTCACTAACGGAGCTGTTTCTTCCATCATGACTAAAGAACTTTTACAAGCATTGTAGCTCTCACAAAGACATGTGTCGAAAATCATTTTCAACTCACCCATTGTATCAAATGCATTGCCGTTTTCAAACGCTTTCTAAGTTCCGCTAGCCCATACAATATGCCGCAATGAACTAAGTTGTGGTCCTCCGACGAGTCGATAGACATTCTTCTCCTCGTCAGGCATCATCAAAAGGTGGGGGCCTAACGGCGCTTCTAGCACATATTGCTTTTGTGCAGCAGAGGAGAATCCTCAAATTCATGGCCCATTCAAGAAAGTTGCTACCGTTCGTTGCTAGTTTCTCTTTCTCCATGAACGCATTGAAATTAAAAGGTGTGGTGCCATCTACAACAGAATTTGTAAAGTTTAGACTAAGTGTATGATAGATTGAGTTCAACTAATATATATTACGAATGAACTCCCACTCAAAAGCGACATCCTCGTGTCCTTTTGGTGATTACATGAACCAAATCCACTACACCAAGTCCGATCATCACGTGAGTCGGTATAGCTTCAAAGGCGAGCATCAAATGGGCATCATATCAACTATATGACTCATGCTTAACCTTTCGATTACGTGTTCGAGGCCATGTCGTACATGCTAGGCTCGTCAAGTTAGAACCTTAGTATTTGCGTGTAATGCTTTTACACCAAGTATGGTCGTGGATCCAAGAACACCCGATCATCACGTGATGTCTTGGAGCGACGAAAACATAATCGGTGCATACTAAAGGAAGAACACATTCTTATCTTGATATTTAAATGAGGGATCATCTTATTATGCTTAACAAAGCGCTAAACAAGCAATATAAGATGCAATCAAACATCATATGTTTATTAGTGAAATTATATGGTTCCCGCAGATGATCTCTATCATGTGCATCGTGGTATGATCACTATCATACCTATATGTGTAAATCCACGGTCTATGGATTTACGCTATGTGTGTTGTAAGAGTATCATCTCATACTTCTACTTACAACACTACCATATCATAACACTAGCCCAAAGAACAATCTAAACTAGACGCCTAATTTATCCATTGCAAGTTTTACGTGGCTTAGGGCTTTCGAGATAGAACCGTTTACCTACGAACATGAACCACAACGAGGATAATCAAATTGTTGACAACTCGCTTGCAAAATAGATATTGACTATAGTAGGAGAGACAGACACCGCTAGCCACTTATGCAAACTAGTTGCATGTCAAGCGTGGAGCATGTATCATGTGCGAGGACATGTAAAGTTTGTCCGGCCGCTTCATCCCACTATGCCACCAATATCCAAAATCACAAGAAAGGAGCAACAACATGATCATCATCGCCACATACTCATATGTGTACTACCCGTAAAGTATCTACGCATAGATCGGCTCGATACCCTGTAGGGTTCGCACATAGAAAACAAAAATTTCCTACGATGTGAACTATATACCAAGATCTATTTATACTAGATACAAACAACGGGCGGATGTATATCCGTAGAGAACATACCCTTGAAGACCGACAAAGTTTAACGAGTCCAAACTCGTGGTTGATGTAAACGATCTCTTGCCGATCTCAAGATCGAGGAAGTCCTAGCGCGCAAATCAGCGGCGCATCCGTGCTCGCACACGTTCGAGGCACCGAGCAACCTCCGCCTCCTCGCTCGGCGATGCAATGAAGCACAACTCTTTCTTGCCGAAAGCCACGGGAACATGTATCTCGCTAGTCCGAGACCATGGGGATAAATTCTAGAGGAGAGAGATCCTTCACGAGGAGGTGTGTGTGAGAAGTGAGAGGAGGGCTCCTTTTATAGGAGAGGGGGAACCCCAAGGGGTGGCAGGCGCATGGGGGCTGCCCTTGCCTCCCTCTTCATGTGGGTGGACACTCCACTCACAAAACTCCTCCAAATTCCCTCCACTCAAAAGTCCACTCAAAAATCCCATTAAATTTCCACCAAATTTAATGCAATCTCTCATTAAATAAAACTCTTTTATTTTATTCAGAATTTTGTCAATTACTTTAATGACAAACATTCACAAATAACCCCTTGCTAGAATTCTATTTCACATGCATAACCACTTTATGCAATTTCACCAAACCATTTGGTATCTAGTGAAATAAATTCCTGCGCTTGTTCATTCTTTCGGCATGAAACTTTTGCTCCAATTGGATGTCGGTGTCTCTTAAGTGTGTCACCCTACGGTTCGTGAATAATGCGGACATGATCGAGACCCCTCTCGGATCAATAATCGAGCGGGATCGGAGACCCATACTGACTCCCACACATTCAACGATGACTTTCTTGTGATCGTCGGAACCTTTTACGCTAGTATCTTAATCCCTTTGTCTCACGATATATTACATGTCCGAGATTCGATCATCGGTATCTCCATACCTAGTTTGATCTCGTTACTGACATGCACTCTTTTCTCGTTCCTGTGATATAACATTCTAGTGATCAAATCACTTGCTTGCAAGCTAACCAATGTGATATCACCGAGAGGGCCCAGTATATCTATCCGTCATCGAGATGAACAAATTCCACTCTCGATCCATGAGCCTCAACATAACACTTTATTAGTTACGAACCCATCTTTATAATCACCACATTACGGTGTGACGTTTGATGTTATCAAGAAACTCTTCCGGTGTCGTGATTGACATGATCTCATGGTCTAAGGATTAGGATCACTTCGTAAGTTGTTATAGCAATATAAACTCAATGACTTTGATCGTAAAGCTATACTTCGGATGAATGTTCATCACATCATTACACTAATGTTGTGATCCCGTTATTAACAACATCCAATGTCCATGATCAGGAAACCTTGATCATCTTGTTAATCAACGAGCTAGTTTATGAGAGAGGCTTAACTAGGAACTTTCTGTTTGTTTATTAAACACACATGTATTAACGTTTCCGTATTAATACAATTATAGCATGCAAAATAAACATCTATCATATACTTGGAATACACATAATAAACAATTTATTATTGCCTCTCAGGGCATATTCCCTTCAGAGCCTCCAATGTGCTCCATACCAGCTGTCGCTCTTCCGGCGAGCTTTCTGGCGTTTGCACAAGAGGTATTGGTGAGTTGAGCTGTAAATATTGTGTGGAAGCATCACTGAGGTCACACTCTGAGGGTCTCCAAAGTTAAATCCGAGAATCGGCAGAGGAGGCGTAGTCATCGACCTCTGGACAATCCCGAGCAGAACAGAGACATCACCTTCATTCTGAATAACATAGAGCAAAGATAACAATGCGATCTTTCAAGAAATTTCTAGTAGGCGATCCATCTTCCTGGATGATGAATAAAACTATGGGCTCCAGCAGCCAAAGAAAGATAACCGGGGATATGCCAGGACAAAGAAAGATCAAAAGCTGGCCCTATCACAATGCAAACCGATGGCCTACAGAGCATTACCGCAATAATCCAGGATTGGTGCCATAAATTAGACAGACTCACCTGAACCAAACCAAAACCAACCAGATCAATCCGGTAGGCATCCAGACTTTGTAGCACAAAGACCTCTCGACATGAAACTAAATATGGCTTGAGGTAGAAATGGTTTGAGCTGGAGCTACTTACGTGGATCGATAACCGGGGAGTCGGCCGAAGATTCCAACTAATTAGAGATCCACGTCTTGGCCAAAACACTAATGGAAGATTAAATTAGAGATCTATACAGATGGGTTCTCTCCATGGGGCAATGCTTGAAGGTCCTCACAACCATGGATGCAAGTTGCATAACTAAAAGTGGACATAAGATAATCCAAGGTTATTACCTCAGTGATGTGTGTAACAAGCAGCTTAGAGTATCTCTAACAGTAACCGAAAAAGTGGCTGAAACCGAAAAAGTCCGGCGATAATACGGGTTCAGGCCAAAAGTGGGGCAGAACGGAGCCCGACCTCGCGGTCTAACCCGTAAAACGAGTTCGGGGACCCGAGAAACTCGGCGACCACCCCGTATTAAAACGGGCCATGGAGGGGAGTTCGGTTTCCAAACCGTACTCCCCTCTGCCGCCGCCAGCTTCCTCTCCAGCGAGCAATCCAGCTCGCAGCAGCCCCCATTCGCCCCAGCTCCGTGACGCGATGGCCTCCCGTGGTGGCTCGATGAGGCGCGCATGAGATTGGCGGCGAGGACTTCGCCGTGGCCCCCCGTGTTCTGCACGGACGCGGAACACCGGAAGTTTAACCGGTCGGAGGGCGCCCGCAAGCGTAGCGCCCGCCGCTGGAAGAACTGGGGGCTCACGCCCCTAGAGAAACTCGCGAAGTATGGCAACGGCAATGAGGGCTTGTCGTCAGGCGGTTCGAGTCGCCCACCGCGGCCACCCGTCTACGACAACTCCGACGAGGAGGAGCTCGTCCCTGCGCAGGATCCCACGTTCTATGCGGGAGATTACGTGCACAACTCCGACGAAGAGGACGCCGCGGTTGCGCAGGTGGCTGCGATCTCGATGGCGGAGGCACGCGTGTGCTTTCGTCGGGAGGAGGCGAACGCCGTCCACCAACTTCGTGAGTACGAGGTGGCTCGCCGGGAGGAGCGCGTTCGCTGCGTCAAGATCGAGATAGTCGATCTTGACGACGAGGAGTGAAGCTCTTCACCCGCGTCGACACCGTCGTCCGTGTCGACGCCGTCGTCTGCCTCGACGCTCCGCCACCACCGGCACCGCCGCGCGTAGAGGCCAATTTGGCCGCATTTTTCTTCAAAATACTTAGCGCAGTTAGGTATAGTATGTAATTTAGGTTTGCTAATCCGATTATGTAAATTATGATGCTCAATCGGAGCATCAAATGCCATCTATATATATGATCATCGACGAATTTCTCCGCGATATTTGAAATGAATTTTTTTAATTCGTGTTTTACGGGTTCTGTTCTGCGCCAGCTGCAAAATCTTCGTCCCCCACATTTTCAGAGGACTGAATTCATGTTTTCTGGTTCCGACTTTTTCGGTTACTGTTAAAGATGCTCTTAACAAGTCAACTAATATTGCACTCTAGCTGAAGACACAGACTTAACTGATGTTCTAATTTTAGTATATATTTCTCTCTGGAGTTTACATACCTTTCATACGTATGCTTCTCCTGCAGTACATGCCTCTCTTGACTTCTCCTAAGAGAACCTAATAATTCCAAGAAAGAAAATGAATAGCGTTAAATTGATAAAAATCGTACACCCTAATCTGAATAAAGGAGAATCCGGTGATTGTAAAGACATTCTAAAAGACAAATTCTGGTCATTCGGTATATTTATCCCATGCCAGACTATATATACGATAACACAATTATAAAATCACCAGATGTGCAATTTCATAAGGATTCAAGCTATTGCTTTTGATGATAGAGATGTCCCTAACAATGTACTGAATTGATTCAAGCTAAACTTGCATATGTGTATCCATTTTTTTAACTCCCTTTAGAGTAATTTCCATTCTACAGGAAGCTAACTACTACTATGGGTCTACATATATCAATGATTTCGATTTTAATAATCCATAAAGCTTAATACTGTAATTTCATACCTTCTAAAAATATACAGTAATTCCATATATAAAGCTCAACACATAACGACATGTGATTACTGGCCAATGTTCCTGCCCAAAAAATTCAGTACTTCCCATATCCACTAAATAGCAGCTCACCTTAAAATCGTATTTGTAAATCAAAATCAATCACAATAGCATTGTGCGTCTATGCTGGATGAACTGTAGTAGTCGTACACATTGCAAATTAAGTGTCAGCAACACATTTAAAGGGAAACCTCTGTAATTATTAATTTATTATCACCCCAGATCATCAAACTTGTAGTGAAATTCATGATTACAAGGCCTCAAGGTGCCAAACATGCTTCATGTCTGATGGAACTCAATGACTCATGGAGGACCAAGGACAATGTTCAATAAATATGGTGGGCTTGGTTACCGTGTTAGCACTTAGGCACTACACTGAATGTGTGAGCGCACTACAAATTATGTGTGCACTTAATGAACCGCAACAAAGCGACAATAGTGGTTAGAGTATTACAAAAATAACAAACCCTAGATACTTAAGAAAGATTATAACACAATAATAGAAAAGTAGCATACCACTATAAATATATTTCAAAGCATGAAGCATCTAATGGGGAAAGAATTGATAGTCCTCTTTGGTTAAGTCATATTGGCGTTGACTTGGTGGGGCCTTTATGGAGGTAACATTATATATAGATGATCTCAATTATATCAGCATGTCCAAATTGCCGCAGTAATATGATCACATCGAGAATCCGGGCAGCATCAAATAAGTCTCAAAGATATTGTGTATTTTCTTGATTGTCGCCCTTGTCGCTAGTAATATTGGTCAATATCTGAACACACAACGATGCAACTTCTCTTCTCCAATGATTCTGAATGTTGTATCTTCTTGCATCACAAAATCTGTTTTGGGATATTAATTTAGTCATAAGAACAGTGATAAGAACATGTTCATGTTAGCGTGTGACGACGATGAGAACAATAACTTAGGGTGATCATGATCTTCCCGACAATCAAACACATATGTTTTGAGCATGAATTCAATCAGTGTTAATTATATCTTGCAGGCATAGCAAAAACAGCAAGAAAAGTAAGAAGTTAGCAAATATTCAATACCTTAGAAAAGATAATTAGAAAACCAATGATTACCAGAGAAGTACGTGCAGCAGTAGAGCTATTATCGGCGATCTGCATAGAGACGTAACAAATAATTTGTGAACCAAAGCTATCAGAAGTAATATATCAATTTGCTAGATAGGCGGCAGGAGGAGGAGTCAACATGTACATGCATATATCAAGATGTGTAGCCTCTGCCATATCACGAGGGACGTGGTTGTCGGCAGGCTCCCATCCCTAATGTTGTGAGACCAATGGCTGGGGAGAAAAGGGGGAGCGTGAGGAATGAGGGATGCCAACCTCAAGAAGGTGGAAACTATGAAGTCAACCGCTCCTAATTGTGGCGACCAATGGTGAAGGATGATGCTCAGATCCGTCGATCCGCTCGACGACCTCTCTCCCCTTGGCGCATCTGGTTGAGCTTCTTCATAACAACGATGAGCTTGGCGAGGATTGCGACCAGTCACCGGTGGAGCCTCAGGGAGAGTGGAGGAGGCTTGTGCGGGGACACGGTGGGCATGGAGTCGCAAAAGGGGAGATGCTTTGGAGTCTGGCATGGAGATAGGGGTGGTGCCGCGGAGGGCAGGGATGTTGATGGAGAAGATAACGCCAACGGTTTTATGGGAGACAAAATCGACGCTAGCGATTTCTTTATGCGCGACGAAAGGAAGGACGAAGGGAACGACATATCATCGGAGACAGAACGCAAGATTCTTTTTAAGTAGTAGAGATTAGAAACAACTTTTCCAAATAAAATAATCTTTTGCATGCTTGCATGCATTGCTTTGTTTTTATTGTTTTATGTGGTGAATTGTTTGAATGCTAGCTTGAATATGTGCTTGCTTGATTGAATTGTAGTGAAATTTGAAAAGTGTGATTATTGCAAAATCAAGGAGTGAACCAATATTCTCTACTAAAATGGCAAGTGTCACTATCATCCAAGTCCTACTATTTTCAATACACTTAGTAGAATTTTTGTAGTATGCATGATAGGGCTACTATATTACTATGCTATGCTATGTCCTATTAGGATATCCTTTATATCTTCCTTAGTGAAAACATCATAGTTGTAGTATGCTTATCCCTACTATAGACTTGGTGTGGAATACCATGTTATGATTATATGAAGTGTTGGAAAAATATATGTTATATAATAAAACAAGTACTCAAAGAATCACCTGGGTGGAATGTGGATACTCAATTGTGGATAAGGTGGCAATGGAGGGAACCATGTATATATGGATATCTTTTTCGTATGTGCACTAGAAGAAAACCAACCAGGGACTTAGAGATTGAACATGTTTCTCGTACAGTGGCTTCCGTGTACAGTCACATGTTAAATGGGCTCTGGCTTAGTCAATTACATAGTGGAAGACCCTTGCATTGGCACCTATTCAGGTTAACTAGATTTATGTATTGGAAATATATCCTTACATTGGTGCCTGATAGACATGCTAGCATTATGTCTTGGGAGAACTTCTATGGAAAGACTTTTTCACATTCTCGATCTGCCGGTACTCCATTCTCGATCCTCACATCTCAAACTGTGGATGCTAGCTATTGATCCAGGGACTAAGATTATAAACACAGAGACCTTTACCTTTATAAAGGAGGGGTCTTACAAAACTACTTTATTCAAGCAAACTAAACAACTAAGCAAACCAAACTAAAACTAAGACGCTCCAAGAACAAGACAACAGTGCATGAAACAATAAAAACAAAGTATCTAGAAAGACCTGAGCTTTTTATTGATGAAGAAGGGGATGCCCCAAGGCATATCCAAGCTTTGACGCTTGTACCTACTGGATATTTCTTGGGGTGAAACCGGTGTGGCATCCCTAAGCTTGAGCTTTTGTCCATTCTTCATCTCATTACATTATTCTCTCTCTACACCTTAAATTTTTCCTTCATACAAAACTTTACACAATCTTCATTAGCAACATTAGTGTATTTAAAAGATAATAGACCTTTGGGTTTAGCTTTGGAACAACAATGATTTTCACTAAAAACACAAGCTACTGTAGTAAATCCTTCAAAAAGCTCAATTCCCCAAAAGAGAACTCAAAAAGGAATCAATAAGAAGCAAATGCAAATAATGGCAGAAATCTGTCAAAACAGACCAGCAGGCAGAAACCGATTTTTTCGAACATCCTATATTGCTCAAATCAAAAAGTGCTGAACTAATGAAAGTTATCTAACATACTGGGGGATTTACTCATAAATTGTCAGCTCAATCCGAGTTACAGAGCCTCCCCACTAATTTTTTTGGTGGAGAACAAAAATCTATTTCGGGACAGCAACTCCCCAAATCTTACTTCCCTCTCATTAGAGGTCATTCTTGGCATAAAAAGCAAACAAAGAGGATAAGGAGAGGTCATTACATAAGTAATAACTTCCAAGACTCAAGGAAACTCTTGGGTTATCTCCCAACAAGTACTTTTCTTTAACGCCTTTAAGTTAGGCACAAAAACCAAGAAATCAAGTATTTTCAAATGAGGAAGCATTAACATCAAACCTTGCTTTCAAAGGAGGAGCAAAAAACAATTTCTCTCTCCTCATAGGGAAGTGTTCAATACCTTTATTGAATGGAAATTGATATTTAATGGTGCCTCCTTTCATATCAATGATGGCACCAATAGTTCTAAGAAAAGGTCTTCCCAAAGTAACAGGATAAGAAGCATTGTATTCAACATCCAAAACATAGAAATCAACAGGGACATAAGCATTGTTAACCATAATGAAAACATCATTCATACTTCCCATGAGTTTCTTCTTATCATTATCATCAAGTGGGACATCCAAATAACAATCTTCCAAAGGTGGCAAATGAAGCATTTCATAAATCTTCCTAGGCATAATAGAGACACTAGAACCAAGATCACATGAAGCTTTGAGATAAAAGTCATTCACTTGCATATTAATAATGGGTTCCCAACTATCTTATACTTTCCTAGGAATATAATCTTTGTGTTTTAACTTCTCTTCCTTGATCTTAACAAGAGCATTTGTAATGTGTTTGGTGAAAGAAGCATGCATATCACTAGCATCAGGACTTCTTGCAAGCTTTTGCAGGAACATAATCACTTCAGAAATATTGCAACCATCTATATCAAAATCAAACTTAGAATCACTAGTAGTAGACTCATTAGGCTTAGGCATTGTAGGAGGAGGAATAGGGACTTCTTGTGGTTTAGTGGTATCCATTTTAGTGATGGTGCAAACACTATAGTTTCTATCAATTTCAGCTTCCCTTTCCCACTTAGCATGAAGTTGGGCTAACAGTCTAACATTTTCATAAATAGTAACTTGTATGGCATGAGTAGCAGCAAAGGCACTTTCCATGGTTTCAGGTTTAGCAACCATTTTATTAATCAAAGAGGACTGTGCTTCAGACAAAGAGGAAATATTTTTGTCAACAGTTAACAGCTTTTCCTCCATAGTCTTGTTGAAAGCGGTTTGTTTACTAATAAAGTATTTGAGCATGAATTCAAGTTCAGAGGGGGGCACTTCTAGCATTGTTGTAGGAGTTTCCATCGGAATTGTCATTATTAGGAGGATAAGGCCTATAATTGTTGTTACCACCAAAATTATTCCTATAAGCATTGTTGTTGAAATTGTTGTTTCTAATAAAGTTCACATCAACTTGCTCTACTTAAGCAACCAAAAAGGCTAAGGGAACATTGTTTGGATCTAAAGGAGCTTTCCCATTAACAAGCATAGCCATAATAACATCAATCTTATCACTCAAAGAGGAGGTTTCTTCAACAGATTTTACCTTCTTACCATGCAGAGCTCTCTTAGTATGCCATTCAGAGTAATTAACCATCACATTATCAAGGAGTTTTGTTGCAGCACCCAAAGTGATGCCCATAAAGGTACCTCCAACAGCTGAATCCAACAGGTTTCTTGAAGAGAAGTTCAAACCTGCATAAAAAGTCTGGATGATCATCCAAGTAGTAAGTCCATAAGTGGGACAATTCTTAACCAAAGATTTAATTATTTCCCAAGCATGAGCAACATGTTCATTATCAAGTTGTTTAAATTTCATAATGTCAGTTCTCATAGATATAATCTTAGCAGGAGGGTAGTACTTTCCAGTAAAAGCATCCTTGCACTTAATCCAAGAATCAATACTATTTCTAGGCAAGGATAGCAACCATTCTTTAGCTTTTCCTCTCAAGGAGAAAGGAAACGGCTTGAGCTTAATAATATCTCCATCTACATCCTTATACTTTTGCATCTCACAAAGTCCAACAAAGCTATTGAGATGGGTAGCAGCAGCACCAGAAAATTGCTCTCTCATCACAAGATTCAACAAAGCAGGCTTTATTTCATAAAAGGTAGCATCGGGAGCAGGTGGAGCAATAGGAGTGCTAAGGAAATCATTGTTGTTTGTGCTAGTGAAGTCACACAACTTGGTGTTCTCAGCAGAGTTCATTTTGGCAAAAGTGGAGCAAGCCAAAAACTGCAGCAGCAGCTAGAGCAAGGTGACAACTAGAGTGGGAACTATTTTTTTGTGTTTTTGATAAGAGAAAGCAAACAAAAATATACTATTTTTTGGAGTTTTTGACAAAAATAGGCAAACAAAACCAAACAAAAGAAACTAAGCAAACAAAAAACAAAGTAAAGAGAAAGGTTGAGGAGGACTCCCCTTGTGAAGACGTCCTTAGCCTCCCCGGCAACGGCGCCAGAAAGTCTTGATGCGTGTTGAACGCCCCGTTGGGAAACCCCAAGAGAAAGGTATGATGCAGCACAACAACAAGTTTTCCCTCAGTAAGAAACCGAGGTTATAGAACCAGTAGGAGGAAGGAAACACCTCAAAGGTGTTGCAACCAACGTGGAAACCTGCACAACACAAACTCAAGACTTTGCCCCAACTAACAGTGAGGTTGTCAATCTCACGATTCTTGTAACAAAGGATTAAGCGTATCTTGTGGAAGGTGATGATGGTTTGCGAGTAAAGTAATGATGGGAAAATGTATCAATGGTAAAGATTGGACCGGGGTCCATAGTTCACTAGAGGTGTTCTCCTTAGATAAACAAACATGGCATGCTGGGTAAACAAATTACAACAGTGCAATTGACAGGAACCAAGCAAGGCATAACAATGCAATACTAGACAAAAAGATCCTATGAGATTCGATTGGGCAATACAATAATATACATAGACCGCCATCCAACTGTATCTATGACTAGAAGTGCACCTTCAGGTTATCATCCGAACCCCCTCCAGTGTAGGGTTCACAACATAGAAAACAAAAAAATTCCTACGATCGGAACAACTATGTACCAAGATCTATCTACTAGATACAAAGAACGGGCGGATGTATATCCATAAAGAACATACCCTTGAAGACCGACAAAGCTTAACGAGTTAAACTCGTGGTTGATGTAGACGATCTCTTACCGATCTCAAGATCGAGAGGAAGTCCTAGCGCCGCAAATCAGCAGCGCATCCGTGCTCGCACACACGTCTGAGGCACCGAGCAACCTCCGCCTCCTCGCTCCAGCGATGCAGCGGAAGCACAACCCTTTCTTGCCGAATAGCCACCGGGAACATGTATCTCTCTAGTCCGAGACCATGGGGGATAAATTCTAGAGGGGGAGAGAGATCCTTCATGAGGAGGTGTGAGTGAGAGAGATGGGTGCCTTTTATAGGAGAGGGGGGACCCCAAGGGGGTGGCCGACGCATGGGGGCTGCCCCTTGCCCTTCCCTCTTCATGTGGGTGTACACTCCACTCACAAAAACCTCTTCATTTCCCTCCACTCAAAATCCCACTCAAACTTGCAATTAAATTTCTGCCAAATTTAATGCAAACTATCATTAAATAAAACTCCTTTATTTATTCAGAATTTTGTCAATTAATTTAATGACAAACATTCACATATAACCCCTTGCTAGAATTCTATTTCACATGCATAACCACTTTATGCAATTTCACCCGAAAACCTGTTTCGGTATCTAGTGAAATAAATTCCTGCGCTTGTTATTCTTTGTCGCATGAAACTTTTGCTCCAATTGGATGTCGGTGTCTCTTAAGTGTGTCACCCTACGATTCGTGAATAATGCAGACATGATCGAGACCCCTCTCGGATCAATAATCAGAAGCGGGATCCGGAGACCCATACTGACTCCCACACATTCAACGATGACGTTCTTGTGATCGTCGAAACCTTTTATGCTAGTATCTTAATCCCTTTGTTTCGCGATATATTACATGTCCGAGATTCGATCATCGGTATCTCCATACCTAGTTTGATCTCGTTACTGACATGCACTCTTTTCTTGTTCCCGTGATATAACATTCTAGTGATCAAATCACTTGCTTGCAAGCTAACCAATGTGATATCACTGAGAGGGCCCAGAGTATATCTATCCGTCATCGGGATGAACAAATTCCACTCTCGACCCATGGGCCTCAACATAACACTTTATTAGTTCTGAACCCATCTTTATAATCACCCTGTTACGGTGTGACGTTTGATGTTATCAAGAAACTCTTCCGGTGTTAGTGATTGATATGATCTCATGGTCTAAGGATTAGGATCACTTCTTAAGTTGTTATAGCAATATAAACTCAATGACTTTGATCGTAATGCTATACTTCGGATGAATGTTCATCACACCATTACACTAATGTTGTGATCCCGTTATTAACAACATCCAATGTCCATGATCAGGAAACCTTGATCATCTTGTTAATCAACGAGCTAGTTTATGAGAGAGGCATAACTAGGAACTTTACATTTGTTTATTAAACACATGTATTAATGTTTCCGTATTAATACAATTATAGCATGCAAAATAAACATCTATCATATACTTGGAATACACATAATAAACACTTTATTATTGCCTCTCAGGGCATATTTCCTTCATCCAGTATTAAGTTGCAAGCAATAGACAGCTGCTTTAATAAAAGTGTGTAAGATAAACAATCCACTTGTTCCATGAACAAGAGACCGCTGTTTTCTCCCTAGTGGCAACAACACATCTACAACCGAAGAGATTTCTGTCACTTCCCTTGGAAACTAGAGGCATGAACCCACTATCGAGCATAAATACCCCCTCTTGGAGTCACTAGCAACTACTTGGCCAAGATAGATACTAACAATGGAGAGCATGCAAGATCACAAACAACATAGGCATGATAGAATCATAAGACAAAACAATTAATCAATCTGACATAGTAATCTCAATATCCATCAGATCCACGCAAACACAACATGCATGATTATAAATAGATTAGATCTTGATCATGAACGGAGCTCATAAGATCTATACATGAAAGAACAAAGGAGGAGATACAACCATCTAGCTACTACATGGACCTGTAGTCTAAGGTGGAACTACTCATGCTTCATACCGAAGGCTGACATGATGAAGAAGAAGGCCTCCGGGATGATCTCCCCTCCGGTAGGGTGCCGAGAAGAACTTCAGATCCCCCCAATCTAGGGATGATGGTGGCGGCGGCTACAGACGGTTTCATAGAAATTTGATCGGGTGCCTAGGGTTTTTGCATCGGGGGCTTCTTATAGGCGAAGGGGCGAGCCAGGGGGCCACCAGGGCGGTTGCACCCCCAGGCGCGGGGTGAGCCCACCCGCGTGGCCAGGGGTGTGCCCCCTGGTGAGCCTTCCCCGTCTCGTCTTCTGGCTTCGTGTTGCCCACGGTAAAATATTGACATTGGCTTTTGTCGCGTCCAATTTCGAGAATATTGATTTTCTGCCTTTCTGGAACCAAAAACAGAAGAAAACAGGCAACTGGCACTGTGGCAACTTGTTAATAGGTTAATTCCAGAAAACATATAAAAACACCTCAAAGTGTGGACAAAGCAAAGCAAAGTAGACACTAAACAAGCATGGAGCATCAAAAATTATAGATACGTTTCCGACGTATCAAGCATCCCCAAGCTTAACTCCTGCTCGTTCTAGAGTAGGTAAGTGATAAAAGAATAATTTTTGAGGTGACATGCACCATCAAAACCAAGATCAAACCATTTACTTCCTCTACTTGTTTTTCTTCAACATAAAGATTATAGAATTCATAATGATCATAAAAAGGTTCCCCGGGTGTGCCTGATTTCTCCAAGATGTTTTTAATTTTAATTTCGAGGAGTAGGCCATCAAGCAAAATGTGGGCATTACTGGCAGTAAGTTCCAAAAAAGTTTTTCCACTTTGTTTATTCAAATAAGATTTAGAACTCATAGTTAAACCAAAATAGAATGAATGTATTAGCATCCAATCTCTAAGGCTATGTTCTAGTTCATAAGTGAGCCCTCCAAATCTCTCCCAAGCATGAATAAGTATCTCATCACTTCTTTGTTTAAAAGCAAATATAAGCTCTCTATTATAACTCATGATGGAAGGTGGCCCAAATATCTCCTCAAAAGCTGCTTTTATGTTGTGCCATGAGTGAAAAGTTACCAAAGGCAAGTTTAAGAACTAATCCAGTGATCTAGCAGAAAGCGAGTAAGGGAATAATTAACTTTAATTCGCTCGTTGCTAACATTTTTTTTGAAGTATCGTTGCTAACATTATTCAGTTTAATAGAATCACATCTCTTTTTCAAAAAATTAAGATGAGATATCGGATCCTCACCGAGATTTCACTTAAATCTTTCCTCATAAATTGCTTTCATGGTAGCAGGATCAATCTCAAAGGGTTTAGGCATATTAAATGATGGAGGAAAATTCTTAACACTAAAAGGCCAGTGTGATCTCTTATCCATTCTTGCAATAGGGGCGTGCTACACTATTTTTTTTATTTTGTGTGTATAAGCAAAAACAAAAAAGAACTAAAAAGACAAAAACAAGAAAAAGAGGAATGCTTTGCAAATCTAAAAAATCGAGAAGACTTATAGTGGTTTAACCTTCCTTCGGTCACAAACATAAGACATTTTATCTTTATAAAATAAATATATCTAGACGTCTTTTATTATATCCGAACCTCTACAAACCTATACACTAAAAGATGTCTAAACACGTTCGATCCACAAAGTTAAAACATCTTATATTTCTAAACGGAGGGAGTACAAGGCAAGGCAACGTGGATCACAACTGATCCTTGCCAATCAATACCTTAATCCATATACAATAGGAACAAATCAACTAAGGTTGTGTTTGGATGCATAGAATTGAGGCTTGGAATTGAAATGAGTAGGAATTCTAAATCCAACCTGGAAAGGAAATGGATTCTATTTTGAATTCTGATGTTTGTGTGTGCTTGGAATTTCCTGTTGGAATCAGCGGGTGATACCTAATTCCAATTCATGTTTGGATGTAGAAACTGTGAAATTGAATGTTTTGTTGAGTTTGAACAGTATAAATTTTTGTACATGTATGAAAAATAGCATCTATATATTGCAATGTATATATATTATTTTTCACACCTTCATCGCAGTTTCTATATTAGTACTCTCTTTGATCCATCACCACAGTTCATGCACTCCGCTGACCATAATATGTCTAGAACTGCACGTCAGTGTAAGACATCGGAGACTCTTATTTTAGATGTGTGGAAGTAATAAAATTGTATAAAGACGTGCGCATCACAATACTCGCACAATACTAGAACTGCAGTGCCTCTTTTCTTCAAAACATAATCTTGTGTAAAGTTTAGGTAAGTAGAGAAGCCCAATGGTCCTGAAATTGTTGGAGAACCAGCTCTCTCCGACGCTACTGGTCATCTTGTAGATAGCATACACGCAGAAAGCTACTGATTCATTAGACATCTCCATATCAAACTACCTGCTGTGTCCATCTAGAAACAAAAAGGACAGATTGCCAAGAACATAAATTTTTATGTGCGCTGTCTTTCCTGTAGAGGTGTAGCCGGGTGAACCAACTGCAGTCAGTGACCTGCTGCGTCCATCTAGAATCCACCTCCTCCAACTCTGGCCGGCCGCGCTCGATCCGGTGCCCCGCTGCACCCCGGTCAAGATAAGAACATGCTAGCAATTTCATCCCCTCCGCCCTACATGCTCTGCTCTAGGATCTCAACAGGAGAAAGATACGATGGGGAAGATCAATTCACTTCAACGTACATGAGCGGATTAGGGATGGCCAGGGAGAGGCCGCAGTTCCCCTCCGCCGCCGTACTACTCCTGCCGCCCGGCCGATCTAGTGTATAGGGCAAGCTCACGGGAGGGGACGGGCGGGTGCCTGACGAGATGGCCTTGAAGGAGGAAGGGGATAGGAAGAGGATGGAGAGGAAGGGGAAGAGGTGGGAGAAGCTCGCGTCTGACAGCCCGGTTCCTCCAGGTCGCTCGCTCTCTCCCTCCCGTCATGAGCTCCCGAGCGGGAGTCCCTTTTCAGTTCTTAGACGAAACGGTACGCGCGGGCGGGTGCGTTTCCATGGAGATTCCGAGGGGGCGACCTCCGTATTGAGGGAGTACCGTTTTGCACGCAAGGGTGCGTGGCGTGGAATTGGCCTCTGTTTTCGGACCCAAATTCCACACGCACCCAAACAGCCGAATTGAAGACTCGAATTCCAATTCTCCAATTCCAAGACCAATTATATGCGTCCAAACACAGCGTAAACTGATTCTAATCGTTAACAGTTAAAACAAAGCATCAATGCTGTTTGCAAAGAACCAACACAAGATTGGTGGTTTCTTGAAGAAAATGCCATTTGCGAACTTCATAGGTAATAATTGTCGTGGTCTTTTGAAATATTGTCGGGTAATCAGATTATCTAAAGTTGAGAACGTGTAACGTAATTATACCAACAAGAAAACTAGCGAAAGACAACGGGAAAAAGACATAAATAGAAGCTCTTTTCTTGCGCTCGAAGTAAGAATACAAACCGGATATCCGTGTACGGACGTGCTACACCCTCAATATTAGTCGACAGATTCCATTAAAAAAGGACAAGGATTAGCCTCCCACCTAAAAAATGAACAATGATTAGCGCACAGTGGTCCCACCAACCAGCCTAATGTCTCATTAAAAAACAGCCTAGTGATAGTATTTCATCTAAACCCACGACACGGCCAGACCAGAAAACAGAACCAAGTCAAGTCACGACCTCGACGGGTGCGGATCAAGCAGCAACTACCAGTTCCCGATCCCATCGTCTAGCCGCAGTACCTCGCCACGTGGCCGGCCCGGTTTCAGGCGCGCGAGAGACGGAGAAAAGAGGGGAACCGCCCAGAAAAGAAAAGGAGGAAACGGAAGTTTTGGGGCGACGCTTCTTCCTACTGGACGCCCGGCCATGTCTCGCGAGGCTGCTAGGCTTTCGAGGGGCGTTTTGGTCATGTAGGCGTACGGACTTCTCGGTACGTGTTGCCGGTTTTGCCCCTCCGCGAGTTCGGCGAAATTTCGCCTCCCCCTGATTCTGCTCTGTTGCCGCCACGCAGACTTGTACTACTGCTCTGCACTGGACCACTACGGCTGCTGGTAACCAATGCCGAGATGCGATTCCGTGCTTCCGAAGATATTTTATGTTGAGGAACGAAAGATAACTACTGCTTCCAGTCTCACAAAATGTACTAGTATGATTTCAAAGGAATTTCAGATTGTTTAAAATCACGGCAAATTATCTATTTTTCATTCTCAATTTTTTTAGTAATATATTCCGTTAGACAATCCAGAGATTACATATATGATCAACACCTAAGACAAACATGCTTGTAAAGTAACTTTCCACAAAGAACTTCGCAAGTAAAATTACAATTTCACCTTCGGAAAAACTTGTTTCTCGCCGAACTGTCGTCTATCATCCCGCCTTGTCACCATGGTAGCGCCAGAAAAAGAGACGAACAACTGTCATACCTAGATCTGAGAGAGCACCGTCGCATTACTGAAAGGGGGCTTTAGCACAACATTGAAATTCACCTGAAAGTTCAAAGCCACCACGCCAATAGATAAATTGAATATTAGTGAAATGTCGCATGTGTTCCGAGGAAATTTCACCTAGAGAGTATAGTGTATGTTTTGCAAATGTAGTACTGCAACAAAAACAATATACTCCCTCTGTTCCAGTTTACTCTGCGTATAACTATTTTACAGTTTTTCCATAATACTTTGCATCTCACCGGTTAGTAGCGATAGTTCCCATCAGTACCCCTACACCTCTGCCGCATGCAACCAACATGCAGAGAGACGTGGGCGATACGTGGCGGACAACCAGAAATGTCCGGCCATGATTGCGCCTTCACAATGCTGAGCACTTCATCCAACGCTAAAGGCCAGGGCAAAACAGTCAAGAAAAACGAAAACAACTTTCCACAAGCCTTCCTTGGTATGCAAGTCGAAGCCTATGCGCAAACTAAAATGAAACAAAGGGGGTATAAAACAACTCAATAAAGTCTTTCACTACATTACTTCGCCTACAACCCTCCCAAACCCTAGCCCATTCCATGCCTCCCCTCATCTCTCCAAAACTCTAGCCCAGGTCGTCTCTCTCCTCTTTTCCACCTTTTACTGCCTTCGAGTCCCACTTCATCCCGATCCTGAGAGCATCAATAAAAGTAAGGAGGAGGATGGTAAATGGCATGTGAGAAGAAGCAAGTGATTTTTCTCAACACAAGACATATCAAGTGGAAATCCGTCAAAATCACTTTGCGGTGCATGTGAGTAAAAACCAACACCATTTACCATCTAATTAGTCGACAAGTCCACTTTTCTCTTACATCTATCATTTTGGGACATAAGTGAATACTATCAAGTTCCTAAGTCCCATTTTCACCATATGAGATTTTTGGACACCCATACATCAAGTTTGGTGAACCTTTCGTGAATTGTGCTCTTCTCTCATGTCAATACATAATTTCCAAATGACCTTAATCAAGTGCTAATGTCAAGTAAACTATGGCTTATATTTGGACTCCTAACTGTTAGACATGTTTAAAAAGGTAGGACATCACGCAGTGGAATTATTGACTACTATTATGTGTAGATGCATTGATATTCTTGATTCCTTTTCTTTTAGAAACACCGACTGCAATGTATATGCACACAAATTACAGATTTATGAAATAATTGTTCATAAAATGTTATACTTATTATTTATATAACATGCAATGCTCATATTTTGTACAAATTTTCTATACTACATTAAACTTGAGAACATAAGCCGGACCACATGTCACAGTCATAGATCCTTCCCAAATAAAAGAAACTTACATTGGGGATCATGTTGTACATGTGCGAACACATGTCCGGTGAAACTAGATACATCCTTCAAGCACCACGCTTGTTTGCCTATGGAGTCAGCTGTCACCTGTAATACCCTAGACACTCATGATTTGGCTATATAGTTACTTATGGTAGTTGTCCTTCAATACCATCAAAGGACCCACAATGATTACTGCTTGCGAGGAAGATACAACCACTAGTAGTTTTAGAAAATTGAGATGGCATACACAAAAACGTCAAGATGAAACAGAGCATCCAAAACCACATCGGGAAGGCCATGCCACACTAGATAACAAACTCACCATCTTGACCAACTTTGATCGATCTAAAAGAGGCAAACCCGAACCACGACAAAGAAAACACATGCTACATGTTTGGATGCAGAATTTTGGTGCAATGTAGAGCATAAAACAAATGGTTTTATTAAAGAAAAGGAGATCATGATGTGTCATCATAGCCTCCATCTAAAAAAAGAAGTGATTTGGCAAGAAAGGAACAAATAAGGTTATTTGCAAACATGACCGAACTAGGAACAAAAGTTGTAACCAAAGCATTTAGAGTCATAGTTTGTCATGAAACAACCAAGTATAAAGAATCACCTAAACATACAAGTTAGACGGCTTCGTTGGACAACTTGGCTCTCCTCGGTTTCTATGTATAAATGTACGATTTCTTTTACGTGATAACAAGTACTCCCTTTGATGCATAATAAGTGCCGCTCATTTAGTATACAAGGTAGTAAAAAATTTCATCCCATCTGTAAGCACTACTTCCTTTATTGCATTGAACATCAACTTGTACAAACCATCACACTTGCCTAACACTTGTTGTATGTATATAGCCTGCATAGGAATAGCATGTCCATTTGTCATAGTATCTTTTATTTGGTTCTACAAATTATCAATTCTCGTGTGTTGTAGAAGCATGTCTTATAGTTTAAAGTAAGAGATTCATATATAGATCAAGGTATGCTATTGGCATACGCTCGAGAAAAAGAAAAAAGAGAGTTTCATAGATCACCACTCCCTCCCGTGTTGGCAAGTTGTTGCATAGAGGGAGTAAGTCTATTCATGTCAAGAAAATGATCGTTTCTTTTGTTTAAAAATAGAGCAGAGTACATGTTTGCCACGACCAAATGCTACCACTCATTTTCATCCCCTTGGTGTCTTTGGTTAACGCCATGGCCACGTGGTAGGCTGCAGCCATCGGCCAACAGATCCAGAAAAGGGTGAACCCCCAGCCCAAGACAAAGAGGGGTGTTCAGGTAATTCCATCTGCGTGGGGCCACGTCCATCTCTCGCAATCGTCCTCTCCGGAAACCGGGGGCAGGAAATGACCAGCATGCCCCGAGTCTTTATTCCCTCCCATTTCTGCCGCTATCTTTTCGGAAAGCCCCCTAACCCAACCCAACCACCCACCCAACCCTGGTTAGCGCTCTGCCACGACCTGACGAGCCCGTCCGGTCCGATCGCATCGCGAGGCGCATAGACCCGTACCACCATACACCATCTCCTTGCCCGTGGGCCCGGCCATTCATTGCACCGCGCTTGGTGTACAAGGACCAGGCGCAGGGGATCGTGCTTCCCCTCGAAGGAATCGACCCCATCACCTCCCTCCTCTTTATCTCGGAGCCGCCGCCGTCGCGAACCCTAACCCGGGTTCCGATCTGGTTCGACGACGACGACGAGGAAGGAGGCAGACGGAGGCGGAGCGGCCAGATCTGAAGAGATCCGACGGAGCGGGGAGGGGAGATGGTTGTGAACGGCCGACCGCTGAAGAAGGCGAGGACACGGGCCGAGGCCAGGGACTTCGCGGGGTTCCCGGAGGCCAGGGACGGCGGGGCGGTCGGGACGTTCCGGGAGGCGGTGAGGGCCTTCCTCGCGAGGCACGCGCGGCTGCTGCCGCTGCCCTCCATCTTCTCGCCGGCGGCCGCGGCCGCCCCGCCGCACCTGCTAACGTGGAGGGTCTCGCTGAGGGTCGGCGAGGAGGACGACGACGGCGCCGGTGGCTGCGGGGTCGAGCTCAACGTCGTGGAGGAGGATGTGCTCAGATCGCGATCTGTGTATTGTGATCAGTGCAGAGTCGTAGGTGAGTTGCTTTCCTTTTCTCCTTTTTTTTTTGTTTTTCTGCAATGTTCCCAAAACATTGTTTTTTCCTTGTAAACTTGTTTTTTTCCTCTCGGAAAACGTTCGTAAGATAATGTGTTCTGTTCCTCTATTTTATTATTAGTTGATTTCAATTTTTAATTATTTTGGCGGTGCGTAATTTTTTTTGAGAGTGACTGACGGGTAAATCCCTGGCATTGCAGACTTTCCTGAAGTTTTTTTTCTTTCTAAGCAGAGATTACATGCAAATTTTATTTTTGCCTTGTTGCTCTTCAATGCACAATGTCCATGTCTGTTCTCACATTCTCTGATTTGTCACAATCAAACAGCAGCGGTGATGTAATTTCTCGTTCTCTAATCCATCTGTATCTGTGCGATTGCAGGATGGAGCGGGCACCCGGTGTGTGGAAAGCGCTACCATTTCATCATCGAGAACGACAGCATCCAGATGGCTGGCCGTCGCCGCACCTGCTGCCTCCGCTGCGGGACTCCCATGGCAGCTGCAGAATCAAGGTGGGAGGAACCAGCATTGTTATTCTCTGCGCAAAACAATCATTCTTTCTGCATAATGAAAGAAACGTGGAGATATCACCGAAGAATTGAAACGCATGCCTAGTTGATTTACCTTCATGCAAAGCTCCCCAATTTGTTCTAATCCATTGGCTGGGTGCGCAGTTTTGTTGTACATTCTGTTCAGACTTCAGAGCATCCGCTCTCTGTGCGTTGTAAACATAATTTGTCCTTCTGGGCTAAGATACAACGATGTGTCTTGATCGTGCATGCAATTTCTTCTCCAGGTGCCTCTTGTGCAACTTTGATATGGAAGGCGAGGAGCTGGAAGAGTGCGGCTACCTGCATCTGGATGATTCCTCTCACTTGCTGCATGCAGTTGTTCATGCAAACGGCTATGGGCATCTTCTCAGGGTAAATGGCCGTGAAGGTGGATCAAGGCATCTCACTGGCCGTGACATAATGAGCTTCTGGGATCGCCTCTGCAAGGTGCTGCATGTGAGGTAAATGGCTGTTACTGTTGGCGGTTGTGCAGTTAGCGTGACATGACCTGACCATTATTCAAAAACCATACAGCCTCAGGCCCTTAGCACTAACGATGCCATTTTGCCAACTCGCAGGAAGGTCACTGTCATGGACATATCCAAGAAGCACGGAATGGACTACAGGCTTCTGCATGCCATCACAAGTGGTCATCCATGGTATGGTGAATGGGGATATAAGTTCGGTGCTGGTAGCTTTGCTCATACCTCAGATTCCTACCAAGAGGCAGTCGATGTGCTCTCTGGTATACACCTGGCGCTGTACTTCTCACATCGCAACCCCATCAGGACTCCCTTACAGAACACGATTGCTCTGTACTGGGCCCTTTCCGATCGACAGCTTGTGACGGTGCGGGACCTCTTCCGGTTCATAATGCACCTGCTTCATCAAGCTCGTAAGGATGCTGAGATGTCAAAACCAGTGATGGATGGAGAAGTCGAATCCAGTGTGCTCTGCATGTGGAACAAAGAAGATGTCGATCGAGCAGAAGCTGCAATGCTCAAGATTCTCCGTGCTGTTCAGTCTGGACGCTGGGTGTCTTGGCGTGCACTTAGAGGAGCTGCATCGAAGGCTGTTGATTCACAGGAGCTGCTGGACTATTCTCTCCGAGGACTGCGAGGAAAACTGATGGATGATGGCCATTTCATTGCTGTCCGCTGCAATGCTGAGACTAGTGCAATTGAATACAGGTAAACCATAGTTCCCAGTATGTTGCTCCAATTTGTAGAACTTTATTAGGCAATCCTCTTGACTTCTATTTCATGGCAAGCAGGCTGGAAACATATTGCAATCAGTCCCCAGTTGATGCAACTGTGTTTGGCCCCTCTGTTGAGCATCTTGTACATGATCTTCGATTCCTCTATGATGCTCTGCTGAACCCAGAGACTATGCTGTCTTCGCAACCAGAGGTGGTGGGTGCATCTTCACACAGTGCAGCTTCTAAGATTCTTGACTGCAAGCAGTTCATCAAACACTATGATGAGAGTGCTGCTCCAGAAGCTCCTTTGAATACTAACCTGCTTTCTGTGAGCTGCTCCATCGAACTGCTTGATCACCCAAAGGACTACACTGCACCACCAGTAGAACTTGTACTTTTACCAGCAAGTGCTACCCTCGGTCAACTGAAGATACTGGCTGCAAAGGTCTTCCAAGAAACGTACCTCATGTTCCATAGCTTCCAGGCTGAACAGCTCCCTGACTTCCCGAACTTAAGTGACATGACCCTTGTGAAGCATGTGCTTGGCTCAAGCCAGCTTGTAAGGGTGAGAGGACGTTGCACTGGGGATCACCGGAGAATTGTGCAGTTCCGGATGGAGAGGGGTTTGGAGAACTGGACGGTTGACTGCACATGTGGTGCCAAGGACGACGACGGTGAGAGGATGATGGCATGCGATGTATGTGGAGTATGGCAGCACACCAGGTGTTCAGGTATCAGTGATTTTGAAGAAGTCCCAGATAAATTCATCTGCAGGAAGTGTGCCAGTCCACGCAAAGGAAAGAGTCGTGGTGGCGGGGGTGGCAGTGGAGGCGGCAGAGTGGAGATGGGTGCTGCTGGCAGGTGCAAGGATGAGATAGGATCTGTTGGCGGCGCAGGCAAATTTGGGCGCCTGGCAACCGTGGGGTGACTGTACATAATGTAGTGAAATGTAAATACTGAGCGAGAGAGTGATGAGCAGAGCCTGAGGCCCTCTAGACCTTAAGTGGTTAATGGAATCTTGTCTTTCTAACCAGTAATTTTTGTCTATTCACTCCCAAAATAATCCTCTCTGCACTTCCTTCGTGGATCCTCTGCAATCCTGCATTGAAAACTGCATTGAGAGACAGCAGGAATAATATAAAGTTACATTAATAATCAGGCATGACACACGGCTATTCTCTATGACATAATATTGCTACTGCTTAGCATAACCGAGCATTGCTAAGTTCAACATAATTTGACGGTTTGCTCATGTATACTTGAAATATTAGGAGAGTGTCTTGATTGATGAATAAACTGAATATTGCTCCCCTGGATAAAAAGGAAAACCTATAGTTTGTTGTTCATAAGCTAGACTAATTTTCAAAATATCAGTGCATAGACATGAATCGGAGGGAGTAACATACATACGAAGACGTGAACCTCCATGATACCAAAAAGAGGAAGACATGCCAAAAAGAGGAAGACATGCAGTTCAAGTTCATTATTATTTATCAGCCAAAGAATTTACAATATATGGAGATGCCAAAGTATAAAGACATGATGAGCCTATTCAGTTTTTCCCAGTTTTGTCTATTCAAAGTGAAACAGCACAATTCCAAAGTGGTATAGATTCAAACTTACATACCTCAAGTTTATCTGATAAGTAATAAATTAAATCTTGGTCTGATGCTTGAAATGACAAACCTGTAAAATGAAAATTCAGTGCCAACTTTTAGGCATGAAAGCACAAGTAATGAGCTATTAGCAAATGGTTCGTGTGGAGAATATAAGCACAGGGCACACAAACCTTAATGTTTCATTTATGCTACAAAATGAGCTTTCTCAGTTTCTTTATAGATAAAACAGGTGAGCAGGTGAGCAGCGAACATGAAATCTGCATAAGAAACAGTGTGATTAGGCAACTCAAATTATGAGTAATAATGACAGATTTCAGTAGTTCAAAATCTAACAGCACCAATGATGTTAGAACTAATTCAAATTGTACACATTTTTTGTAACTATAAATCTGAATCAGGACCAGACTAGGTGCAAATGAGAGGAGATATTTTAGCGCTGTCAAATGTACTGAAGGCCATTTCTAGAGTGGGCATATCAGTGATATGGATGTTTAAGTGTTATACTATCACCCTGAAAGAACATATAAATTCTGGAGACAAGACTTTTACGTTCATGTATCATGGAACAATGCCTGAAGATACAATGTTCAAGTGTTCACAGGCAGAAAAAGGAGAATAGAAGGATTCACCGACATATAAATATTTATTTATTTATAGGGGTGTTGTACTAGAATGTTTGGACCTGAAGGGGGAAAGAACTAAAGAAGTTAAGTGTGTCTTCCATTCAAAATATTGATGATTATATCATATCCTCACCAGAATTTTCGCAAACAAGGGGACGACGTTGTGGAATAAATAATGGATAAGTAGTTATGTTTTCCATAGGAGATCATGTAAAGTAGAAGGATGTTGTAAACATGGGACTTCCACATATGAGTGATTATTTACTTCTTGCCGCTTATGAGATCCTGAATAGAGTAAGGATCTTGGATACTCTGGTATGGAGTAGAAAGAAGTTGACTGAACAGGTTTAGCTTGTTGGTTAACACTTTAGCATTGCTTACCCATGTCTTATCAAGGATTTCAAAATTATTCTGAGCACAACTAGCATTTGTCTTTAGACAGCAATATAGCAAACGTGTTCACAATTATCAAACAGTGGAAGGGTTTTCAATTTGCCTGATGATGCTGAAAACAAACTCTGTGCTAGCTTTTAGCCACAGCTATACAGTTATGACTCCACCAGCCACTAAGAAGTAATACCAAACTAAGCATTTTATTTGCAAGTGCCAAACATGGATAAATCTGGTGTTCATCGTACCACTTCCCAAGAAACTGAAGCTAACAATTTCCTCTGTTAGAATGCAAAGCTCCCAGAAAGGGATGATCACCGAAAAAGGATCATACACAAACTCTAGCATAATTTTGAAGTCGTCAAAGACAAGACTCTTGTCCCCTTAATTAAGACTTGACAAAGACACTAGTATTGCATATTTACATCCCTGAAATAACAGAGGATCAAGCAAGTGGCAATCCAAAGATTCGAAACACCCAAAGCAAGCCCAATTGTGCACCCAAGCAGCATGATGAATATATAATACCTGACGAGAAGAAGTGCTGCTGTCCACCAATGCACCTAAAAGGTAGTGATAGCACGAGGACGCATCACCTTTCCAGCCCCCTGTCTTGACACATAAGACACGAAAACGCAGGAGATTAGGTCCTAAAATGATCTGCCCTTAGCAGGGCATTAATCGCGATTAAATGCTAAAAATCGAGCATCAGATTTCGAAGCCGGTCCGAAGTGGGGTATCGGCGCGCGGCCAATCAGCGATGAGCAAGCATGGAACCCTAGAATCCGCCCAGCTGAAGAAAAAACCCAGGTGCTCCGCGAGCTCGAGCTAGGTCGGATCAAGACGGCGCGCCGGGTTTGCTGGCGTACCGAAGAATTGGGCGGCACGCATCGAGAATTGGTGGGAGGGCAGCCGAATTTGTTCAATCAGAGGAGGAAAGAAGCTCACCGATTGGCCTGGATTGACGAGCGGCGTCGAGGGAGCAGCGAGGCAGAAGATGGCGGCGACGCGCGTGAGCGTGCGAGGCGGCGGTTCGGGGCTCGGGGCGTCGGAGGGTGGCACGCTGAGCTACGCGGGGGAAGCTGTAGGGCGCGGCTGCGGCGGGGTAGATAAGAGGAGGAGGTGGTGGTGGCGTGGAGGCGCATCGGGGGCGGGCTGGATTGGGAGCTTGGTGCTTGAGGTAGGTCAGGACTCGGGAGAGGAAGACGAAGACTGGGGGAGGAAAACCTGTACGGGACGGTGGAGAGGAAACCGTGGAGGGGGGAGATCTCACATTGTGTGGGTCGGGAAGCCGGTGCCAATATAATTGGCCTACTGCCCTACCTCTACCTGGCTGATTATTAAATAAAATAAAAAATTAGCCAATATATTCATTTTTACACCGATTAAAATTTTCCAATTTTCGTAGTAGGCAGGTAGGGTATATGGTTGGTGCCAAGTTCACTCGCAAGTCACGAACATCTAGTAAGATGATCACCCGGGTCTGATCGGAAGCGAACTCTTTGTTGAACTTTTTCTGGCTAGGGCAATATAGGGGCCCCGCCCGCTGGGTCGCCTCGCGGCTGGTGTGCGCTCAATGGGTCGTTGCGCGCGGGGATTTTTACCCCTTTTGGTTCGGGCGCGGGTCAGGGCACTGACCTGAATGGTCAGCGTGCGGTCGATTCCCACGACGATTGCGGAAAAAAGGGAAAACGATAGGATTCCCCCGGGGGATCGCTGCGTTCGATCCCCCGGGTCGCTCGTTTTCCGCCCTCCGCACTGGGCCCCATCAAACAACCAAATCACTTCCTGTTCGCTGCACATCCCGTCATATCCATTGCTGTTGCTGTTGCGCGCGCCTGCCACTGCTTCCACGCCGTCCGCGCGCTTGCAGGTGTCACGCCGAGCCGCGCCGCCACGCCCTCTCCGGCGCAGCGCACAGACACCGCCACGACATTGCGGCGCATAGCTCTCGCCGCCACATCCCTAGCGGCTCCATGGAGATGGAGGCCACCCGCCATGGTCGTTGTCCCAGGAGCTCACCGATGCGTCTCTATCATGTCGTCTTCCATGGAAAGCTCGCTTCGCGGGTATGTGGTCGCCTTTGTAACACGATGGCTCTCTCCCCATGGCCGCCGTCCGCTCCGCTCCGCATCCCACGCCGTCCGTCGTCGTCACCGAGACTGGCGTCTATTCTCAGGCTCACTGCCCGCCATGGCTAGCCCCGCGTGACCAAATGAGCTATCCAATGGCGATGCTACACACCATGACCAAATATGCTACATACAACTTCGGTGTTGCTACATATGGCGATCGTTGCTACCTGCGGTGGCGGTGCTACCTTCCGAGAGGCTCTGCTACACATGGCGACCGGTCCTGCTACATACGGTTACGTGTTGCTACTGCGGCTATTGCTACATTGAATTTTTTTTACAAGTTTTTGCTCGTGAAGTCGACTTTTGCTACATTAACATAATTATATTGCTACATATGTTTTATGATTTTGCTACAATAGCACAAACTTCTTGCTACGAGGTATCCGAGGTCTCCGCAATTCTCCCAAAGTCGATTTTGCTACATTAGTTAAAAAATTTGCTACATGGTCTCCCATGAGGTCTCGTGAACTCCGACGAGGTCCAATCTTTTTCTATTTCGGTCAAACCGTTTTGCTACTGATGTAGCAAAAGCGTATGTAGCAAATATTGGTGCGAATGTAGCAAAAGAATTTAGGTGACACGTCGTGAGAGGACCGGGATCAGAAATTTTTATCCCCCGGGGGACGCGTAGTACTGCCCGGAAAAAAGGCACCTCCCTCGTCAGCGCGGGTGTGTACAGAG
The DNA here is from genome assembly GCA_030063025.1 of Avena longiglumis. Taxonomy (NCBI): domain Eukaryota; kingdom Viridiplantae; phylum Streptophyta; class Magnoliopsida; order Poales; family Poaceae; genus Avena; species Avena longiglumis. The sequence continues at coordinate 1,827,069 of CP125973.1, forward strand.
TATATGGGGCAGTGTTCTGCTTCGCTGATTTTTTACAGGGTAGCTCCATAGTCCATGGGACGCACATGTCTATGCCTACGTGGCCACGTTCGTTTCGATTCATGTAAGGAACGAGTCAGCATGACGGCCAGCTAGGCAAGAACGTCCACGTGTTCTCGGCTAGTACGGGGCAGATCATTATGTGTGGTAATCCAGTGCATTCCGGTGCTACAATTATCCCTGATCTAGCAAGATTTCCAAAGATATCGGATCACATGTGATAAAGTTGTCAATTATGAATTATATTGAAACCCTATGGCAAGACTGCAAGTCGGCGATAACTATCACAATCGCAGAGTGGATGGACCCAAACTTAGGTCATTAAGTCGTAAAATCGCATAGTAAAACTGCTCGATTTCGAAAATCTTGACACATAGTCCGCTTGGTGGAAAGTTTACCACCGGAGGTTGTTCAGGACAATGTTGTTACAATGGCTCAACACATGAGCCCACTTACCACCGATGATGCCAACAACCTCATAGACTAGATATATCCAAATCTTCAAAAATTCGAGTCCATTAATTCAGACCAGAGGAAGTACGAAAATGTGTGACGTAAAAGCATATACTCCCTCCGTTTAGAAATATAAGATGTTTTAGGTTTGTGAAGGAAATGTATCTAGACACCTTTAGTGTATAGGTTTAAATGAATCTTGATACTAAAAGGTGTTTAGATACATCGCATTTACAAACCTAAAATATCTTATATTTCTAAACGGAGGGAGTACATATACTGCACGACGTTGGTATTGTACACTCGCCTTGTGGTTGTTTCGTCCCCGGTGTTCCTCGTCACCGCAATTGTGCAAGTGCAACTGCGCCTCTCTTTTTTTTTGACGGTTGAAATAGCAATACGAGTATGGTGTATGCGTGCGGCGCGCGTCTCGCACGGTCGGTATGGTGGTTAGGGCCATGCTCGATCGGTCTCTGCTCGCGGGCCCCGCATGTTGTGAATTTTCCCCATTTGGTTCGGTGAGGGTGGTCTGACCGGTCAGCGTGCAGTCCAAGGGGCCCCCACGCGGTCACACAAAGAGGAGTACAGTATTCGTCAACGAAGGGTACACACGTATGGTATGGGTTGTGCTCTGTTTCAGTGTTTTTACAGGGTCAAAATGACGTGACGACGCCTACCGGCCGGTAGGGCAGCATCTTTATGCAGTCGGCCTAGCACGAAATTCGTTTGGGCGTGCCGCCTCCTTTTTGAGTAGGGGTAATTTTTTGAGTAATGTCTAAGATCAGCTCGGAGATACCGCAGATCGGCCCAATTCGCAAAATTTTAGTATACAGGTACATTCAATTTTTAACAAATTTTTTATATCTATTTTGAGATGAAGTAAATATGATTTTTGCACCAAAAAATGTCACAACTAACCGTAAAATGCTCAGCCCGCAAAAGATTATGTGGTAAATCTTAAACTCCCAAGAACTATGCATTTACTTTTCCGTCAGAGAGGGAGGGGAAAGGAATGTGGTAAATTGTATCCACTTTTCCCATTCCCTACCGCCGCGCCCACTTGTCTAGCTCTCGCAAGCTTCAGCGAATGTTCCCTCAAATGCAGATTTGTCGTTGCCATCGTCTGATCTACCAACTTGTGAAATGACGTCGGCCCTTTCGACGTGCCACCCTGCTCCTCGCGGTCCACTGCTGAGCATCGTGCAACCGAGGCTACTCGCCACTGTGGTGGCCTCTCGCGCCGCCATCCGTCTTCTCCCGTCTCCTGATGCCTTGGCATCCCCCATTCACGGAGCCACCTTCGGCCATTCACGATGTGCCCAAGGACGCGGGCGGCTCCTTCGGCGATGAGGAGGACTTCGACGATGACCCCCTATTCCTCAAGGATGTGAGGCGCTCCCGGAAGATCATCATCGCTGTCAACTGGGACGGTACCAAGCGCTACCGGCTTGCCCGCTGCAGGAGCAGGCGAATCTGCCTGAGGCCCAACACCGCTCCAACGCGGGCGCCGTCTATCGTGGCAGGTATGCCGTCGCTACTTGAGCGATAGTGAGTAAATCTCGTCTGGGCCACCGCATTGTAGAATCCCCAATGGGCACCGATGAGCTAGTGTAGCGTATCCCGGTAGTTAGAATAGCGTTTTAGGGTTCTTATGTATGTATTTAGCTAAAATGCCGTAGAACTATCGTCATTCTTCTGGTTCGTAATATGTGATGAACTAGACGATCACTATGTATGATGAACTCCTTTGTCAATCAGTAGCGCGAAACCTTTTCTTAAATTATGCAGCATGATGAGTTTGCTCTAGCCTGACGATGGTCTGCAAGACAATAATGTCGTGTCATCATTGTCACATCCAAGATTTTCCAAATCTTGTTATGTGAAAAATAAATGAATTAAATAAAACTTTGTTGATTTTCAGAGTGAGAAGAAACTTTTTGAATCCATTTGGAAACTTTCAAAACCTATTTGGATCAAATAGGATCCTAAAGGGATTTAAAAAGATAAATAAACAATAAAGTTAAAAATATTTGGAATTACTATTTTGGATCTTTTAATAAAAAGATATGGTTTTCAAATGAAAAGGTAGAAATATATATAAGGACTATTTTTATAGAGCCAAATTAAACCTTGGCCAAGTTTTTGAAATAAAATGTTTTGTTTTGATAAAAATAGTAAAGGTTTATTTAAATAAAAATAAGGATTTAATATCCAATTTTATTTAAGTAAAGGCTTTTCCCATTTTAAATAAACACCAAAACTTATTTTTTTTATTTGAAACAAGTTTTACAAGTATTCTTCATTTTCAAATAAAACCTACTGATTGGTTTTGAAAAAAAATATTTAGTTTTCAAATGGAGATTTTATTAAATAAATCAAAACCTATTTGAATTAATAATTAAGGACTATTTTATTTAATTATTAAATAGATCCTAAAAAGAATAAAATTATTTTAATTTGTTTTGGACTTTGGTTTATGTTGTTAAACAGAACCAAATTCAATTGTAAAGTTTGGTGGAAGTTGTTTTGAATTGGTTGTTTGATTTGTTTGTTTGAATTTCAAAACATAAAAAGAAATAGAAAAAGAAAAATGTTTCAGAATCTGGCGCTCGTAGTCCGGCACAAGTGGGGTTTCAGGTTTCAAAAGATTATTGTAAAACTTCTCCACCACCGCCGGATCTATTTTATCCTTTGGCTCGGCCCGTCTAGGTGCAAAGAATTTCTTGACCTGTTCTTCCGAGATCCTATTGGTCTCACATCACTGCGATTCCACGGAAACCGCAATGGCTTGGCGGAAGGTCATGGACGTAGTTTTTAAACTCTTTGACGACGGTTTCTGTGGATTTCTTTGTGGCGATTACTTGATGCTCCTCGTGGCAGTGCTCTTTCGCTTCTGTTGAGGAGATGGCTGAAGCAGGAGATGGCCGACGCGAAGATGGCTGCCGCTACAGAGATGGCCGACGCGAGGAGATGGTCAGCTGAGAGATGGTCGCCAGCAGAGATGGCCGACGGCGGAGATGGCTGCCTAGCCGAGATGGTCAAGCAGAGATAGTCGGTTGCCAGATCAGCTGACGTCATGGAGACGGCGGGGGTGCAGTGACCTCAATTTGGAAGCACAATGTGTTCCTTCTTCCAAAGAATGGTTGTTTTCACTGCAAATTTGAGTTGAGTTTCCCTTCACCTGTAGCATGGTCAAGTTGTGCTTCCTCATATTCCTTCACAACCTCATCCACCCGACAATAGCATAGCCATCTGAAATCGGTCGGTGGTAAGTTCCACCATCTACAGGAGGTAAGGCATAGCCGATACCACCTTAATGGATAAGCCCATTAATCTCACATGCAGCTCGGTGTTCGCTCTCCGTGATCTCATCCACGGGTATCGAGGACCCGTCATTTCAAGCGTGGGTTACGTTCTCCGTGGAAGCCACACTACTTTTCCGCCAGAGTCCGGGCTGGCAGCTTCCAATGCAGGCTCTTCGTGCCGCTGAGATGGGCCGGTAGCTTGATGGCTCTGTTGTGCATTCACTTGCGCCTGCAGCGCTGCAAGTGCATGTTCTATCTGTGTCATCCGCTCTGTACGCTCTTTTTCTTTTCTGCCACGCCATCTGTAAGAATCGCACCAGTCGGCAAACCCATCCTTCCATGTCATACCCCCTGTGCCTCGTGCATGTCCAGGGTGTTCTTTTTTACCGATGGCGCGTGTGAGCTGGTCATTCTCTCTGTCGGGATGGAAGGTCCTGGCGGATGTTTCCTCGTATGCCGTAATGAGTTCAGTGACGGGTTTGGCAAGGATGGTTGGGAAGATACACAATCCTGTTTCTGGGTCCAACCTGTTGGGAATATGCCCTAGAGGCAATCATGTATGATGATATTTCCCATTGTATTCATAAAGTTATTAAGTAGTCCTTGTATAAACATCTGATGTGTATCATTGAATATGTGATTCAGTTGTGGAACTATGCATTCATGTTGTTTGTACTAAATATCCTTGGTCATTGAGGTTGTGTTGGACACACAACTTAGACCAATGTGAAAGTTGGCTTGATGACTCGGTTCCACTTGTCATGGGCATGGAGATGCTATTCCAACTTACAGCACTAGGCTAAAGAGTTTAGCGAGTCGGATTGACCCATATTGAGGTACAACGAACTAAGTTGTCATTTGTATATCTCAATCAATGTAATCCTTAGACCGAGGTTGTTGCATAGTCCGAGTTGAGGATCACCGACTTAGGTTCTCAAACGATCCGAATCGGGCAGTTATAAAGGCAGGATTCGGTCGATCGAGAATCAAGCTGTGAAGTGAATAACTAAGATGGATTTTGCCCTCCACCGGAGAGATATTCTCTGGGCCTGTCGTGAGATGTGATTCGAAAGCATGGCCATGCACGACTCGGTTAAGTGTTAACCGAGGCGATCGACTAAGAGTTAGTCGGGTGAATCACTTATCTCGGATCGAGAAGAGAGTCGGACTATTTAAGGATGACATATATTCGCCTATAGTCGACAAGGTATATCGTGAGGCAAAAGGGACTCGACGTAAGTCGCATTGAAAAGGCAAGTCGTCATGACTCTTTGGTACTTGGGAATCGATGCGTTACGCTAGGGAGACGATGCCGATTGATCGATTGTGAGTTGGACTCAAATCGTGTCCAAGTAACCATGAGCTCTTGGGTCACACACTTAAGAGCGGAGCAAGTTCGGATTGGATTCGAACATATAATGCAGTCGGGTTGGACCTAAACCAGATTAGACTGAGTTAGTGAGTTGGACTCACGGTGACTAGTTTTATATGGGCTTTAGTGAATGGGTCACATGAGCCCACGTTCACTCCTATATATAGTGGAGCAAAGAACCCGTAAAAGGTTAATCGTTGTTCGGTTAGGTCATTCCATGTGTTGAAACCCTAGCTCCACCAGTAGCCGCCACCGAACGAACCTAGCAGTTCGCCGCCGGCGCTCCTCCTTGTACGTGTGGATACCAGCAGAGGTGCTGTGCGATCAGCACCAGGACGATCAGATCGTGAGGACTACACTGCATCAACTGACGGGCTTCATCAGTAATCCGCAACCGCGCGTCTAGTGGTAAACCTTGTGGCCTTCTACCTCAGCTAGGTCTTGGGATCACCACGTTAGAGGAAAAGTTTTTGTTTTATCTCTGCGTGGCCCAACACAACCTTGCCCCGATTCCGTAGAACCAAGTCTTTGCACGTAAGTTCCACCCATCTGTCTGGGGTGTGATCCCTCTCTCGCGCAGGGCCTTCTCAGCTTCCTCCCACTTAGGCCTCTGAGATATGTAGCCACCTGACCTCGTCCTCTGGTGATATTCCTTCTTCAGGGCATTAAGCGTATTGGTTTCTGACCTCTTTTTAGCTATAGCACTTTTTTTATATGTCTCAAATTCGCCAAGACGATGGGTCTTATCTTCGCATAATATGTCTTCGAAATTTGGAGTCTCGCCAGATTTGAAAATTTGTTCAATTTTGTCTTCCAGCTATGGAAAGCGCCACCATCTTCTTTAGAGTCCACTCTTTGACCTTTTCCTTTATAACCGGTTGTTTTCATCCTCCTCAAGGAAGGGTGAAATTTACCAACAACGAATTCAAAGCGTTTCTTTGGATCATCATCGACAAAGGTACCGCCGCTTCTTTGGCTTATTCCAATTTTCAATTGTGATTGGGATTTGGTCCCTAACAAGAACTCCAAATGACGTACAAATTTGTCTGCGGCCTTCTTGGGCTCCATCGGCCGCCATCAACACGGATTGCCGATCGTGAACTTTGCACGATCTTTCAAACGCGCGCCTCGCTTGCTCTTTTAGTAGAAGAAGATGGTTCTTTGGTCGATCCAGAGGGCTAAAAAGAAGAAAGAAGCGTTAATTAATACATGTAGAAGAAGATTGTTTGTGGAAGTCGAGAGGCTTAATCAATGCATATACCTCGCCGGACTTTGTAACCATTAAATTGCGTTCACCGGAGTCTTCATCTTCTCCATGACTAGTACTTGAGTTGTCGTCATCATGTCCCTCCAAGTTCAGATATTGTGAGGTGTCCTCATCAATAATGTTCTCCATTATTTCTTCTTCTTCAAGGTTTCTACTAAGTGGATCCATAGTTTCTAAAACAATAATATTATCTAGAGTAAGAGTGTAAACATTCAAGTGGACTTGGATTCATAGACAAATATACATATTATTCATACAAAAATACAGAAATGAAATTAAAACCCTAAGGATGCTTGATCATTTTAAACGAGTTCCGAGGGGTCCAAACCCTAATTCGGAGAAATCCCGGATGCATATGAGAGGGGCTAGCTACAGTGGCTGACCGGAGTGAAGGGTTCGCAGCATAGAAAACAAAAATTTTCCTACGATGTGAACTATATACCAAGATCTATTTATACTAGATACAAACAACGGGCGGATGTATATCCGTAGAGAACATACCCTTGAAGACCGACAAAGTTTAACGAGTCCCACTCGTGGTTGATGTAGACGATCTCTTGCCGATCTCAAGATCGAGAGGAAGTCCTAGCGCCGCAAATCAGCAGCGCATCCGTGCTCGCACACACGTTCGAGGCACCGAGCAACCTCCGCCTCCTCGCTCCAGCGATGCAGGAAGCACAACTCTTTCTTGCCGAATAGCCACTGGGAACATGTATCTCGCTAGTCCGAGACCATGGGGATAAATTCTAGAGGAGAGAGATCCTTCACGAGGAGGTGTGAGTGAGAAGTGAGAGGAGGGGCTCTTTTTAGGAGGAGGGGGGACCCCAAGGGGTGGCAGGCGCATGGGGCTGCCCTTGCCCTCCCTCTTCATGTGGGTGGACACTCCACTCACAAAACTCCTCCAAATTCCTCCACTCAAAATCCCACTCAAAGATCCCATTAAATTTCCACCAAATTTAATGCAAACTCTCATTAAATAAAACTCTTTATTTTATTCAGAATTTTGTCAATTACTTTAATGACAAACATTCACAAATAACCCCTTGCTAGAATTCTATTTCACATGCATAACCACTTTATAATTTCACCAAAACCTGCTTTCGTATCTAGTGAAATAAATTCCCGCTTTGTTTATTCTTTTGGCATGAAACTTTTGCTCCAATTGGATGTCGGTGTCTCTTAAGTGTGTCACCCTACGGTTCGTGAATAATGCGGACATGATCGAGACCCTCTCGATCAATAATCGAAGCGGATCTGAGACCCATACCGACTCCCACACATTCAACGATGACTTTCTTGTGATCGCGAACCTTTACGCTAGTATCTTAATCCCTTTGTTTCACGATATATTACATGTCCGAGATTCGATCATCGGTATCTCCATACCTAGTTTGATCTCGCTATCGACATGCACTCTTTTCTCGTTCCTGATATAACATTCTAGTGATCAAATCACTTGCTTGCAAGCTAATCAATGTGATATCACCGAGAGGGCCCAGAGTATATCTATCCGTCATCGGGATGAACAAATTCCACTCTTGATCCATGAGCCTCTACATAACACTTTATTAGTTCGAACCCATCTTTATAATCACCTGTTACGGTGTGACGTTTGATGTTATCAAGAAACTCTTCCTGTTAGTGATTGACATGATCTCATGGTCTAAGGATTAGGATCACCGTAAGTTGTTATAGCAATATAAACTCAATGACTTTGATCGTAATGCTATACTTCGGATGAATGTTCATCACATCATTACACTAATGTTGTGATCCCGTTATTAACAACATCCAATGTCCATGATCATGAAACCTTGATCATCTTGTTAATCAACGAGCTAGTTTATGAGAGAGGCTTAACTAGGAACTTTCTGTTTGTTTATTAAACACACATGTATTAACGTTTCCGTATTAATACAATTATAGCATGCAAAATAAACATCTATCATATACTTGGAATACACATAATAAACAATTTATTATTGCCTCTCAGGGCATATTCCCTTCAGTCTCCCACTTGCACTAGAGACAATAATCTAGTTACATATTGATATATCTAACACCCATTGAGTTCTGGTGTTGATCATGTTTTGCTCTAGGGAGAGTTTTAGTCAACGGATCTGCTACATTAAGATCCGTATGTACTTTACAAATCTTTATATCTCCATCCTTGACATGCTCATGATGGAGTGAAACCGCGCTAATATGCTTGGAATGCTTGTGAGACCTTGGCTCTTTGGCATTGGCAATGGCACCATTGTTGTCACAATAGATCACCATTGGGTCCAACGCGCCACAACTCCTAGTTCGGATATGAACCTTCATCCAAATCGCTTCGAGCCGCTCAAGCAAAGCAACATATTCGACCTCCGTTGTTGATCCCGCTACCACAGTTGTTTGGAGCTCCTCCAACTAACCGCTTCCGCCATTCATGAGAAAAACGTATCCGATTGAGACTTAGAGTCATCCGGATCGGTGTCAAAGCTAGCGTCGACATAACACTTAGAGACGAGCTCTTCTTCACCTCAGATACAAGAAACATATCCTTAGTTCTTCGTAAGTACTTAAGGATATTCTTGACCGCTATCCAAAGGTTCGAACACGGATCCGATTGGTACCTACCGATCAAACTAATAGCGTGCCACATCCGTCTTGTACATAGCATGGCGTACATAATAGAGCCTATGGTCAAGCATAGGGATTTTGTCCATTATCTCTCTTTCTTCCCGAAGCCGGACTTTGAGTCTTACTCAATGTCTTGCCTTGCAACATAGGTAAGAACCCTTCTTACTTCCGTCCATTTTAAACTTCTTTAAAATCTTATCAAGGTATGTACTGCGATAGCCCTATTAGGCGCCTAGATCTATCTCTATAGATCTTTATGCCTAATATGTATGACGCTTCACCTAGGTCCTTCATTGAAAATTTCTTTGTTTAGATAACTTTTAACACTTTGTTTAAAGTTCTATATCATTCCGATCAATAATATGTCATCTACATATAATATCGAAATGCCACATTGCTCCCACTCACTTTCTTGTAAATACAAGCTTCTCCATAAGTTTGGACAAATCCAAACTCTTTGATCACCTCATCAAAGCGGAGATTCCAACCGTGATGCTTGCTTCAATCCATAGATGGATCGTTGAAGCTTGCACACCTTGTTAGCATCCTTAGGATCGACAAAACCCTTTGGTTGTATCATATACAACTCTTCTTCAATATTACCATTGAGAAACGCGGTTTTGACATCCATCTGCCATATTTCATAATCGAAATATGCAGCAATTGCTAACATAATCCTAACTGACTTTAGCATCGCTACGGGAGAGAAAGTCTCATCGTAGTCAACTCCTTGAATTTGTTGAAACCCCTTTGCGATAAGTCGAGCTTTATAGATGGTCACATTACCATCAACATCAGTTTTCCTTTTGAAAATCCATTTGTTCTCCACGGCCTTTCGGTCGTGAGGTAATTCCACCAAGTTCCAAACTTGATTTTCATACATGGATTCCATCTCGGTTCATGGCTTCTAACCATTTGTTGGACTCCGGGCTCATCATCGCTTCTTCATACGTCGCAGGTCATTATATTCATCAACCATGAAATTTATGACAGATTTCCGTCTGACTCGGGACGCGTCTGTTTGACTGCGAGGTTCGGTAGTACTCTCTTTCGGAGTTTCATGATCATTATCATTAGTTCCCTCTTCAACAGGTGGAGCCAACTCGGAACAACTTCCCATGCGCTACTCGCCATACTTTGAAGAGAAGGTTCCACAACCTCTTGAGTTCTACCTTGACTACTCACACCTTTCGCGAGAAACTCTTTCTCTAGAAAGGATCCATTCTTAACAACAAAACCTTGCCCTCGGATGCGTGATAGAAGGAATACCCAATAGTTTCTTTAGGGTATCCTATGAAGACGCATTTTTCGCTTTGGGTTCGAGTTTATCCGGTTGAAGTTTCTTCACATAAACATCGCAACCCCAAACTTTAGAAATGACAGCTTAGGTTTGTTTCCAAACCACAATTCATACGGTGTCGTTTCAACGGATTTAGATGGTGCCCGATTTAAAGTGAATGCCGGTTTCTAGTGCATAACCCCAAAATGACAACGGCAAGTCCGTCGAGACATCATAGATCGAACCATATCTAATAAAATGCGATTACGACGTTCACACACCATTTCGCTGTGGTGTTCCGGCGGTGTGAGTTGTGAAACAATTCCACATTCTTTCATGTGAGTGCTAAACTTCGTAACTTAGATACTCACCTCCACGGTCGGCGTAGAAATTTGATCTTTCTATTACGATGATTTTCAACTTCATTACGAAATTCCTTGAACTTTTCAAAGGTTTCAGACTTGTGTTTCATCAAGTAGATATAACCGTATCTACTCAAATCATCCGTGAAAGTAACAAAATAACGATATCCACCTCGGCACACTCATTGGACCACATACATCGAATGTATGATTTCCAATAAATCATCGCCTGTTCCATTGAACCGGAAAGCGGCGTTCTAGTCATCTTGCCCATAAGGCATGGCTCACATGTATCAAATGATTCATAATCAAGTGATTCCAAAAGTCCATCCGAATGGAGCTTCTTCATGCGTTTAATGCCAATATGACCTAGAGCGATTGCCACATATATGCGGATATATCATCATCAAGTTTAATCCTTTTAGCATCAACATTATGAATATGTGTAACATTATCATCGAGATCCAACGAAATAAACCATTCAACATTGGTGCATGACCATAAAAGATTTCATTCATATAAATGGAACAACCATTGTTCTCGATTTGAATGAAAAACCACTTTGCATCAAACATGATCTAGATACAATGTTCATGCTCGGCAGCACCAAATAACGATTATTTAAGTTTATGACTAATCCCGACGGTAAGTGGAGAGGTAGCGTTCGACGGCGATCACATCAACACTTGATCCATTGCCGACACGCATCTTGACCTCACCCCTTGCTAGCGATGCTTTGTCGACCTCGATTCGAGTTACAAATATTAGCAACTGAACGTATCAAATACCCGGTGCTACTGCGAGCACTAGTCAAGTACACATCAATAACATGTATATCATATATACCTTTGTTTGCCTTGCCGGCCTTCTTATGCGCGAATACTTGGGCGATTGCGCTTCCGATGGCTGATCCTCTTACAATAGTAGCATTAAGATCGAGACTTAGGTCCAACTCGGGGTTTCTTTTGGTAGCAGAACAGCTTGCCGCCTTACTTCCTTCCGTTTTCCTTCTTGTCTTTCTTGAAACCAGTGTTCCTATTGATCATCAACACTTGATGTTCCTTTTGATCTCCACTAGCAGTTTAAGCATTGTGAAGCTCGGGAGAGACTTCTTCATGCCTTGCATATTATAGTTCATCACGAAGCTCTTATAGCTAGGTGGTAGAGACCGAGAACACGATGGATGCCTAAGTCAATGGGAATCGTTATTCCCAAGGACACAAGCTTATCGGCGTAACGACATCTTGAGTACATGCTCACTTACGGGCTGTTCTCTTCCATCATGCAGACTAAAGAACTTTTACGAAGCATTGTAGCTCTCTCTGACTGACATGTGTCGAAAATCATTTTCAACTCACCCATTGTATCAAAAGCATTGCCGTTTTAAACGCTTTGAAGTTCGGCTCTAGCCCATACAATATGCCGCAATGAACTAAGTTGTGGTCCTCCCGACGAGTCGATAGACATTCTTCTCCTCGTCGGGGGCATCGTCAAAGGTGGGGGCCTACGGGCGCTTCTAGCACATATTGCTTTTGTGCGTGAGAGGAGAATCCTCAAATTCATGGCCCATTCAGTAAAGTTGCTACCGTTCGTTGCTAGTTTCTCTTTCTCCATGAACATTGAAATTAAGCGGTGGTGCCATCTACAACAGAATTTGTAAAGTTTAGACTAAGTGTATGATAGATTGAGTTCAACTAATCTATATTACGAATGAACTCCCACTCAAAAGCGACATCCCCCGTGTCCTTTTGGTGATTACATGAACCAAATCCACTACACCAAGTCCGATCATCACGTGAGTCGGTATAGCTTCAAAGGCGAGCATCAAATGGGCATCATATCAACTATATGACTCATGCTTAACCTTTGGTCGTGTTCGAGGCCATGTCGTACACATGCTAGGCTCGCCAAGTTAGAACCTTAGTATTTTTGCGTGTGTAGCTGTCTTACACCAGTATGGTCGAGGATCCAAGTACACCCGATCATCACGTGATGTCTTGGGCGGCGAAAACATAATCGGTGCATACTAAAGGAAGAACACATTCTTATCTTGATATTTAAATGAGGGATCATCTTATTATGCTTAACAAAGCTAAACAAGCAATATAAGATGCAATCAAACATCATATGTTTATTAGTGAAATTATATGGTTCCCGCAGATGATCTCTATCATGTGCATCGTGGTATGATCACTATCATACCTATATGTGTAAATCCACAATCTATGGATTTTACACGCTATGTGTGTTGTAAGAGTATCATCTCATACTTCTACTTACAACACTACCATATCATAACACTAGCCCAGCAACAATCTAAACTAGACGCCTCTAATTTATCCATTGCAAGTTTTACGTGGCTGAGGGCTTTCGAGATAGAACCGTTCTTACCTACGAACATGAACCACAACGAGGATAATCAAATTGTTGACAACTCGCTTGCAAAATAGATATTGACTATAGTAGGAGAGACAGACACCCGCTAGCCACTTATGCAAACTAGTTGCATGTCAAGCGTGGAACAGGTCTCATGTGCGAGGACATGTAAAGTTTGTCCGGCGCTTCATCCCACTATGCCACCAATATCCAAAATCACAAGAAAGGAGCAACAACATGATCATCATCGCCCACATACTCATATGTGTACTACCTGTAAAGTATCTACATAGACCGGCTCGATACCCTGAAGGGTTCGCAAAGATAGAAAACAAAATTTTCCTACAATGTGAACTATATACCAAGATCTATTTATACTAGATACAAACAACGGGCGGATGTATATCCGTAGAGAACATACCCTTGAAGACCGACAAAGTTTAACGAGTCCCACTCGTGGTTGATGTAGACGATCTCTTGCCGATCTCAAGATCGAGAGGAAGTCCTAGCGCCGCAAATCAGCAGCGCATCCGTGCTCGCACACACGTCCGAGGCACCGAGCAACCTCCGCCTCCTCGCTCCAGCGATGCAGCGGAAGCACAACTCTTTCTTGCTGAATAGCCACCGGGAACATGTATCTCGCTAGTCCGAGACCATGGGGATAAATACTAGAGGGGGAGAGAGATCCTTCACGAGGAGGTGTGAGAGTGAGAAGTGAGAGGAGGGCTCCTTTTATAGGAGGAGGGGAACCCCAAGGGGTGGCAGCGCATGGGGTCTGCCTTGCCCTCCCTCTTCATGTGGGTGGACACTCCACTCACAAAACTCCTCCAAATTCCTCCACTCAAAATCCCACTCAAAGATCCCATTAAATTTCCACCAAATTTAATGCAAACTCTCATTAAATAAAACTCTTTTATTTTATTCAGAATTTTGTCAATTACTTTAATGACAAACATTCACAAATAACCTTGCTAGAATTCTATTTCACATGCATAACCACTTTACGCAATTTCACCCGAAAACTGTTTGGTATCTAGTGAAATAAATTCCTGCGCTTGTTTATTCTTTTGGCATGAAACTTTTGCTCCAATTGGATGTCGGTGTCTCTTAAGTGTGTCACCCTACGGTTCGCGAATAATGCATACATGATCGATACCTCTCGGATCAATAATCGAAGCGGGATCTGAGACCCATCTTGACTCCACACATTCAACGATGACTTTCTTGTGATCGTCGGAACCTTTTACGCTAGTATCTTAATCCCTTTGTTTCACGATATATTACATGTCCGAGATTCGATCATCGGTATCTCCATACCTAGTTTGATCTCGTTCGACATGCACTCTTTTCTCGTTCCGTGATATAACATTCTAGTGATCAAATCACTTGCTTGCAAGCTAATCAATGTGATATCACCGAGAGGGCCAGTATATCTATCCGTCATCGGGATGAACAAATTCCACTCTTGATCCATGAGCCTCTACATAACACTTTATTAGTTACGAACCCATCTTTATAATCACCTGTTACGGTGTGACGTTTGATGTTATCAAGAAACTCTTAGGTGTTAGTGATTGACATGATCTCATGGTCTAAGGATTAGGATCACCGTAAGTTGTTATAGCAATATAAACTCAATGACTTTGATCGTAATGCTATACTTGGATGAATGTTCATCACATCATTACACTAATGTTGTGATCCCGTTATTAACAACATCAATGTCCATGATCGTGAAACCTTGATCATCTTGTTAATCAACGAGCTAGTTTATGAGAGAGGCTTAACTAGGAACTTTTCTGTTTGTTTATTAAACACACATGTATTAACGTTTCCGTATTAATACAATTATAGCATGCAAAATAAACATCTATCATATACTTGGAATACACATAATAAACAATTTATTATTGCCTCTCAGGGCATATTCCCTTCACGGAGGCTGGCGGCGTTGGAGAGCGACCTAGGGAGCGCGAGGTAGCGTGATGCGGCCTACCTAAAACGGGCGCTGTTCGAAAGAGGAGGCCGAGGCAAACATTATAGCGACGGAAAACAACTTGGCAGAACAGATACAATGTGGAGGATGCCCCAAGATAAACTGCATGAGGGGGATGCCACAGAGCTCGCACCCACCTAGGCCGCATGAAGCTCGCACCCCATGGCCACCACCGGAGCTTGCACCCCACCTAGGCCGCCCCCCGCAGCCGAGAGGGGAGGCCGTCCCCGTACCGCGCCTGGGCCCTGGGCCTCCCCGACGAATCCACCTCCCAGACCCATCCCCTCCACTTCCCTGTCATTGGCCCCAATCCGTGGGCCAGAGCCGTAGCCTCCCGCCACACCCGATGACGCGAGCTACCACGTCAAAGTTGTCCTCGTGTCCGATTTGATCCTAGCTACTACTAATAAGTACAATGGAGGGGTTCGATTTCATCTTGGTACATCTGTTCGGACGGGTTCGATTTCATCTTGGTACATCTGTTCGGAGGCCCCAATCCGTGGGCCTTCGCGAGAGGCTCGCGTGAGGCCGGCTCGGCGAGGACTGCTCGGGGCGAGCACGGGAGGCACTACCACACGGCACGGCGACGGCAGGCGGTACGGCGACGGGCAGGCGGCAGCGGCGTGGCGCAGCCTGCAAAGGGCGCGGCAAGCAGAAGGAGAACAGAGAGGACCAGCGCGGCGATCGCTAGCTCACCAGCGTCGGGGGTTCTTGTAGGCGCCGGCGTCGTCGTCGTCATGTGGCGCAGTGATATGGCGGTCAACCGGCGTCTTGTGATGCGACGCGCTGATGTAGGGCGGCGACGCGAGGCGGAGGGCTTCGTGGCGAGGGCGGAGGGTTCGGAGCTCTGGAGGCGGTGGCGCGATCTAGCTCTGGGGGGAAGAAAGGAGCGAAGGGGCGCATTTAATACCCCCCCCCCTTTAACACCGGTTCATGGCTGGAACCGGTGTTAAAAGGGGAATCGTTCTTATGTTATTACCCCCTTTAACACCGGTTCCATACGAACCGGTGTTAAAGAGAAACTTTCATTTCAACTCAAAAAATATGAATAATATATCATAATTTTCAGAAAAATAATATCTATCCATTCATGTAAATCATTTTATATTTAATTTACATGAATTTTTTTAAAATAATTAAAACACTTACATATAAATTTTGATTATTCAATTCAAACAAAAATAAATTGTAACCCTGGTAGGCTTTCTGGATCGATTACCTTCTGAGATATTGCATTGAGGAATGCACATAGCTTCACAATGGGTACTCGAACATTTTCAGGTAGAAGCCCCCTCAATGCAATCGGAAGCAATTGTGTCATAATCACGTGGCAGTCATGAGACTTGAGTTTTGGAATTTTTTCTCCGCCATATTTATTATTCCCTTTATATTGACGAGAAGCCGACGGGACCTTGAATCGCTCGGACATTCAAAAAGATTTCCTTCTCGCTTTGGTAAGAGCGTAGGCTGGCGGAGTTAAGTGGCATCGTTTACCCTTCTCGTTCTCGGGATGCATAGGCTCTTGAGGGCCTTGAGGCGTTCTGGTCCTGTCGTGCTTCGGTGTATCTTTTGTCTTCCCATACACTCCTAGAAAGCCTAGCAGGTTCACGCAAACATTCTTCGTCACGTGCATCACGTCGATTGAAGAGCGGACCTCTAAGACTTTCCAATAGGGTAGGTCCCAAAATATAGATTGCTTCTTCCACATGGGCGCGTGTCGGCATCGTCATTGAACAGATAGTGCGGGACCTTTTCCAAAGATTACTTCTAGGTCCTTGACCATACCAAATACCTCCTCACCGATGCGGAGGACAGGCTTCCTCGGGAGTTACGCCAGACGTTTGAAATGCTTGCCTTTCTTTCTTCTTGGATGCGAGTTCGGAAGAAATCGGCGATACCCTAGGTACACAACCTTCTTACATTTATCCAAATATACACTTTCAAGATCATCTAAGCGATTGTGCATGCATTGTATCCCTTGTTTGTCCGCCTGAAATGTTACTAAGAGCAGCCAATCATTGATGGTTACGAAAAGCAATGCTCATAGGTCAAATGGCTCCCCTTTGTGCTCATCCCACATACGTACACCTGGTTTGGCCCACAGCTGTAAAAGTTCTTCAACTAATGGCCTTAGGTACACATCAATGTCGTTGCCGCGTTGCCTCGGGCCTTGGATGGGCACGGGCATCATAATGAACTTCCTCTTCATACACAACCAAGGAGGAAGGTTATAGATACATAGGTCACAGGCAGTCTTTGTGACTGCAGCTCTGCTCACCAAAAGGATTCATGCCGTACGTACTTAGATCAAACCTTAAGTTCCTTGCGTCACGTGCGAAGTCGTACTCTCGCCGACTTTTCTCCACCGTGACCCATCGAGGTGTCTCAACATCACGTCTTTCTTACGGTCTTCCATGTGCCATCGCAATAACTTGGCATGCTCTTTATTTACGAAGAGGCGTTTTAACCGTGGTATTATAGGAGCATACCACATAACCTTGGCGGGAACCTTCTTCCTAGGGCCTCGCCCTCAACATCGCCAGGATCGTCTCTCGATCTTATCTGCTGATGCGGTGCATACTGGGCATGCATCCAAATTCTCGTACTTCTCACCGTGGTAGAGGATGGTCATTAATGCGAGCATGTATCTTCTCGCGTCTAATCCTAGAGGCGCACAACCTTCTTTGCTTGGTATGTCTTGTCAGGCAACTCATTATTTCTTGGAAGAAGATTCTTCATTTTACCAACAACTTTGAAAATGCTGTCGGTCACACCATTCTCGCCTTCCATTGCAGCAAATCGATGTGGCACCTAGCTTTTGTGGCCATCTTCGCAAGTTGGATACAACAATGTTTTGTGATCCTTTAACATATGCTCCAACTTCTCCTTCTCCTTTTCGGTTTCACATTCTTCCTTTGCATGAATGGCCCGACCAAGATCGTCATCGTGGGCCCATCTGCTCCCTCTTGATCTTCATTATCTATCTCCGTTGCATTATCATCATATTCAGGATACATATTATGATAGTTTTCATCATCCTCTTCTTCTTCGTTGTCTTCCATCACAACCCCTTTTTCTCCATGCTTGGTCCAACAATTATAGCTGGGCATGAAACCGGATCGAAGCAGGTGGGCGTGAATGGTTCTGGTATTTGAGTAGTCTTTCTTGTTACCGGTGAACAAACGGACAACACATAAAACCATTGTGACCACGGTTTGCATTAGCCACAACGATGAAATTTTGGAGGCCCATAATGTACTCGGAAGTGCGGCGGTCACCGTATATCCATTGCCGATTCATCTGCATTAATATGTAGTATATATCAAAAAATAATAGGGAGATGACCATTTATATATATAGTACATCAATGACACATGAAACTATAGTTGCCGACCTTTAAGGCGGAAGAAAGAGCAACAAGAAAGCTTATTTTGAGCTCTCGGCATTTCATGAACACCTCTAGTGCATATGAAAAAAACACAAACTAGCACTCTTCACACCCTCTTGCTAGGCTCCAAAATGTGAAAGAATGGAAGAGTGGGGTGTGTGTGGGCTGGGGTGGTGTCTTATATAGCCCCCCCTTTAACACCGGTTCATGCCACGAACCAGTGTTAAAGGGAGGTGTTAAAGGGAGGCTCCTTTAATGCCGCAGGGGCCACGCTGGTACGTCCCCCCCTTTAACACCGGTTCATAGAAAAACCGGTGTTAAAGCCCCTTTTCGGGATCAACAAAAGACCTCGTTTCCACTAGTGGTGATGGGTTTGCAACGGCCAAGAAAACCGCACACGGGCATTCTGTTTCAGCCGCACCATACCGATATGGATGATTGAGGGCACAAGTGGGAAGATTCTTTCAGACCCTGGCTCATCTACCCGCCCCCCTTGCTGAACGGACAAGAAAACAACGAACTATTCACCGCGTGTGTGTCGTCTCACTAGACGCTAGCCTCAAGCGAGTTTTTCCTAGCAACTATGAAATTCTGAAGCTTCTGATGAACTCAGAGAGTTGAGAGTTGGGTTGCGTGGCATTTCAAACCTGATCTGTCCTGCTTCTGGCTACCGCTGCTTCGCTAGCCTGATGTCTTACTCCCACTTGACCTTTTGAGATGTTCAAGTGGACGACTAGTTGCTAGTACATTAGTGCTAGTTCTACTCCTGAATGGTGTTCGTTTTAGATCTCACAACTGTTCCTGTGCTATTACGCGGCAGTGTCGTTTTCATCCATCGTCGTTGCACGAAGTGAGCGCTCCCGGTAGAATCAGCTGGGTCGATAATTGTGTTGATGCATCGATGTGATCTCGCCGAAATTTGAAAAAAAGCGATATTTTGCGGTTTTCAATAATTATGTTGGTACGTACCGATGTGATCTACTTCTATGCAAAGTTTGGCTAAGAAATACGTTGTGATTTGGCTAAATAAAAAACATAAAATTATGGCACTAAACATAAAAAGGGGTTTTGATCTTCACATTTATCTTTTTTTTTTGCTTAGATCATGGATGGAAATATATTTCGATGAAACCTGTGTCATAAATACTAGATATATATAGGTATACTCGTATTCTTTTTGTCAAAATATTTTCATATTCAAAATGTGATTTCCATTTTCTTGAAGGCCTGCAACCAAGCTTGGGGACTCTCGGACTTCTCCCCTCCCCCTCACTTTCCTCTCCACCTTGTCTGAGAGTTAACCAGCGAAAACCGGGTCGAATTCGAGCCTTCTTCGGCGGCTTTGCCGGACAGAGATGGCGGAGGGAAGGCGTCCGAGTAGGTGTTAGTCATAGATCTAGGGTTTCGGTTGTTTGACAGTAGTTTGGAGTAGGGCGTCAGTGTCTTCTGGCCTAACTTGGCGCTTTCGGTGGGAGAGTTGTTGCAAGGTCGAGCTCCGGATGTCGGAGCAAGTGGTGGGCGGGTCCAAGGCTAGGATCTCCGCAAATAAGGTCATGCTTGACCTCCTCTTTAGTGTTATCGTTGTGTTGCTTCTGCTTCTTTCGACCGACCGAGGAAGTGAGGGGAAGAAGGAGGGCCCTCGTGTGCGGACGTGGAGGTGATAAGGAGTGTGATCGTGTTGTGGTGCTCTAGCATCATGTGGCACCCAACAGTCATTGATGAGCCGCTCCGGCGCGTTTCCATGGAGGAAGAAGCCGAATTTCATCTCGGGGATGAATCCCCCAAATAAACTGCTCTTCCATCGATTGTCTGGTGGCCTTCAAGCCGTCCCTGTTCTCCTAGCCGGTCATGGTGACAAGGGGGAGGAAGCTAGCAGCTTGGTAGCAACTAGACTCTTCGGCCGGGGGATCTTCTGAAGTTTGTGCTCCATGTGGCGGTTCCCAAGCGTCAACATGGTTTCGCTGCCACTGTCCGTGGTGATATGATTGATCCTGCCATGCTCTGCAGCGGCTGCTGCTTGAGCATCTTCTTCCTCCATCAGAGGATCTTCCCTAGCCTTGACATGACCTTTCAAGCTATGGTTCTCCCAAGTGGTTTCGTCCCTGGTGAGAGTTGCGGCAGTGCCTGGAGGCCGCTCTCTGCCGGTGTTGAGCAAGAATTCGATCATGTTTATCCGGTCTTTTTCAAGGTCTACTTTGTAAAATTGAAGGTCCTTTTTGTGATTTTCTTATTTCATAAGGTCATTTCTGAGTGTTCACCCACCGCTGAAGAATTCATCTTTACTTGAATCCAGAATTGTTCACTCAACTCACGTGTCGCCTTTCTATCCACAAACGTGTAGATGTCTCTTCGTTCTTTCTTCCTACATGCTTCTCCTATACTACTACCTCCGTTCTAAAATGCAAGTCGGTAAACTTTAAAAATTGCCTATATTTTGGAACCGAGGTACTACAATTTTTGCTGAAATTTGTTCAGATTCCCCCTGATATATTTTCTGCAACTGAGGGAACAAGCTAAAGGCTCTAACTGTGTTTTTTTTATATGGAACTGTGTGTATGTTGATCGTTCATTTTTTCCTCCAGATCTGAATCTTGCCTGTTTCGCTCGACCACTGAACAACTGTACGAGTCTTTGCTTGCCCAAAGCATGGAGCCATGGAACCATCTCCGAACAAAGCACCGTGCCGAGCTACCTTCATCTGTCTAGAGAGGACCACGAGGAGCATGCACGCGGTACGTACGTGCCCAGACTTGTCAACTCACAGGTACATGTGCTGACTGAGCTCCTACTCATCATCAATCCGATGGGGACGCCGGAAGTACGAAGATTTGATGGCGAGTCCAAGCGGCTTAAATGACCGAAGCCATCCAGACTACAGAGTTCAGACCTGTATGCGCCCGACGGATCTACACCATGGGTCGGCGCAACTTCGGCACGACGGCTCTCCTTCTCGCCGCCCTCGCCTCCGTGGCCTCATCGTGCGCCGCGGAGCTCGTCAGGACGACGGAGACTCGGTGGGGTCTCCGCATTCCGCTGCCCACCGGCGTCACTGGCGCCGAGAGCCTCGCCTTCGACGCGGAGGGCCGAGGCCCCTACACCGGCGTCTCCGACGGCCGCGTCCTCAAGTGGGGCGGCACCGCCGTCGGCTGGACAACCTTCGCCTACCACGCCAACTACAGGTACATAGGAATTCACCGCTGCCACTCTCCCCGCGTGCCAAAATTACAGTTCGCGACTCGACGACTGACGAACGTGTTTGCGCGCTGCGCCGCAGGAAACTCCCTCTGTGCGTGTGGTCGGTGGCGCCGTCTGAGGAGACGGAGAGCCTGTGCGGGCGCCCGCTGGGTCTCGCGTTCCACTACGGGTCAGGGTACCTGTACATCGCCGACGCGTACAAGGGGCTCATGAGGGTTGGGCCGGACGGCGGCGAGGCGGAGGTGCTGGCGACCGGGGCGGAGGGGGTGGCGTTTAACTTTGTCAACGGCGTCGATGTCGATCAAGCTACCGGTGATGTGTACTTCACCGACAGCAGCCTTACTTATCCACGCAGGTAGAGTTAATATCATAGAACTATCAGTTTCTGGGCAAAATTCCGGAAATATACCAGTTTACGTTTACAAATCTGTCACATTCCGTGCATTTCTCGCACGCTCGTCACGATCAAGTGCGAAAACTGACAAGGCTGGTCCACCCGTCAGGCTGACGTGGCAGCGCAGGGCTATGTGCTGTCTGCCATTTTGCATACAGGTTCTCTAGTTTTCATAGAAAATTGCACAGAAGTCCCTAGCACTATTAAAACCTTCATAACTTTTGAATACGAATTCAAATGGAAAAAGTTTAAATACGAAAAGTGTTCAGAATTGTTTGAATCTTTTTTTACAAACTTTATTTATTATTTTATATAATTTAAATATAAAATATATTTTTTTAATTATACAAAAACTTTGGAAATTCATAACTTTAACTATATAACTCCAAATAATATAAATAATATGTCTAAATTTATTAGAAAAATCCAAGGAATCCATTTCTTATATTTATAATGCAGGTAATCACTTAGCAGACTCAGTTCGCTGTCGTCAGAGCGCTTGGCTGTTGCGGCACCGTGATGCCGTACGTCTGCCTCCGGCCCTAGCTTTTCCACCGCTTGGCTATCAAGGCTCGGTGGTGCTCGCGAGGTTGGACATGGCGGCCGCAGCTTTGTAGACAAGTTGGGGAGTTCCGATGGCGCAAGCTGGGTAGGCGGCTCATGTCGCCTGCTCGCCGCCACCGCCCTCACATCGCGCCGTTAGTCCTTGCCGCCATCGCGCCCCTCACATGGCCCGTCCGCCGCCAACGCTCCTCACATCGCCCGTATTTCTTCGCCGCCGCGTACCTCACATGGCTCGTCCGCCGTTCGCCGCCACCGCCGCCTCACATCGGCCTTTCGCCGCGCTTATCGCACTCTCCTTCACATGGCCTATACGGCCGCTCGACACCGCATCGCCTTCCTCGCATCGCCGTCCGCCGCCGCGCCGCCGCCTTTTTCTCGCATCGCCCGACCGCCGATCGTCGTGTTCGCCGGTAGCCATACTTCGTGGTGGCTGCCGCTAGTGCCGCTTCAAACGCCCCGCTTCTCCAGCGGCGTACAGGCATGAACCACTTTGGTCAGCTAGCATCACGATGGTTAATCGAACTCAAACCACAAGTTAAAACCAGGGTCCTCCAATGGTTTAGTTCGGTTTGGTTGGAGATACGGGGTGGTTTAGTTTAGTTTGGGTGGCAGTAGACATTTTGGTGGGTCACTTTGGTTTGGTTTTCCTCGAGGCGTCGCATGGGTTCAGGTTGGTTATGGTTAAGTTCCTCAACCATTGCCAGGTTTAGCAGCAGCACGGCGTGGAGTATCTTGCAAGGTGTACCGACACGGCGACTGCGGCAACACACGGTCGCGCGCACCGTTCAAGGGCAACGCAGAGCGGACATATATGCAACAACAGCCACGTATATAAAATATGGTTCCAAGGAGGAGCCGAAAATTATGAACAGCACGTATGGTTTTGCGCGCGTTTGACGACAGGCTGGTTCGCCGGAGAGTATAATACACCACATGAACAAATTAGCTTACGTAGACGCATCAAACAATAAATTGAATGGATTATAAATATAAGAAATGGATTCCTTGGATTTTTCTAATAAATTTAGACATATTATTTATATTATTTGGAGTTATAAAGTTAAAGTTATGAATTTCCAAAGTTTTTGTATAATTAAAAAAATATTTTTTATATTTAAATTATATAAAATAATAAATAAAGTTTGTAAAAAAAGATTCAAACAATTCTGAGCATTTTTTGTATTTAAACTTTTTCCATTTGAATTCGTATTCAAAAGTTATGAAGGTTTTAATAGTGCCAGGGACTTCTGCGGAATTTTCTGTCAAAATTAGAGGACCTGCATGCAAAATGGCAGACAGCACACAGTCCTGCGCTGCCACGTCAGCCTACGGGTGAGCCAGCCTTGTCAGTTTCCGTGTCAATTCGCGATCAGGACAAGTTTAGTGCGATTTGAGAAAACAGACGCAAAATGTGGCAGATTTTTGCTGCGAAAACGTAAACTGGTAGATTTCCGGAATTTTGCCCTGAAACTGATAGTTCTATGCTATTAACTCTACGCAGGTACGAAGTGATCACAAACTTTACTTTTGGCAATTTTGCTGCTACTAACCACATGCCACATGAAAATTCAGTCAACTGAACAATGCCATTGTGTCATCAACTTAGTAGTACTCCCTCCGGTTAAAATATAAGATGTTTTAGCTTTATGAAGCAAATGTATCTAGACTTCTTTTAGTATGTAGGTTCACTCAACATTGGGATAAATCTATACACTAAAATAATTGTAGATACATTTTCTTTATAAACCTAAAACATCTTATATTTTGAAACGGAGAGAGTATATTGCAATGAAAATCACACATCGTGTTCTGGTCTAATACAATATCAGTACTACATTATCATCACGAGATCTAAGAATGCTCAATATGTGTATGCCAAATTTCTTTGCAGATTCAACACCGAAGTCGTGATAAACGCGGATGCCACTGGACGACTACTGAAGTACAATGCACTGACGAAACACGTCATGGTGTTGAAGGAAGGCTTGCTCTACCCCAATGGCGTCGTCGTCGGCTACAATGACTCATATGTTCTTGTGTCGCACACCACTCCATGCCAGGTATTTAGGTACTACCTTAAAGGGCCGAAAGCGGGACACTATGAGCTATTCGCCGACCTGCCGGGCTACCCGGATAACGTGAGGCGTGACGGTCAAAATGGCTATTGGGTCGCACTCTACGGAGAGAAGACACGCCTAAATGCGACGGCTCCAGTCAAGCACTTGGTTGGGGTCCGACTCGACCACGATGGCGTGGAGGTCGAGGAATTGACGGCTGCCAAGGGTGTCACTCTGAGCGAGGTAACAGATCGAGATGGGAAGTTGTGGTTGGGGTCGGTCGAACTTGATTATGTGGGGATTATTGCCCAATCTGTTTACACTATTAGTGTATGATATATAGAAGAATGGTAGTGTTGTTTGTGAATGTTGGGCATGCGAACATTAGTTGGTCAGGTTAGCAGATATAAATTTGCATGCAGTATCAAATAATATATCAATGATGAACTTACTCGAATTTGTTAATTTTTGGAATTTAGTTGTTATTCTTCTATTTTTTTTGTTCTTGACCTCGAGAATGCCTCTTGATCTGGTGTGCCATATTTCCTACTTCTTGTAGTATTTCTTGGTAACGGAACTAGATTGGCCCTAACACTACCCTAAAGAGGAAACAAACAACACAAATCAATAGAATAGATTCAAAAGCAAATTTGTGTGTCATATTTCCTACTTCTTCTAGTACTTCTTGGTAACAGAACTAAATTAGCCCTAGCACTACCCTAAAGAGGAAACAAAAAAACACAAATATGTAGAATAGATTTGAAAGAAAATTTGTGAATTGTTGTGTTGTATCAAGATTATGTTGTATCAAATGTTTGTGTTTAAAGAGTGAGACATAGAAAGATTTGATAGTTATACAAAACAATATGAAGTGGGATATTGATAGTGATATTTTGCTGCTTCCTTCGGAATATCAGTGCAATCTGGAGCGACAATATTTTTAGAGAGCTCTCCAAATGGATTTATAAAGAGTCAAATTTGCCCCTTACGTTTACTTGCCCTAAGGGGGTGTCGAGGAAGAGGTGCCACGGAGGGCCAGTCGCCATAGGGGCAATTATAGGGGACATGGACGGGTCTTCTCAAAATCATCTAGAGTTGGGACACGTCACCTAGCTTGCGCAAGGTCGCCATGGTCGTGGACATAGAGATCACCCTCGACAATGGATGAGGCGGACGAGATTGTCGTCGACCACACCATTCAAGTTTTTCTATCTGTTGCGCATGAGTTCGTAATCGAGGATATTATCCCCTAGCAACACACATGTATTATGCTAATTTGTACAATATAGTTTTAAAGATGGAAAGCTGATGTAATTGCTAATATACAAATTTATTTAGTCTTGGTCATTCAGTATCCAACCCACTTTTTTTTTCTAATTGCCATATGGATGTGGAGATTCAAGGGCTTGGCGTTATATTGATTGGAATGTTATAATTTATGACTTATATAAATTTCAGTTTGATGGTCAAATTGTTGAAGTGAACTTGTATTACTCAAGCAAATAAAAAAACTTGCACTCACAATACTTATCATGGACATCTTTAAACTGTACAACTATCACAAGAAATTTGGCCACACATTTAAAATAAGCATGAAACAAAGTCACGAGAATCGTCCAAGAGAAATTTCATCACACAATCTACAAATATATATTGCTTAAAGCTTCTCTAATTAACAATGACGACTCATGACACATCGATGCACATTATACCAGCAAACATTTTCTGCAGATACATGACAATAAACTAACAACGTTGTGTACTTCCATTGTCTTTGTTGTTTACACGAACACCTGCATGATCTCAATGATTGAAGAGGAGCACAGTTGGTTTCGTTAGTAAGCACCAACACCTCAAGCCAATAGAGACGGGCGATGTTGTGTGCTCCTAGGTGAATCACGAGAGCCAGATGACCTTGTCGTCATCTCCGCCTGTTAAGCTTGCCGACGGTTTTCGTCGGTCTTCGCTTCTCCTAGCACCTCAAAAGGATCGGTAGTTCGGGTTCTGTATATGGATTACGATGTGGATCGTTAGTTCGTATGGTGGAGCATTTCCCTTTCAAATTTATGTCCTAGAGGAACGGGGTTGGGACCTAGTCGTCGGTCTTTGGAACCCCTGAATAGGGCATGTACGTGGGATCTAAACTCCCCCAATTTTCTCTCAACTTGTTACAGTATGAAGATCAAACTCCAACACTGTACCGTGAATCATAAGGTTAACAAACATTATAAGCTCATTCTCAATAGAAATTAAGTGACAAGCTAAAGTGTTACAATGACTATTTAAATGCCATTGAACCTCTTTACCACGGTACAATGGAGAACATAATACTTCATCGGAGTTGGTTTATTCAATGGCATGCAGTTCGTCTGTCTCCTCTCACCGAGATACCGCACTCTATCCATCTCGCAACGGTGCAGCATGAACACTGCCTTGGCACACCTCCCTGCATCATTCTTGCTCGGAAAACCAAGGCATCTACCTGTTATTAATTTGAGGTAGTTAATTATTTTGTGTAGTGTGAATATATGAATATAAAACTATGAATAACTTGTATACAATTCAACTATAATGTCAAGTGGAATCCACCAAAGTCCCACTTTTCGTTCATTTGCTACATGTCAGATATCTAATGGGTATCATACCTAACGGGTATATGTATGTGTAAGTTTCATACCCACGAATGCAGGTATGAGTAGATTTTTTTAAGGAGGGTACTACGCGTCCCCCGGACGATGGGAGAGCCCCCATCGTCCTGCTCCAGCTGCTGCCACATGTCCACTAAAAACGGTCCAAATCCTATTTTTGCTGCAAAATGGCCCGCTTTTGCTACATATGTACCCGTTTTTGGTTCAGAAGCAAAAAACGGTTCGTTTCAGAAATAGAACGTCTCGCTGGAGACCTCACCGGAGACCTCGCCGGAGACCATGCAGCAAAACCGCCTTCGCCGGAGACATCGTCGGAAACAACTCGTTGATGACCCTCGCCGGAGACCATGCAGCAAAAAAAAGTTTCTGACGAAGTCGGTTTTGCTGCATTAGCACAATTTTTTTGCTGCATGATCTCCGACGAGGTCTTCGGCGAGACGTTCTATTTCTAAAACGAACTGTTAAACAAAATTTGGGACGATTTTAGGTACACGTGTCACGTAGGGGAAGGAGGACGATGAGGGTTTTTTAACGGATGAATATACAAATATGGTACTCCGTATTACTTTGCCCTGACCATACCCTATCGATTGCAATTCTTTGTGATAATAAATTATCGAAGGCAGAAAGTAAACCGTGACAAATCGTGAAATCCCCCAAAGCACCAAACCCTATCCCTTCGATCGAATCCCATTCCCATCACATCCACCCCGTCCACGCCTCTCTCATTTCACACATCTCGACGCACACACCGCGCAGAAAACCTGCCGCACAGTCAACTCAAACCCGATCCAAATCTCAGGTACACACTGAGCGACTGAACACTGAAGGCGAGAGAGGGAGAAACGCAGGGGAAGCAGCCATGTCGACGCTGCCGCAGCGGTTCAAGCTTCTGGCTACGCGGTGCGCGGCAGGGGCGCCTAGCCCGTCGCGTAGCCCCGCGCCGTCCTACGCCACCAGCCCCGGGTACCGCCTCCGCTGCCGTCGCGGGTCCGGCAGGCGCCGCGGCGGCCCCCTCCGCCGTTTTCTCTGCCGTCGCATAGGTGGCGGACCCGAGCCTGCCGTAGGCCAGGAGGAAGACAAGAAGCCTCTCGTGGGCCGGGGAAGCCGCACGCTGAGGGATCTGTTTGTCGCGTCGCCGGAGGCGGGGCGCCGCCGCCGCGGCTGCGACTGCGAGGAGGAGGAGGAGGAAGATGGGGACATTGGTTCTGGAAGGGCGGGCGTGGCTCACGGAGGCGGCGCGGGAGGGAGGAGGTTCGGGTCAGGCGGGCTGCGCAGCCTGCTGATGCGGCGGAGCTGGCGGCCGGTGCTGGTGGCGATCCCAGAGAGCGAGGGCAAGATCGACCTCGGCACCATCGAGGAACAATGACCGCCAAAACTCAAGAGTCATATTCGGATCGGAGCTGGGAATCTTGCATCGCTTTCTTTCCTTGTTCTTCTTGTCTTTCTTGCTGGCTGTTTCTTTTTACCTTCGTGTAGGCGTGTATTATTTACATGTGAATATGGAAACAGTACATTACTGGATCACCGACACTGCTGTTTGATCTGCGTTTATCGTTCGCTCCCAGTTATTTCTACACGAGTGACTCATAACCAGGATTACCATGATTGTTCTAGTAGTGCAACAAAGATCACTTATCATTTATTTACCTCAAGAAGTGTTTGGATCTCATATCTACGCTGAATTGTTTTAGTCTATCTCTTAGCTCCCATACTCCTCCCCTACCCCCTTCCCATGGCGGCTCGAGCGCCGTTCCCCCCTCTAGCCAGAGCTCCTCGTCGTCAGGCAAAGCCTGGGTGGTGTCGGTCTTGGCGGACCTCCTCTTCCCGCATGCCAGGAGGGGTGTCAGGACGTCTTTAGCCTAGCGGTGGTTCCACCTGGGCGGCGGCGGCTCAGCTTGGTATAGGGAGGTGGTGTCGCGGCAGGGCGACACATAGAAGAGGGTGTCGAGGCTGCTTCTAACCTAGATATGGACCCCATATGGGTCTGGACGGGCATGGTCTGTCCTTGACGACGACGGCCCCTGGAGCTGGATGTGATGGTGCGATATGTGCAGGATGGTATAGCGTGTCTGCTCGGCCTTTACGGGCCCGGCCAAGCCTGAATGGGCATGGTGTGCCCTACTATCGTGTTTGTTCGGTAACTGTCAACCGCGATGGAGGACAGTCTCCTCCGGGTAGCTATGTTGCTGCCGCCCTCAGGGTTAACCCTACCTACCTCCTTCGCCTCATAGGTCTCGTAATGGACCTCACTACAAGGGTGCGAGTTTGTGGATGTCGGCGATAGCCTGAGAAGGTGGTCTCGGGGTGAAAACCTATACCTTTGTGGTCTCGGCGATGACATCGCTTGTTCACGTCGTTACCTCCTTGGGTGTGGTGTCATGGAGCTCAGGCTTCCACGTTCTTGTTAGCATTTTTGGCAACAAACTCGATGCTTCTTAGTTTATATTATTTATCTCTAGTCACTAGTACAGAGCAACGCTATGGATACAGGTCCAAATCCCCATCAACAACAGAGAAACGATACGTTATCGGACAGTTGCCGCTGATGTGAAGACCTCTGTGGCAACGGAGCCAAACTAGTCACAGATAAGGTATATATTTTTGGCAATGGTTTTTGTTTATGCCCGTTTTCGTAAGGTGGGAACTCACCACTTACGGTTATTTCACTTTCACTCATTTGCGCTGGTTGCATTCCACTAAAATGTCAGATACAACGCAAGCACACAAACAATAACATATTTTATTCATTCAATCACAGACAATTATCGTCGTTACATTTCAATCACAATATGACTATTCAAGGAAAAATTCCTTGGTTTTCTTGGTTACGTCTTGGCCTTCATTTCTTGATTTTATTGGTAAAATCTTTGGGTCCGCAATTATCCTTAAGATCTTGCAAGAATTGCTACAAAGATCTGAAAATACAATACAAACTGGTTTCTTTAATTTGAGAATTGTAAATACAAATAGAAAAGATTAATTTTAACAAGAGGGACTAGAGTAGATCTCTCCGTAATTGGGATGGACAAATTTCACTCTTGATCCATGAGCCTCAACATAATACCTTCGTAGCACTGAACCTATCTTTATAGTCATCCTGTTATGGTGTGTCGTTTGATGTTATTAAGATACTCTTC
This sequence comes from Avena longiglumis, assembly GCA_030063025.1. NCBI lineage: Eukaryota > Viridiplantae > Streptophyta > Magnoliopsida > Poales > Poaceae > Avena > Avena longiglumis. Next base: position 1,857,529 of record CP125973.1, read on the forward strand.
TGGTGTTATTGATTGACATGATCTCATGGTCTAAGGACTAAGATTACTTCATATGATGTTATAGCAATATAAACACAATGATCTTGATCGTAATGCTATACTTCGGATGAATGTTCATCACATCATTCCAACAATGTTGTGACCTTGTTATTAACAATATCCAATTCCATGATCAGGAAACCTTTGATCATCTTGTTAATCAACGAGCTAGTTTATAAGAGAGGTATAACTAGGAACTTTCTTTTTGTTTATTAAACACACATGTATTAACATTTCCGTATTAATAGAATTATAACATGCAAAATAAACATTTATTATAAATAAGAAATACGATAATAATCACTTTTATTATTGCCTCTCGGGCATATTCCCTTCAGTCTCCCACTTGCACTAGAGACAATAATCTAGTTTGAAAACTTTGTGTATTGAACACCTATGGCTTTCTGGTGTTCCATATACGCGATTGCAAGTGGTTAACATAATCTATAGATCTGACGCTTTCAGGTCCGTGTGTATTTTCATGTCTTTGTGTCTTCACGCATCACTCATTCTTCAATGAGATGGCATTGTATAAATTTGATCTTTTGGTGAGACCTTTAGTTCCTTGCGGTTAAATCATGTCGATATTATTGTCGTAGAATATATCTTTAGTGTTAGCCCATTGCGAATCACACCTTAGTTTGATAACAAACTACTTGACACAAATGCCCTCCTTTGCTGCTACTATAGCATTCATATACTTATCCTTTTGTTGTAGTATCTGTCACAATGTCTTAACTTTGGAATTTATCCAAATCCATCATGGAAACTTTCTTTCCATTTCATTGTGCCACCCATAGTTTAAATTGAGATAAACTTAATTTGTATCTTGTGACTGTTGGAGGTATGCCCTAGAGGCAATAATAAAAGTGGTTATTATTATATCTTTGTGTTTATGATAAATGTTTACATTCATGCTATAACAGTATTAACCGAAAACATTAATACTTGTGTGATTTATAAACTAAATTAGAGTCCCTGGTAAAGCCTCTTTATAATACTAGCTTGTTGGTTAATAGATGATCGTGGTTTCTCGATCATGAACATTGAGATGTTATTAACAACAAGATCATATCATTAGGAGAATGATATGATGGACATACTCCTGTAGATAAGCGTAGCATAAATATCAAGTCATTTCAATAGTTCGTTTGCTATAAGCTTTCTGATACATAGTAACCTAATTCCTTCGACCATGAGATCATGCTAATAATCATCACCGAAAGGATGCTTTGATGACATCAAACACCACACCGTAACTGGGTGGCTATAAAGGTGGCATTGAGTGTTCGGAAAGTATGGGTTGAGGCACATGGATCAAGAGTGGGATTTGTCCATCCATATGACGGATAGATATACTCTGGGCCCTCTCGGTGGAATGTCATCCAATTAGCTTGCAAGCATATGACTGGCTCACAAGGTATTACATATCACGGGAACGAGAAAAGAGTACTTATCGGTAACGAGGTTGAACTAGGTATGCAGAGATACCGACGATCAAAACCTCGGATAAGTAAACTATCGTGATACAAAGTGAAAGAACATTTCCTAATCCCTAGTGTTTTGTGTGTTAAATAACAATATCAAGGAATATTTAATGTGTGTTGAAGTGTTGCAGCTCTCTCTAAGAAAAAGGGAAAAAGTATCTGCCTTTGGGGGCGGATAATCCGACTCCACCAAGGGTGGATAATCCGCCCCTGCCTCTTCCCAAGCGGGCGCAAGCCCCGGAAGGGTGGCGGAATTTTGCCGGATTTTCCGGCCTCGCCGGATAATCCGCCCCTCAGGGGGGCGGATAGTCTGCCCCCCTGCTCACCGCCAAGGCGCAAGCCCCAGAGGGAGGGCGGATTTTGGCCGGACTTTCCGGCTAGGCCGGATAATCCGCCCCAGGAGGGGGCCGAATTATCCGCCCCCCAAGATCTTCACCAAGTTTCGCAGGCGCCAGCCCCAGAGAGGGGGCGGATTTTCTCCCGGAATATCCGCCCTTGGGGCGGAGTTTTACTACGGGGTGGATAATACGCCTCAAGTGGGGGCGGATAATCCACCCCCAAAGTTGCTCAACGGCTAGATCTGGGGAGGGGGTATTTAAGCCAGCCTTCCCCCTCCTGCCAGATCTGTTGGTTCATTCGAAAAAGACAAGATCTGATCTGCAACCTTCATCCAAGAGAGATCCACCTAGATCCACCCAAAGGCCCCGTCCCTTGGGGAATCGAAGGAGGAGAACTCGATCTTCATCATCAGCAATCAAGCGCTTCATCTCCTCTCCATTCATTTGGAGAATCACCGATCTAGTATTTCTTGCAAATACCTAGATCCTTGTTTTGTTTATATTGATAAACCTTGTTCTTGTGACAGCTTGTTGTCATCCCGGGAGCCCCCAATTCAGTTGTGGGTGTGTGCCCCGGTAGCGTTGTAAAAGGCACCGGTTCCCGCCTCGAAGGGATCCAATAGTGGAGAAGGTGGATCAGGCCTCTCGTGGCGAGATCCATCGGAGAATAGGGTGAGGTCTATTGTGGCGTGGTGGTCTTAGAACCGCCCACCCCTCCAACGCAGATGTACTTCCCTTAACAAGGAAGGAACTGCGGCAAAACAATTCTCTGTGTCTCTGCGTGCTCCACTATGGTTCCTTCGCTCCTCTTTTTACGTGCTTAGTAGTTAGGGTTGCATATAGGGAAATTCTCGTAGTTGCATATCTAGAGAATTTACTTTGTGTCAAGCCTAAAATTGAAAAAGTATTAAAAATTGGTTAGCACCTATTCCCCCCCTCTAGGTGCCCATACAATCCATTTCAATTGGTATCAGAGCCCCAGCTCTTATTTCGGGCTTAACCGCCTAAGAGAAGTATGGTTTCCAAGGTAGATGGGAGTGATGCTCCGGATGTAGTCACCATGACCGATCTCAAGACGTTGGAAACAACCTTGGTGAGTTCAATGGAGGCTAAGATGGAAGAGATGCGTCAATTGATAATGCGTCTCTCCCCATCCACAGCATCACCTCCATCTAACTCTGAGGCTACCACTCCGCAATCCAAGGAAACGGGTAAAACCGATTCCAAAGAGAATGGAGTGGTTGGTGATGACACTATCAAGAGCTCCTCCTTGAAAAAGGATAGTGATAAGGATGGATACAATGAGGTTTATCATGTGTATTCTCCTGATCCACCTATCCCTCACCCACATATACATAATAGGGGTGATCCACCCAAACTTTCTACATCTACTTTTTATCAATGGCAATTTTTTATGAAGTCTCATGTGTGCAGTTCCTCCATTGAGTTGTGGAAAATCATAGAAAATGGTCTTCATGTTGGAAACCCCAACAATCTCACAAGAAGAGAAGTTGTTGATAGCCAACTCAACGCTACAGCTCTACACATGATACAGCTTGGTGTGGGTGACAAAGACATGCCACACATTCAACATCTTAGCACAGCTAAGGAAGCTTGGGATGCCCTCACCAAGATCTTCATCGGAAATGAAAGTATGAGAAGGAATAGATATGATGCTTTGAGCAACGAAGCTGAAGGATTCTATATGTTGGATGGAGAAGACCACGAGGACATGTATAGGAGGCTCAAGGCAATAGCCACAACTTTCAGAAACCACGGTGCAACTCATGTTGAAGATGCATGGATCAAGCGCAAGTATGTCAGTGCTCTTATGGCATTTGAGCCCACAGATTTGAAAAGTCTCCAAGGTAGGAATAACTATCACCTCATGACATCCAATGAGGTAATGCAAGAAATGGCCGCTTTCAAAGTGGCTGCCAAGAATGCCGAAGATGCTCGTGCTTGAGCTATGGGGATGCAAAAGGGGGTCAACATGGCCTTGAAGACTAGTGTGATTGATCATGATGAATATGCCGTAGAAGGTCTGGACTGTCCCGAGGATATAAAAAGGATCCACGGACAATACTTGGCTCTTTATGCTAGAAACTTTTGGAAAGATCCAGCCAAGGCTAAAGCTGAACTAGAACGCAAGAGTGGAGCCTATGGAAGAAAAGAAAATGGTCCCAAGCTGAGAACATGTTTCAACTGTGGTGACCGGCTGCACTTTGTAGCTGAGTGTCCATATGAAAGTAGGGAAGATAATGGAGGAAGACTTATTTTCAAGGACAAGTCAAAGGCTCCACGCAAGAAACAGTTTGTAAAGAAGAATGCTCCCTTCAAGAAGCAACCGAAGATTGTTCTAGTGGCTAAAGAAGAATATTCATCGGGAAGTGAAGATGAGGACGAGGACGATAGCTCTCAAGAGGTGGCTGCTATAGCCACCACATATACATCAACATCTCTCTTCGACTCTTCGAACGAAAACATCATCAACAAGAATGCTACTTGTCTCATGGCAAGAAGCTCTGAGGTAACGACTTCTAACTCTTCTTTTCCTAATGCTATGATTGACATGGATGATCCTACTAGTCTTAAGTTGAAAGAAGAGATTATTGCTTTGGATTACTTCTACACTAACTTTCAAGGTGAGCACAAAGTTTGTTTTTAAGCTCTTATGGATCAGCTGGCCCAAAACGAAGCTCTCCTCGAAGAAAAGGGCAGAATTGAAAGGGAGGATGCAATGGAAATTGCATCCTTAAAAAATACTCTTGAGGAAGAAGATGAAGCTCGGGTCTCTCTTGAAGAGAAGCTTGAGTACATTGAAGAGTCACATGAAGAAATTATGGCTAAACTTGTTAAGGAACGTGACAATGCAGTCACCAAGGCAAAGAAGTTAAAGAAGGAAAAGATTGACTTTGGGGCTGCTCATGATAGACTCTCCAAGGAATTGGAGAAACTTGACAATGCTCACAAGGTGTTGAAAAATGATTTCTCCATCCTCAATGAGTCACATGATCTGCTTCAAAGTCGATTGGCCAAATATGATGTTCCTAGCTCATCCATCTCAACATATAGTCACAAAGAAAATGCTAGTGTGGAAAAAGAAGTTGTCAAGGACATCACTCCCAATAAGGGTGTGCTTGATGAAGTTCTTGGCAAGCAAAGGTCAAATCGTGGTAAAGAGGGACTTAGGTATGCCACCAAGTCCAAGAAGAAGAAAAACAAGAAGAACAAGACCAACAATGTGCAATCAAAGATAAGCACCGCTGAGAAGAACGTCACAAAAGACAAGACTAACAATATTGGTTTTGCAGAGTCTCACAATCCAAATTATGAACTCTTTTGTGATGATTATGGCGATGTTTATGCTTATTATGTCGGTCCCTTTGATGAATATATTGCTTGGTCTATTTGGGTCCCAAAGACCCTTGTTACTAACATGAAAGGACCCATTGAAAAATGGGTACCTAAAACCAAGAAGTAATTCTCTTGCAGGGCTATGCTTCCGGTGGGTCAAAATGGGTGCTGGATAGTGGATGCACTAGTCATATGACCGGAAGCAAGGAGATCATCATGGAGATGCGTCCAAATCATGATAATATTACAGTCTCCTACGTTGATAAGTCTAAATCTCAGGTACTGGGTCTTGGCAAGGTTGTGGTTGCCCACGATATCTCTCTCGTGGACGTCATGCTTGTTGAGACCCTCGGTTACAACCTTCTTTCTGTTCGTGCACTTGGCAAGATGGGTTTTGCTGTTTTTATCGATGATGATTTGGTGGTACTCTTGTGGAGCAAGTCTCTAAAGGTCGCTCTTGTTGGGTACATCGAAAATGACTTGTATGTGGTGGACTTCTCGGGGAAAACCACTTCGGGTCCGATGTGTCTATTCGGAAAGGCCGACGTGGGCTGGTTGTGGCATCGCCGTTTAGCCCATGTCAACATGAGAACTTTGCAAAGTCTCCACAAGGGTGGCCACATCCTTGGACTAAAAGACAATGTCTCATTTGCCAAAGATCGTGTTTGCAGGCTTGTCTTTGAAGGCAAATGCATGACTCTCCCCACAAGAGGAAGACTATTGTGTCTTCAAAGAGGATCTTGGAATTACTTCATGTGGATTTATTTGGTCCTCCTTCTCATGTAAGTCTTGGTGGGAAGAAATATTGTTTGGTCATTGTCGATGATTACTCAAGATATACATGGGTCTATTTATTCAAGCTAAAGAGTGAGACTCAACAAACAGTCATTGACTTTGCCAATGAAGTTCAACGTCAACACAATGTTCCTATCTTGGCAATAAGAAGTGACAATGGCTCCGAATTCAAAAACTACACTTTGAATGAGTTTCTTAGCGAAGAGGGGATTAGACATCAATATTTCCGCTGCGTACACCCCTCAACAAAATGGTGTAGCCGAGAGGAAGAACCGGACTTTGATGGATATGGCTAGATCAATGGTGGCTGAATTCAAGTCTGCTTACAATTTTTGGGCTGAAGCCATATCCACTGCTTGTCACTCATCGAACCGGCTCTATCTCCGAAAGATTTTGGACAAGACTCCTTATGAAATACTTACCGATAACAAGCCCAATATCGCATACTTCAGAGTATTCGGGTGTAAGTATTTCTTTCTTATTAAAGGTGTCCGCTTGTCTAAATTTGAGTCCAAGGCTTCAGAAGGTATTTTTGTTGATTACGGTGCCGAATCCCACACTTATAGAGTCTACAACAAGCTCACTGGGATTGTTGTAGAATCTTGTAGTGTGGAGTTCGATGAATATAACGGCTTCGTTGTAGGGCAAGTTGATGTTTGTGATGCAGATGTTGAAATACCCCAAGATGACATAAGAAGAATGGGCGTGGGATTTTTCCGCCCCATTGAAGAACCCCTTGTGGCGGATCGGGAAGGACAATGCTCCACTCAAGTGGATGCCTCATCTTCACAAGATCAATAAGCTCCTACTGTTGGAGAAAACTCTGCACCAAGACCACAACCTGCTGAAGATCATCAATCTCCTGGACAATATGGTAGTCCCAGGTCGGACTATCCGCCCCTGGCACTCCAACTTGTTCCAGGGGATCCGAAGAAGAAGACATCAGGCAAGAAATTCCTAGGCCGGATTATCCGGCTCTGATTCTCCAGGTCCTGTCAGGCATTCTCAGGAAGAAGGCTCTGGTGCTTCATCTCCCAGGACGGATAGTCCGGCCCCTCCAAGGGGCGGATTATCCGGCCTTGAAGAACAAACTCTGCAGCAACGTCCTGGTGTTAACTCAAATCAATACCAAGGGCAAGGCAGTGGTCAAGACAAGGATACAAACACTAAATCAACTCCTTCTAGAAACAATAAGGACATTGAGGCTCGTCGCAAGGCTCGTGTTGATCGGAACCTTGAACTAAGGGGTAACACTCTTGACAAGGTTGTTGGTGATTTACGAAGAAGGGTGTCTACTAGAAGAGAACTTGCAAGCTTCTGTGATCATCAAGCTCACATTTCCATGGTTGAACCAAAGAAGGTCTTTGATGCTCTTGAAGATCCCTATTGGGTTTTTGCAATGCATGAAGAGTTAAATAACTTCGAACGCAACAAAGTTTGGAAGCTCGCAGAGAAACCAAAGGATTGCCACAATGTTATTGGCACCAAGTGGATCTTCAAGAACAAACAAGATGAAAATGGCATTGTTGTGAGGAATAAAGCAAGAATCGTGGCTCAAGGATTATCTCAAGTGGAAGAAATTGATTTTGGCGAGACTTATGCTCCTATGGCTCGTCTTGAGTCCATCCGTATCCTTCTTGCATATGCAGCCCATCATAATTTTAAATTACAGCAAATGGATGTTAAGAGTGTGTTTCTTAATGGTCCTCTACATGAGTTAGTATACATCAAGCAACCCCCGGGTTTTGAGGACCCCAAATTTCCGAACCATGTCTACAAACTCGATAAGGCGCTCTATGGCCTTAAACAAGCCCCATGTGAGTGGTATGAGCACCTTAAAGAGCTTTTGTTAGACCGTGGATTCGAAGTTGGGCAAATCGATCCTACTCTTTTTACTAAGAAGGTTAATGGGGATCTTTTTGTATGCCAACTTTATGTAGATGACATTATTTTTGGCTATACTAACCAAGCTTTTAACGATGAATTTTCAAAGCTTATGACTGACAGGTTTGAGATGTCAATGATGGGTGAGTTGAGGTTCTTTCTTGGATTCGAGATCAAACAACTTAGAGAGGGAACCTTTATTAATCAAGCTAAGTACATCCAAGACATGCTCAAAAGGTTCAAGATGACGAATCTTAATGGTGTTGCTACTCCAATGCAAACAAAGTGTCATCTTGAGCTCAATCCCAAGGGTAAAGACGTGGATCAAAAGGTATATCGATCCATGATCGGATCTCTCCTTTACCTTTGTGCATCTAGGCCCGAAATCGTGTTAAGTGTAGGAGTGTGTGCAAGGTACCAAGCCGCTCCTAAAGAAAGCCACTTAGTGACGGTCAAACGAAGCTTCTGATATTTGGTTCATTCCCCAAATTTTGGGTTATGGTATCCCAAGGGTTCAAGTTTCTCTCTATGTGGTTACACTGATTCAGATTGGGCTGGTGACAAAGATGATAGAAAATCAACTTCTGGTGCATGTCAATTCTTGGGCAGGTCTCTAGTGTGTTGGTCGTCAAAGAAACAGAATTGTATTTCACTCTCAACCGGTTGAAGTGAATCGTTCTTGCTGCAAGTGCTTGTACACAATTATTATGGATGAGGCAAACTTTAAAGGAATATGGTGTCAATTGTGACAAAGTGCCTCTATTATGTGACAATGAAAGTGCTATCAAAATTGCTTACAATCCCGTGCAGCATACAAGAACAAAACATATTGAGATTCGCAACCACTTCATTCGGGATCACGTTGCTCGTGGTGATATTTCCCTATCCTTTGTGAGCACTAAGAACCAACTTGCTGATATTTTCACGAAGCCCCTTGATGAAGTAAGATTTTGTTATTTGAGGAATGACCTAAATATCATAGATTCAAGGAGCTTGGATTGACTACCCTTGCACACTCACTTGCTCTTATTCATGTATTTGGTTTAGATGCGGGCATAGACATAGGGGGTGTGGTCCTAATTGATTGGGCCCACCCCCCCCATAATGCCGAAAGCAAGTAAAATCATTTCCCTTAATATCATTTTGTGGTATGTGGGTCATCGATGAGCATTGGTTTTGAACTCAAGATACATCTTCGCGGTGTCATGCCATGCGCTCTAACATGGTGGCTTCGTCCACCGCCCTCTTCCTAGAGAAGAGTTGGTTTCTAATGGGTCTCTTTGGATTTTCTTGCATATCTCTTGTTCTTATGGAAAACACACTTAATTTTGGCTTTTTGTTTGATTTGATTCTTGCAAATTTGTAAATGTAGTACCATATCGGCCTGGAGATTGAACTCTGGTCTGGTTTGGTCCTGACTGCTGCAATGCATATCATTGGGTTATGGATTGCTTTTCTACTCTTTCTATTATGTTCTCCTGGACTTGTGTGTATGCTTATCTCCATGCTATCCCTCTAATGCTTTTCACAGGTGGTTCCAAGCCGACCAAGACCTTCTCCCGCCGTTCCCGTGCCCGTTATCTCAAGCCCACTGTAGACGGGAAGTTCATTGACAAAACCAAGGTCAGCAGAGCAGCAAGAGAGGCTGCACGGATGGCAGAGGCAGGCAAGAAAACAAAGAGGACCGCTTCTCGCAAGGGCAAACAGTCTCGACCCAATTACAAGGCTATGGACAGTATTCAGTTTGCCTCCATTCGCCAGACTGATTACTATGAAGAGGCTGACAGTGATGGTCCCCCTGAGGACTCTATGTTTTGGAATGCCCACTTTCGGGCTATTCATGATGATGTATATGCTACCCTCAAGCTTCGCCCCATGCATCCTATCAATTTGACTGAGGCTCAAGCCAAGGCAAGGCTCATTGAGGCATTAGATGTGACCAACAAGATGGGGCTGCACCACCTTATGACTATCCAATGCAACTATGATTCCTCTGTGGTGCGGCAGTTTTTCTCGACACTTGTGATTTGCGGTGATGAGTGCCGTACTATGAAGTGGATGACCGGGACCACAATGATTCATTCGGACTTTCGCATCTTTGGGCAGGTTCTTGGTTATGCATTCCACGGCCGTGACACTCCTTCTGGCCACCGTATCATTTCTCCTCTGAAGCCATCCAAGGATACTGCACTTGCTCCTTGCCTTACTCCTGATGGTATTGTTGGTAATTTTGCTGGTCTCTCTCCCTTGTATGCCTCCCTTGTTGGCATATTTAGGGATTGCATTGCTCCGAGTGGTGGCAATAATTACAAGATCCATGGCCATCTGGTTCCTCTCCTTGCTTTTGCCCACAAGTGTGCCACCAACTCTGGTTCAGCTACAGGTTACAAACTGGATGTCATGGACTACATATATCATGAGATAACGGATGCTATGATCAACAGGCTCTCTATTCCTTATGCTCCTTTCATTATGATGCTCATCAAGCATATGTTACCCCCTGAGGATTTTGGCACTGCTTTGGATGAAGTTCACAGGCCCAAGAAAATCTACAACAAGGCTCAGAAGACCCATCACCCTTCCACTGCCCCTGAGTCCTTCATGCATGATGCACGGGCTAGTGGTCGTCGTTCCGCGGTGTCCCCCATGGAACGCGAGGTTAAGCAGCTCACTTGGTTCCAGCGGCACATCCTTTGCATGGGCATTGACACGCACAAGGTCCAATATGAGGCGTACCGCAGGTATCATGAGAGGGATCACACACAGCAGCTTATTCTCCACCATGTCACAGGTGCCACTGGCCATCCACCTCCTCCCACTGCTCCGGAACCGTATGCTCTGTGGAACACTTCAGGGATCAACTACGACGAGCTCGAGAGTTGCCTCTTTCCTCCACCACCGAGGGCTCCCACTCCTCCAGCTGATGACGATGATGATGGGTATGATAAAGAGGAAGGGGACGGGAATGGCTACGACGAGGATGAGGATGAGTGATCTTTAGGGGTGTTAGCATCGCTCTTCTTTCTTTTTGGCATTTCGATGCCAAAGGGAGAGAAGTAGTTCTATTAGGTCTCGTGGATTTGCAAGGGTCGGGCACAAGCACTCGTCTTTCCGATGTTTTATTTGCTTGATTGTGCTCTTTTTAGCGTGAACTTATTTTCTATTTGTGCTTGGATTATGTAAGACTATGTCGTGCTCCACTTTGTTTGGTACTATGTTTGGTATTCATGGAATTCTAGATTTATCTATTATGGATCTCATGGAATTATAGATTTATCTATGGAGCATGTTTGATGGCATATTGAATCATGGGATTATCTAATGTATGCATCAATATCGTTGGGATGTGCTTGGAGGCTATCAAGCAAATTATTTTCTTTGGCTATAATCACATCCCGGTGGTATGACCTTGTTTCTCAACCCACCCCGTTTCAATTATCTTTGCTATGAAAGTTGTGTTCTCTCTAGTGTGTGTATTTGTATTCAAATGCAAATTTTAAATATGCACATATCTAGGGGGAGCGTATTTCATTTTTAAGGTGGCGTTAGCCGGTTTCGTTGCAAATCCTAGTATTGTCATCTAACACTAAAAAGGGGGAGATTGAAAGAACATTTCCTAATCCCTAGTGTTTTGTGTGTTAGATAACAATATAAAGGAATATTTAATGTGTGTTGAAGTGTTGCAGCTCTCTCTAAGAAAAAGGGAAAAGTATCGCCTTTGGGGGGCGGATAATCCGCCCCCACCAGGGACGGATAATCCGCCCCTCCCTCTTCCCAAGCAGGCGCAAGCCCCAGAAGGGGGCGGAATTTTGGCCGGATTTTTCGGCCTCGCCGGATAATCCGCCCCTCAGGGGGCCGGATAGTCCGCCTCCCTGCTCACCGCCAAGGCGCAAGCCCCAGAGAGGGGGCGGAGTTTTGGCCGGACTTTCCGGCTAGGCTGGATAATCCGCCCCAGGAGGGGGCCGGATTATCCGCCCCCCCAATATATTCACCAAGTTTCCACAGGAGCCAGCCCCAGAGAGGGGGCGGATTTTCTCCCGGAATATACGCCCTTGGGGCGGAGTTTTCCCAGGGGGATCCGCCCCTAGTGGGGGCGGATAATCCGCCCCCAAAGTTGCTCAACGGCCAGATCTGGGGAGGGGGTATTTAAGCCAGCCTTCCCCCTCCTGCTAGATCTCTTGATTCATTCGATAAAGACAAGATCTGATATGCAACCTTCATCCAAGAGAGATCCACCTAGATCCACCCAAAGGCCCCGTCCCTTGGGGAATCGAAGGAGGAGAACTCGATCTTCATCATCAGCAATCAAGCGCTTCATCTCCTCTCCATTCATTTGGAGAATCACCTAGTATTTCTTGCAAATACCTAGATCCTTGTTTTGTTTATATTGATAAACCTTGTTCTTGTGCAGCTTGTTGTCATCCCGGGAGCCCCCAATTCAGTTGTGGGTGTGTGCCCCGGTAGCGTTGTAAAAGGCACCGGTTCCCGCCTCGAAGGGATCCAATAGTGGAGAAGTTGGATCAGGCCTCTCATGGCGAGATCCATCGGAGAATAGGGTGAGGCCTATTGTGGCGTGGTGGTCTTAAAACCTCCCACCCCTCCAACGCAGATGTACTTCCCTTAACAAGGAAGGAACTGCGGTAAAACAATTCCCTGTGTCTCCGCGTGCTCCACTACGGTTCCTTCGCTCCTCTTTTTACGTGCTTAGTAGTTAGGGTTGCATATAGGGAAATTCTCATAGTTGCATATCTAGAGAATTTACTTTGTGTCAAGCCTAAAATTGAAAAAGTATTAAAAATTGGTTAACACCTATTCCCCCCCTCTAGGTGCCCATACGATCCATTTCACAAAGGGAAATTGGTATCGTATGTAAGTGGTTCATTCGATCGCAAAGTAATCGTAGAAATATGTGGGAGCCATATGAATTTCCAGATTCCTCTATTGGTTATTGATCGGAGAAGTGTCTCGTTCATGTCCGCGTAATTCACAAACAATGAGGAGACACACTTAAGGATTCGATGTTGTTTAGTAGATATGGAATGTTAGTAGGGATACTGAATGTTGTTCGGAGTCTTGGATTGGATCCGGGATATCACGAGGAGATCCGGAATGGTCCAGAGAATAAGATTCATATAAGGAAAGTCCGATTCCGAAGTTCGGGAAAGATTCCGATGTTTTCATTGGAGAGGTTCTAGAAGGTTCACCGGTCCGTAAGGGGAATGGTCCATGAATGTGTCATGGGTAAGTGGAATGATTGGATCATATCTTAGGTCACTTGGTGTGGACATTTGTGAGAGAGAATTAAAGCTCTAAATTGAAAGTCAAACAGGAGGTTTGAAAAGTCAAACTGGAACAATGGTTTCCTAGTGGAAGAAGGAAAGAGTCCTTCCTACTTGGGTTTGGAAGAGGTTTCAAACTCCCCTCCCTCAAGGCTGCCCCCCTCTCATAAATAGAGGGGGAGGGCTTCCCCAACACCACAATCCCTATCCCTTCCCGCGCCAAGCCGCCGCCGCCGCACTAGCCGCCACCGACACCTCCTCCTCCTCCTCCTCCTCCTCCTCCTCCTCCTGGTCTTCTAAATCCTAGATCACCAGGAAACCATAGATCCACCATAACTCGCACCGGCTTAGGCGAAGCCCTGCGGTATCTTCCCTCTACTTCCGATACCACTTGTCGTCTTTGCCGGTGTGAGGGAGAAATACAACCTCCATTGCTTTGGAACAAGGGATAGGAAGGTCTTCATCAAGTACTAGAACGATGTGACCGATCATGAAAGCAAACTGGGAAGGACCGTCTACGCGATCTTGAGATTGGCAAGTGTACGACTACATCACCCACGAGAATCTGCTCTCATTAACCGCTTTGGAATCTTCGAGGGTGAGTGCTTCTATCGACTCTTTGCTACAATCTAGTAGATAGATCTTGCCTTGTTTGTGTGCATGCGATAGAATTTTGTTTTGTTTTTCATGCTACGAACCCCTACACAAAGTGTGTAAGGTAACTAATCCATCGGATCCCCGCAAAAACATAGACATGATAGAATCAAATAGACAAAACCATTAATCAATCTGACATAGTAATCTCAATATCCATCGGATCCCCGCAAACACAACATGCATGATTAGAAATATATTAGATCTTGATCATGAACGGAGCTCACAAGATCTATACATGAAAGCACAAGGAGGATATACAACCATCTAGCTAATACATGGACCCGTAGTACAAGGTGGTACTACTCACGTTTCATACCGGAGAAAAAGGCCTCCGGGATGATCTCCCCTCCGGCAGGGTGCCGGGAAGAACTTCAGATCCCCCCGATCTAGGGACGATGGTGGCGGCGGCTACAGAAGGTTTCATGGAGTTTTGATCGGGTGCCTAGGGTTTCTGCATCGAGGGCTTCTTATAGGCGAAGGGGCGACCCAGGAGGGCCACACCCTACCCAGGCGCGGGGTGAGACCACCCGCTCCTAGGGGGGTCTGGCCTCCCTATGGTGCCTCTCCGTCTCGTCTTCTGGCTTCGTGTCCCCCATGGTAAATTATTGACTTTGGATTTTGTCCCGTCCAATTACGAGAATATTGATGTTCTGCCTTTCTGGAACCAAAAACAGAAGAAAACATGCAACTAGCACTGTGACAACTTGTTAATAGGTTAGTTCTAGAAAAGATATAAGAACACCTCAAAGTGTAGACAAAGCAAAGCAAAGTAAATACTAAACAAGCATGGAGCATCAAAAATTATAGATACGTTTTCGACGTATCAAGATGCAACAAACATCTTATGTGAAAAGTGAAATGATATGGTCCTTGCACTTGATCGTTATCATGTGCATCATGGTATAATCTTCATCATTCCTTTATGTGTAAGACCAAGGTCTATGTAACTTACACGTTATGTGTGTTGTAAGAGTGTCAACTTATACTTTTACTTACAACATCACCATATCATGACACTAGCCCAGCAACAATCTAAACTAGACGCTTATAATTTATCCATTGCAAGTTTTACGTGGCTGAGGGCTTTAGGAGATAGAACCGTTCTTACATACGAACATGGAACCACAACGATGATAATCAAATTATTGACAACTCGTTGTAAATCAGATATTGACTATAGTAGGAGAGACAGACACCCGCAAGCCACTTATGCAAAACTAGTTGCATATCAAGCATGGAACAGGTCTCATGTGCGAGGACATGTAAAGTTTGTCTGGGCCGCTTCATCCCACTATGCCACCAATATCCAAAGTACAAGGAAGAAGTAATAATGTGACCATCAGCTCCCACATACTCATATGTGTACTACCCATGCAAAGCATCTACGCATAGATCCCGCTCTGATACCACTGTAGGGGTTCACAGCATAGAAAAAAATCCTACGAGGGGAACAACTAAGTACCAAGATATATTTACTAGATACAATCAACGGGTGGATATACATCCATAGAATACATACCCTCAAAGACCAAATAGCGTTAACGAGGTTGTACTCATGAATGATATAGTCGAACGCTTGCCGATCTCAAGATCATGATGAAGTCCATCTGGTCCAGCCGGTCCAGCACCATCAAGTCTAGCACCGCAAAGCAGTGGTGCATCCGTGATCGCACACACGTCCGGGTACCCCGACAACCTCCACGCCCTCGCTCCAACGAAGCAGCGGAAGCAACAAATCCTTCCAAAAAAAGCCACTAGGAACATGTATCTCGCTGATCCGAGACCATGGGGAAATTCTAAAGGAGGGAGAGAGATCCTCACGAGGAGGTGTGAGATGAGAGGAGGGAGTGGGGTGCCTTTTATAGGGAGAGGGGGGAAGCCCCCTCCCATGGTGTGTCAGCCATGGAGGTGCCCTCACCTCTTCCACATTCATGTCGGTGGAGCTCCCACTCACATAAATAGCCACCCACTCAAAATTCCACTCACCTCCATTAAATTTCCACCAAATTTAATGCAATCTCTCATTAAATAAAACTCTTTTATTTATTTATTCAGAATTTTGTCAATTACTTGAATTAACAAACATTCACATAAAACCCCTTACAACATTTCAATTTCACATGCAGAACCAGTTTCAATAATTTCAACTGAAACAGTTCCGGTTTCTAGTGAAATAAATTCCCGTGCTTTCCTTTTTCTTTCTCTGGCATATCATTTGCTCCGAATGGTGTCGGTATCCATTAAGTGTGTCACCCTACGGTTCGCTAATAATGTAAAAATGACCGAGACCCCTCTCCGATCAATAATCTGCAGCGGGGCCTGGAGATCCGTACTGACTCTCACACATTCAACGATGACTTCTGTGATCGTGTGAACCTTATATGTAACTTAATCTCTTTGTCCAGCGATATATTACATGTCCAAGATTCGATCATCGGTATCTCCATACCTAGTTTGATCTCGTTACTGACATGCACTCTTTTCTCGTTCCCATGATATAACATTCGAGTGATCAAATCACTTGCTTGCAAGCTAACTAATGTGATATGATGGACCAGAGTATATCTCTCCGTCATCAGGATGGACAAATTCCACTCTTAATCCATGAGCCTCAACATAATACCTTCGTAGCACTAAACTCATCTTTATAGTCACCCTGTTATGGTGTGGCATTTGATGTTACCAAGATACTCTTCCGGTGTTAGTGATTGACATGATCTCATGGTATAAGGACTAAGATTACTTCGTATGATTTTATAGCAATATAAACACAATGACCTTGATCATGATGCTATACTTCGGATGAATGTTCATCACATCATTCCAACAATGTTGTGACCTCGTTATTAACAACATCAAGGGCCCATCGCGGCTCTACGTAGATGACAAGCCTAGGGCCATTCTAGATCAAGAAAGGATGGAGTGCGCACGATGTCATGGAGCAAGCCTGGTATGATTGCTGGATCAAGAGAGAGTGGGGAGGATCCGCTGCGCCATAATCATGATGTCGAGCCACGTGGAGGCATGCGATATGAGCTCGTCAAGCTCAAACCGCACCATGTCGGTTAATCCTCTCCTACTGCCTAGGTTGCAGCCGAGGGTTTCCATGCACACCGTCATGCATGGGCTCCCCTTGGCTTCCTTGGCGAATAAATAAAATGAATGGGATATACATATTGAGAAGAAAGAGAGATAGTGGTAGATTAAATTAAATAAATTTATATAATTTTAAAAACAAAGTCTAAAATAGTAGATCTAATAAAAACAAAATTAAATTTGAGAATGGAGTGTATATCATATAAAAAAGTCAAATTAAAAATTGCAACCCAACTTAAAAACAAACTTGAGTTACTAAATATTTTACTTTATGCACCTTTATCCGTTACACATGTTGCTTTCTTTTGGATAGGTGCACTATTTCCCCAATGTCATTTATTGGTAGAATTGTTTACAATTCGTGATAGTGGCTTGTGTAACATGAGATATACATAGTGACAACTAAGATTACAAATAGTTTCAAATCTTTGCCAAAAAGTTGATGGTTTCCCTCCTGACACAGCTCAAATGGGGCATGTTAACTAGTCAATAATAACATACATACGTATAGTTGTGACACAATAGATGGTTGCATAAGTCAATGTATTCAAACAATATAATAGCAAATAGATCAGAGTTGCCTAACTCGATCTTTTTCTCCTGAAAAAATAAAATTGATTCAATTGTCATTATATCGGCATAAGTTCACCGTATGATCAAACAATAAAATACGACTTCTCCACTTCTGCGTCCCATTCCAACATTTCCTCCTCTTCTGAGCAGCGCTCAAGCCTGGACTAGCTGATCTGCGCCTACGTAGTGGAAAGACGAAGAGGCATGGTGACCATGATACCGTCCACCTCCAGGTGGCTCGGACTTTATAGACGCGACGGCCTTGGACAGGAAACGTAATCTAGAAGCTCGCGGCCGTGCAGGAAAAGGCGAGCTGGCGGGAACAAGGGCGTAGATGGCAAAAAATGTGGGAAACGGTAGCGTGGGCAGAAGAAAGCGGCAGGAGATGATGGCGAGGGAGGCAAGAAGCGCGTCTACCATCATTAATGGACAGATAGAGCGCAAGCACATGTCAAATGATACGACGGAAACATATCTATAATTTTTATGCTCCATGCTTGTTTACTATCTACTTTACTTTGCTTTGTCCACACTTTGAGGTGTTTTTATATGTTTTCTGGTACTAACCTATTAACAAGTTTCCATAGTGCTAGTTGACTGTTTTCTTCTGTTTTTGGTTCCAGAAAGGCAGAAAATTAATATTCTCGGAATTGGACTGGACAAAAGCCAAAGTAAATATTTTACCGTAGGCAACACGAAGCCGGAGTACGAGACGGAGGGGCGCCACAGGGTGGCCACACACCCCCAGGCGCGACCTAGGTGGGCCCGTGCCTAGGCAGGGTGTGGGCCCCCTGGCGGCCCCCTACCTCGCCTCTTCGCCTATAAGAAGCCCCCGATGCAGAAACCCTAGGAACCCGATCAAAATACCACGAAACCGTCTGTAGCTGCCACCACCATCGTCCCTAGATCGAGGGGATCTAAAGGTCTTCCAGGCACCCTTCCGGAGGGGAGATCATCCCGGAGACCTTCTTCTTCATCATGCTAGATGGTTGTATCTCCTCTGGTATGAAGCGTGAATAGTTTCATCTTGGACTACGGGTCCATGTAGTAGCTAGATGGTTGTATCTCCTCCTTGTATTTTCATGTATAGATCTTGTGAGCTCCGTTCATGATCAAGATCTAATCTATTTGTAATCATGCATGTTGTGTTTGCGAGGATCCGATGGATATTGAGATTACTATGTCAGATTGATTAATGGTTTTGTCTTATTGATTCTATCATGTATGTGTTGTTTATGATCTTGCATGCTCTCCGATGTTAGTAGCTATCTTGGCCAAGTAGTTGCTAGTGACCCCAAGAGGGGGTATTTATGCTCGATAGTGGGTTCATGCCTCTAGTTTCCAAGGGAAGTGACAGAAATATCTTCGGTTGTAGATGTGATGTTGCCACTAGGGATAAAACAACGGTCTCTTATTCATGGAATAACTGGACTGTTTACCTTACACACTTTTCTTAAAGCAGTTGTCTGTTGCTTGCAACTTAATACTGGAGAGGGGTCGGATGATAAACTTAAGTTAGTCTTCTAGTCATAGATGTAGTTGGATGGCGTTCTATGTATATTGCTGTATTACCCAATCGAATATTCATAGGATATTTTTGTATAGTATTGCATTGTTATGCCTTGCTCGGTTCCTGTCAATTGCCTTGCTGTAATTTGTTTACCCTTCATGCCATGTTGTTTATCTAAGGAGAGCACCTCTAGTGAACTATGGACCCCGACCCAATCTTTACCATTGATACATCTTCCACTGTTACTTGTTTACTTGCTGCAAACCATTATCACCTTCAACACCATACAGTTAATCCTTTGTTACAGCAAACCGGTGAGCTTGACAACCTTACTATTTCGTTGGGGCAAAGTCTTGAGTTTGTGTTGTGCAGGTTTCCACGTTGCTTGCAACACCTTTGAGACGTTTCCTTCCTCCTACTAGTTCGATAACCTCGGTTTCTTACTGAGTGAAAACTTGGTTCTATGCGCTTCAGACCTTGCTCTTGGGGTTTCCAACGAAGCGTCCCACGACAATGCTGGGCGTCATAAAGTCTTTCTGGTGCCGTTGCCGGGGAGGCTAAGGACGTATTCACAAGGGGAGTCCTCCTCAACCTTTCTCTTTACTTTGTTTTTAGTTTTCTTAGTTTCTTTTGATTGGTTTGTTTGCCTATTTTTGTCAAAAACTCCAAAAAAATAGTTTAGTTTGGTTTGCTCTCTCTTATAAAAAAACACAAAAAAATAGTTCCTACTCTAGTTACTGGTCTGTTCTTGCCTTGCTTGGTCATGCTTTCTATCAATGGATGATTTCTTTGAAACTAGTTCTTATTGGCAAGGTGGGTTCACGGAAGAACAAAAGTATTATTATAAGGAACACCGTTTGTCACAAAAAGAGAAACACTTATGGGAACAAATTGATAAGTTGAATACTATTGCTAAAGATGTGTGCTCTACTTATAATGTTACTTATTGCTTTGATAAATCTTGTTGCTGCAGCAGGTATAAACACCTTCCTTTTCAATGGGAGTATAATGATAACGTTACCATATCTTCTTATGTTAAGGGAAATTATGACTTTATGATGTGGAACAAATTGAAGAATTTATTGCTTTTAAGGGTGCATTTGAACTTGCTAGTTTGCTTGAAAATACTGATGATGCACCTTATGAACATGAGGTTTATGAGATACTTAAATTTTGCTTTGATAATTACAAGGAAGCAAATGGCTATATTCTTGAATATTTTGATAGATGATTTCCACACACGGAAGAGACTAATGCTTTGCAGGAGCCTATGGAAGAAGAAATTGCTGAAACTGGAAGCTCATTAAATGAAAAAGAGGAGGAGAGTGATGAACAAAAGGAGGAATAATGGATTATATACCCATGCCTACCTTTTAATGAGAGTGACTCTTTATTCCTTGCATTATTTGATTGTCCCCCATGCTTACCAAAGGAGGATGAATGTTATGTTTCTGTGGATCCTTTTGAAATATCTACTTTGGGTAAAACCTGTGAAGGTTTTAATCCCACTATTTTTGAGCCTGATAGAAATTATGTGTTTGTAGATCATGAAAAGCATGCTTTATGTGATAGATATATTGTTGAGTTTATTCATGAGGCTACTGAAAACTATTATGAGAGAGGAAAATATGGTTGTAGAAGTTTTCATGGTACTGAAACACCTCTCTTTATGATGAATTTTTTTAAGTTGCACTTGTTTCGCTTTCCTATGCTTGTTGCTTTATGCTTTCATGAATTGTTTCTTTACAAGATTCCTATGCATAGGAAGTGGGTTAGACTTAAATGTGTTTTGAATTTCCCTCTTGATGCTCCCTTTTACTTCAATTCATATTTCTTATGTGAGCATCTTCTCAAACTATCGTGCCTAACTTAAAGGCGTTAAAGAAAAGTACTTGTTGGGAGATAACCCAAAAGTTTCCTTGAGTCTTGGAAGTTATTACTTCAGTAATGACCTCTTCTTGTCCCTTTTGTTTTCTTTTTGTGCCAATAATGACCTCTAATGAGAGGGAAGTAAGATTTGGGGAGTTGCTGTCCCGAAACAGATTTCTGTCCTCCACCATAAAAAATCATGAGGGGTCTCTGTAAGTCGGATTGAGTTGAAAATTTACGAATAAATCCTCTAGTATGTTAGATAACTTTCGTTAGTTAAACAATTTTTTATTTTAGTAACATAATATTTTCTAAAAAATCGGTTTCTACCTGCTGGTCTGTTCTGACAGATTTCTGCCATTATTTGCATTTGCTTCTTATTGATTCCTTTTGAGTTCTCTTTTGGGGAATTGAGTTTTTTGAAGGAGTTGCTACAGTAGATTGTGTTTTTAGTAAAAAGTTTTGCTGTTCCAAAGCTAAACCCAAAGGTATATTATCTTTTGAATACACTAATATTGATAATCAAGATTGTGTGAAGTTTTGTATGAAGAAAAAATTTCAGGTGTAGAGAAAGAATAATGTAATGAGATGAATAATGGACAAAAGCTCAAGCTTGGGGATGCCACCCCGGTGTCACCCCAAGAAATATCCCAGGGGTACAAGCGTCAAATCTTGGGGATGCCTTGGGCATCCCCTTCTTCATTAATAAAAAAGCTTAGGTATTTCTAGACACTTCGTTTATTATTTCATGCACAGTTGTGTTGTTCTTGGAGCGTCTTAGTTTTCATTTGGTTTGCTTAGATTTTTTAGTTTGCTTGAATAAAGTAGTTTGGACCCCCGTTCTCGCTGTGTTGTTTCAAATAAGTTGCTTACTGTTCGAAGGAGTAGAAAGTTCTTGCTTAATAGTGTAAGAGGAGCTTGCATTGACTATGACTTAGACTTTAGCATGACATATTGGGTGTTGTTTTAACATTATGCTTAGTGATTATTGTTGTAGCATGTCTTATTCCAAACAATTGAGATTGCTTAGTGTGCCTTGAAAGAATCATGCGTGTTTTAGCATACAAAAGCATAGTATTGTGGTATTCTCCTTTGATGTTTTGTTTGGGTTGACTTGGCACATGCTCACACCATGTTATGACTATGAAAAGTCACCATAGCCTCTATGATCATTTAGTACTTGACTTGTAGTACCACTCTATGCTTTGATTAGTAATGTTTTGTCGCTCTGCATGATTATGGCCATTATTGCTCTCTTAGTTGGTTGCTCCCAATCTTTGCTAGCATCCACTTGTATGAGTAAGCTCTACTCATGCTTCCAACTTCCAAGAAACCAAGTTATTCCAAATAGTCCACTATAAATTCCTATGCATGGTGTGTTACACCATTCCAAGTATATTCTTTTTTTCATCTATCTTCCAATTAAAAAGTATTTTGTTATGTGAAAACTTAGTGATTAAAGCCCTCACAAACTTGATGGCACACTTTATATTCTTTTCCCCTCATAAATTTTAACCATTGTGTCATCTCGGTTGTATACGCTTGCACTTATATGTTGGAATTAGCAGAACCGTTCTGTCACGGTGAACGTTTTCAACATTGCCCTTGTACTTTGTACACAGTTGATATCATGCTCTTTTGTCTATGGATGTCACTGGTGTGAAATAAAGAGTGAGATTGTAAGTCCATGAAGTTATGTATTTTGTGTTAGAGAAATGCCTGGGCCGCTAGCCTAAGCCATGCCTAATCATGGTGGAAACTTGCAGCATTACCATAATGAGCATTCTGTGAAGCATCCTCAATAAAAAGCTATGCACATAGTAAATAAAAAGATCACTGAGATGCTCATTGTTTGCTTGCCTTGTCATTTTGGTTATGGGATAGCTCATGTACCATGTGCAAGGGGTACCCTGTTGGCGGTTCTCTATGATACACATATACTTACTATAACAAGAAATTACCGGTAACTAAAGTTGAGTAGCATGAGGAGCGGCCCTCGTACTCAAGGGACATGAGATTGCCAACTTATACTTTGTCAAGCATATACTCCATAGTTTGTTCACTTTAACCTTAATCACTTCAAGATGCTTATGATAGGGGCAATGAGAGCTGAAATCTAACAAGTACCATAATTTTTGGAAGCTCTTTATGAAACTTGAAATCTCTGCTTCCCTTTGAAGGGCCTTTCTTCCACTTTTCTATTGAGTCTCCACCTTCTATCTTTAGGCACCAATGAAGAGAGCATAGTTATCATTCTTAGTTCTATGTGCATTGTCCCAAAACTTATTGATTGATTCATAATGTTGATATTGCTTGTTCTTGAACTATTTGTATCTAGTCACCCTTATGAACTTTGAAGGTGTCCTATGCATTTATGTTTTGCTACTCCATGAGGGACAAGCTGAATGCCACTATGCTATGTTTTCTATATGTGAAACAAACAAACGTCTTTCAATGCATTGTTATTCATGATCTTTGTTTGTATCCTTTCATGTTGCAGCATAGTTGATATGTCTTATTGTTAGAACTTTATATTTCATGCTCATGTTTAGAGTACTTTGATCCCAGCTTTCAATGCTTTGAAAATGGTTTGATCAAGATTGTGATGGTGCATGTCACCTCAAAAATTATTCTTTTTATCACTTACCTACTCGAGGATGAGCAGGAGTTAAGCTTGGAGATGCTTGATACGTCTCAAACGTATCTATAATTTTTGATGCTCCATGCTTGTTTTATATCATTTGTATTATGTTTTGTCTACACTTTGAGATATTTTTATACACTTTCTATAACTAACCTATTGACAAGATGCCATAGTGATAGTTGCTTGTTTCTGCTGTTTTGGTTTCAGAAAAGCTAAAAAATGAATATTCTCGAAATTGGACGGGACAAAAGCCAATCTTCATATTTTTCCTGGAACGATACGAAGAATCAAAGGAGAGACGGAGTAGGACACCGGGATGGGCACCAGGGGCTGTGGCCCCTCTGGCTGCCTCCCTGCCTTGCCCCTTCGCCTATAAGAAGCCCCCGAGGAGAAAACCCTAGGTCATCAGTCATCAAGCCATGAAAACCTCCACAGCACCACCGCCACCGAATGGGAGATTCAGGGGACAGAAGTCTCTATTCTGGCACCCTGCCGGGACGGGGAAGTACCCCCGGATCCATCTCCATCGATCGCCACCACCATCTCCATCACCCTTGCCGGGACGGGGAAGTTGAGTAGCATGAGATGTGGCCCTCGTGTTCAAGGGACATGAGATTGACAACTTATACTTTGTCAAGCATATACTCCATAGCATTTCCCATAGTGGTTATGGTTGCTAATGGTCAGAACATAATCAGTAAAGCAGTGTATCGGAGGGGGTACCTGGAAGGTGCAAGGAGTGGAATTGGAAGCTAAACTGAGGCTGTTGCCACTGGTTGCCTATGACATGGTGCTAGGAATGGATTGGTTGAATACTCCGCTGGGGAACATGAAGGTGAATTGGAAGGAGAAATACATGTCTTTAGGGAAGGTTCACGCAGTATTTACAGAAAAAAGTCTTCGTTTATTGGGAAAGAATCAATATACTTTTAATGTCGAATCGGGATTCACTAAGACAGAAATCAAGCATTGGGTGCTTACTTTAACCTTTATCACTTCAAGATGCTTATGATAGGGGCAATGAGGGCTGAAAGCTAACAAGTACCATAATTTTTGGAAGCTATTTTTGAAACTTGAAATCCCTGCTTCCTTTATGAAGGGCCTTTCTTCCACTATTATATTGAGTCTCCACCTTCTCCCTTTAGGCACCATTAAGAGAGAATAGTTTCCATTCTATGTGTAGTGTCCCAAAGCTTATTAATTGATGCATATTGTGATATTTCTTGTTCTTGTGCTATTTGTATCTAGTCACTCTTATGAACTTTGAAGGTGTCCTATGCATCTATTTGCGACTCTATGAGGGACAAGCTGAATGCCACTATGCCATGTTTTCTGTATGTGAAATAAACAAACGTTTTTCAATGCATGTTATTCATGATCTTTGTTTGTAGCCTTTCATGTTGCATGCATAGTTACTTTGTCTTATTGTTAGAACTCCATATTCCATGCACATGTTTAGAGTTCTTTGATCCCAGCTTTCAATGCATGGAAATGGTTTGATCATGGTTTTGATGGTGCATGTCACCTCAAAAATTATTCTTTTATCACTTACCTACTCGAGGACGAGCAGGAGTTAAGCATGGGGATGCTTGATACGTCGGAAATATATCTATAATTTTTTATGCTCCATGCTTGTTTACTATCTACTTTGCTTTGCTTTGTCCACACTTTGAGGTTTTTTATATGTTTTCCGATACTAAGCTATTAACAAGTTGCCACAGTGCCAATTGCATGTTTTCTTCTGCTTTTGGTTCCAGAAAGGCAGAAAATCAATATCCTCGGAATTGGACGGGAAAAAAAAGCCAAAGTCAATATTTTACTGTGGGCAAAACAAAGCGAGAAGACAAGACGGAGGGGCGCCATAGGGTGGACACACACACACTCCCAGGCGCGACCAAGGTGGGCCCGTGCCTGGACAGGGTGTGGCCCCCCTGGTGCCCCCCTGCCTTGCCGCTTCGCCTATAAGAATCCCCCGATGCAGAAACCCTAGGCACTCGATCAAAACTCCACGAAACCGTCTGTAGACGCCGCCACCGTCGTCCCTCTATCGGGGGGATCTGAAGCTCTTCCCAGCACCCTGTCGGAGGGGATATCATCCCGAAGGCCTTCTTCTTCATCATGCTAGCCTTCGGTATGAAGCGTGAGTAGTTCCACCTTGGACTACGGATCCATGTAGTAGCTAGATGGTTGTATCTCCGCCTTGTACTTTCATGTCTAGATCTTGTGAGGTTCGTTCATGATCAAGATCTAATCTATTTGTAATCATGCATGTTGTGTTTGCGAGGATCCGATGGATATTGAGATTACTATGTCATATTGATTAATGGTTTTGTCTATTTGATTCTATCATGTATGTGTTGTTTGTGATCTTGCATGCTCTCTGTTGTTAGTAGCTATCTTGACCAAGTAGTTGCTAGTGACTCCAAGAGGGGGTATTTATGCTTGATGGTGGTTCATGCCTCTAGTTTCCAAGGAAAGTGACAGAAATATCTTCGGTTGTAGATGTGATGTTGCCACTAGGGATAAAACAACGGTCTCTTATTCATGGAATAACTGGACTGTTTACCTTACACACTTTTCTTAAAGCAGTTGTCTGTTGCTTGCAACTTAATACTGGAGAGGGGTCGGATGATAAACTTAAGTTAGACTTCTAGTCATAGATGTAGTTGGATGGCGTTCTATGTATATTGCTGTATTACCCAATCGAATATTCATAGGATATTTTTGTATAGTATTGCATTGTTATGCCTTGCTCGGTTCCTGTCAATTGCCTTGCTGTAATTTGTTTACCCTTCATGCCATGTTGTTTATCTAAGGAGAGCACCTCTAGTGAACTATGGACCCCGACCCAATCTTTACCATTGATACATCTTCCACTGTTACTTGTTTACTTGCTGCAAACCATTATCACCTTCAACACCATACAGTTAATCCTTTGTTACAGCAAACCGGTGAGCTTGACAACCTCACTGTTTCGTTGGGGCAAAGTCTTGAGTTTGTGTTGTGCAGGTTTCCACGTTGCTTGCAACACCTTTGAGTCGTTTCCTTCCTCCTACTGGTTCGATAACCTCGGTTTCTTACCGAGGGAAAACTTGTTGTTGTGCTCTTTACACCTTGCTTTTGGGGTTTCCAACGAAGCGTCCCACGACAGTGCTGGGCGCCATCAGCAACATGGTTGGACTATGGGTTCCACAAATGGGTCAGGCCGTTGGGTGCAATGGCACCTGTTGGGCGGACAAAGGCATCTGGTCTGTCCTCCTTGACCAGCAAACGAATTGATTCAGACACCTTTAGTGTCCAAAATGTGCGGCGTTTGAGTTGCTCTAATAGAAATATAATGCATGGATTCACTCTTTATGACCAACCGAAAATGAATCTCCACGTATAATCTTGATAAAAACAATTTTGACCGAATGTTGTATGTGTAGACTAATGCATGGTCAGGTCCTAAGAGGTAACATCAATATGATCAGTAAGAATGATAAACGATTTTAAGGATGTCACATGTGAAAGGGACGTTGTAGTTTCGTCCGGGCGTAGCTACACATACAAACCTAAAACATTATTTTACCCAAAAAACCTTAAACATCATTTTTGACATTACAATTATAATAAAAATTATAGGAAAATACCGCTGTAGCAGAACATTAGCCATTGTCATAGGAAAATATTTAAGAAACTTGCATGTATATAAAGAAGTTTTTCATACCTTTCATAGTAGTTACTCGCCACTAGAAACATGATTCATGAATTCAAACTAAAAGCAAAGGTATCGCTAATTCCATTTCAGTGGAAATATAGGGATGAAAGTTTCTCTCCTACTGATTTCGATTGCACATCTAATGAAAATATATGCACATGAATGTTCAAAAGCAAGGCTATCCCCTTTGCCGTTATCGAGGATAGAAAAAGTACATGAGTAGACATTTGTTTTGTTTCTCTAAAAATATGAGACTTTATGTCAGCATCACTTTACTACTAAGGCGGGTCAAAGTGGCAAGTATCATATACTACTAGTATTATGCATACGATTGTGACGTATGACACTATTTATATAGTGCTTAATATCATTCAGTTGTATTATAGTCTTATGGTATTTAATTATTTGTAAAATCTCAATGCAGTTTTATGTACTACTCCTGGTCCCGGTTTATAAGGCTCAATCTAAAAAATATTTGTCCCATATTATATCCTCTCTAAGATCTGCATGCATTTGATTAGAAGTAGTAACCCCTCTAATTACTTGGTGCATGTGGCTGCGGTGGATAACCAAACTAGGTAACATATTAATTGTTGTGCCAAATCAGAATTTTAACAAGGTAGACATACATGATACCCTTATGATACTATAACTATGACTCGGCCTAAAGAGTGTATCAAGAAAATTTGGACACCCCCAACCCACCAAACCTTGGCTCTCCCTCTCCCTCCCTCCCTACTGTAGCTGAGTGGTCTCCCTCACTTCTCTGGAGTTAAAGCTCTCTCGGCCGCCGCCGAGAGCGGCGGCGGCGAGGCCCTCTCCATAGTTTAGGTTGTTGGCTTCTCGCCGTAGGTGTCGTAGGTCTAGGTTTAGGGTTCAGTGTGTTTGCCCATGTGGCGATTGGCGAGATGCCCGTGCAGCCATGGCGTTCCTGCACGACGGCCGGTCGCCGTCTCGTGGTGGTTCTGCGAACTCCAATGGTTGGAGCGGCTACTACTGCCGTGGCGGAGGCCAACTCAATAAGTGCGCTGCCCCAGATCGCGGCTTGGGCTGTTCTTCTCTCCGGCCGGCCATGGTGGCGAGGTGGGAGGTCGTCCGGTGGTTGCTGTTTCTGGGAGGTGGTCTGGGTGCTCGACTTGCGGCTGGTCTGGCCACAGCTGCCGTCTTCTGGCGTGGATCTTCTCCGCCGCCGTGCTCCCTTGGTCGGAGCCAGTCGATGTGGAGGTTTCCGACGCTGGAGGCCCCCCCATAAGGTCAGCTTGCTTGCTCTGCGATGGTCTGCTCTGTGCTTCTGCTGTTCTTCTCTGGCCGGCCGTGGTGGCGAGGAGAGTAGGGACGGCGTGCCCTGGAGTGGATCTTCTGCATCGTCAAGCCTGCAGCACCTGGATGCTGCGGTTCGTGAAGCTGCGTTCCCAGATCTTCCTCAACGCCGGCGAGATTGCGCCGCCGTTATCTGTGGCTAGGGGCCACTTCTTTGCTCGGATGAAGCCGAGCTCCTTCTTCCGCGTGTGGCGGAAGCCTGTTGTCGCCCTGCGTGAGTGCTCCATAGTCTGCATCGTCCCAAGTGGCAAGTTCCCCGGCGACGATGTGGGCTCCAGGGCGTCGACGATGATCGGATGCGGTGGAGAAGGGCAAGGACCTGATTGCTTTTTCTTCTATCTTTTTAGGGTCCTTTCTGCTTATGTGTTGTCCTTATCTTTTATTCACCCGTTGTTTTCGGGTGTCTCTGTAATTGTACCCACCGACGGTTTTAATTAAGCAGCTTCTGGGGCCTTCTGGCCCTTTACCGTTCAAAAAAAAAAAAGAAAATTTGGACACTGACAAAATTGAATATAGTGAAGGTGGAGATACATGATAGTTTGGAAAAACTTAATATTAGATGTTTATAAAAAGTTACTACTAAAAACCTTCTTAATCCCACCAAAAAGGAAAAAATGATAAATCTACCAAAATTACATTTACAATACGGCCGTTGACAAATGCAACATGCAACCTTCATAAAAATAGCTATATATGTTGTTGCAAGTTTATAAATCTCGAGGTTGCCAGGACATGACACTTCAATAATAACATACGTAAACATAGTTGCAAAATCGATGTATTCAAACAATACAATCACAAATAGATCAGAGTTGTTCAACTTGATCCTTCCTTCCCGAAAAAATAAACATTGATTCATGTTTCATCGGCCTAAGTTCACCATACGAATCAAAAAATAAAATCCCCTAGCCCATGCAGATACAGGGTCCGAGGACTATTTTTTGTGAATTCCAAATAAAGGCCAACGTTGGCATTAATTTTAGGTGTATAAGAGACCGACGCAAACATAGCATCCTTAAAGAGAACTAAGCTCCCTAAAATTGGAGAGATGTGGTTGATTTGAAAGACAAGGTGTTGGTCTTGTAGAGTGCTTTTCTTTTGCATGCCACGTGTTTTGGTGTTGCTCCGTGTAGTGTGTACGTGATTGACTAGCCTCATGCAAGTCGGTCTTTCGTACACTGATCTTGTTCACGCCAAAAGAAAAAAAGAGAAGACGCCACCTCTTTTGATCCCCCACGAACTGGTTGCCACGGAAACGAACCAGACACTCCCTCTACCCTCACAACTGGCAGCAAGGGTTTGTTGGCGCCATCTATAAAAGACCGTGTGACGGAGCACCTTATCAGATCGGGACATAGGCGATCCGTTCAAGGTCCTGATGTAGCCGGAATCCCGAATCCACGAGGAGGCATGGCCCTACGACAAGACGCACAGGACCGGTACTCCGCCACCCGGAGGACGTCGCCGCCGCGCAGGCTGGCTGTGAAGGTGGCGAGAAGAGGGCCTAAGCTCCGGGTGAGTTTTAAACAATGAAACTATTTTTGGTTACTTTGCACAAATTATATGATTATGGCTAAGTTTATCAGGCTGCTCTTATGTTAGATAAAAACGGCTATGATGTTTGAGTAACCCGGTGCCACGTCGGACTGTAAGTGATGCTGAGCGCAAAGCTATGAGTTTTAGCTCCTTTTCCTCTAGGTCGTGGTGTCTTTTCATCCACGAGCTCTCCTTATTTATTTGATTAGTTGGCTATGATATCATATCATCTTCAATTATTATTGTTTATTACATCCTCATGCATAATAGTTGGTTACCAGTAATATTTTATAAATATTTTCAAAACAGTTAATGTATGTTTTTGAAGAAAAATAAACATGAGAGAAGAATCAAGACATTACTCAAAAGTTGTACAATTTGCAGACTGCAGAGTACATATGTAGAAATATAGCGCCAGCAATTGTGCATACTGCATGGCACCTGTTATATTTTTACATAGAATAATTTTAGCTGGCTTGGGAGCTTCATTTTTTTGCAGTTTATTATACACAATGCTCTAATTTAGACTCAGTATCTACATATATGACATAATGCCACGCCTATTCTAACTTGGTGGTACTTTTAATGAAAACCTATGTTATATGCAAGTTTGAACAGAGCAACAAGCATATTGTGTTGCAGAAGTCACTCAATTGCAGATGGTATATGTTAAGCTTTTTATATGGTTCACACAAATAGTGCATATGTTATATGTGCAACCAACTAAAAACTTAGACGGCTACTTTTGGGTTCCTCTAGTTCTAATGCTCTTTATTGGGGTCAAGTTTTATTTACAACTTTATTTTATTTCTCAACGAGATACTTTTTATGTTCTTTTATGATATTTATAATTAAATCTTGGTTTGAACCTTCGCCATTTAGTTATGAAATATTCTCTGTGATGAAATTTCAATATATTGAGATATATGGTTGTTTCCTTACCTTGATAGTGGCATAGGTGCCATAGTGTATAGGGATTGTGGAAATTCTTTCACTGACGTATCCTACAACAAATCAATGACACTATCTTAAAAGGCTCTAAGCTTCCTGGTTTTGAGAGCATATGGTTGCTTGTGCCGGTTCCCGCTTGATGTGGAACAATCTGTCAGTGTCTTACGGTTCACTGTTATTGTGATACTGTGGTTGCTTGGGTTGTGTCCCATGGGCTGGGGCCACCGGCTTGCATGTTGCCACTTCGCTGCCCGCGGAATTGAACTCGACCTTCTTTTCGGCCTTACCTGGTGGTGTATTATTGTTTCCCTTGTGGACATGCATGTCTGAATGGCTTCTGAGCACGTGGCATTTGCGGCCTATCGCTTGTGGCCGCATGTCCTCTATGTGGAAGGCAAACACGGGCCGCGGGGTTCGCTCCTGCTTAGATCGCCGGGTCCCTCTTTCCTCTATTCTTAGTGCAGGTGGTTTCCTTCAGTAGTGTTGTGGTCTCCTGCTTTATCACCTCTTGAGGTTCTTATGTGCTGGGGTTTTTTGGACGCGTACGCTTGCATTCTCCGAGGTTGTCTGTTCCCTGCTTTGGTTTGTTTACTCTTTTATTTGGTCTACATTTTTTGCGCTCATGTGGTGGTTGATTCTGGTGATGCTCGCTGGGCATGTTCGATGTATGGGCGTGTGTGATGCCGGTCTGTGGTGGTCGCTGGTGCGGTGGCTGGTTGGGAGTCGGTGCTGTTTCGTGGATGTGCCATGCATGTTGCAGTGGATTTGTGAAATTTTGGGTGTGCTGGATGTATTTAGCGGGAGATTTCCTTTGATTTCTGCAGTAGGTTAGTTGCGGATGTCCTTTTGGTCATGTGTGGTTCGGTTGCATGGGCCGTGGGATTTGAGGTTGTTTTTCTTTCGTTTTGTATGGTGGGTCGGTTCTAGCTATCGTTAGTGTGTTGTGTGTGTGTGTTGTTATTGGTCTAACAATTGCGGCAACTAGGTGACGATCATTCTGGGGTGCTCTGAATTTTTCAGGGTTTTCTGGTGTGACAGGTTTGGAAAGGGCGTGCTTAGGGTCGCAGCATATCCCATGCTGGCCTCCACCGCATTGCAACCAAGCCCATACCACATCGAATCCAAAACAAAAAAAGCAAACAAGCACACCCCTAAACACCATTAGCGAATGACGACACGGCATAGCGCGCTGGGTCCATCTAGTAACATCAAAGACTGACCGAACCCTTTCAGCTGTAATCTAGTGGCCGTAAAGAGCATATATTTCAACTTTGCTGGCCGCAATTTAAAGAAGACGACCTACCTCACGAAGTGCGCGGCGGATCCATGCCCACGAATATCTGGCGCCGGCCGGACAAGGTGCTATTCGTTTGATAGCGTTGCCATGCATCGATGCAGCATCGTGCACGACCTGCAGGGTCACATGCTCCCGGAGTCCAATCGAAGTCGCCAAGATCTAGCTCTCACGTGACGCTCAAACGCAGCGCCCATGTTCAAGTCAACGAACCGATGAAGAAGAAGACAAAACCGAGATCCAGAAAGGAAGAGCATAGCAAGAACGAGAATGAATCTCTGGACCGAGTCACGCAGTAGAAGACATCTCGGAACGCGTACGCATTTCTCTCTCGATAATCATACAGAAGATGGTGTAATCCAAGAAAGAAGCTGTAGGCTAAACACGTTTGAATCCAAGAAGCTTCTTGCACGCCCTGAAGATGTGAGTCCCCTTCTTTTTCTTCTTCTTGCTCTCCTTCTCGGTCTCCTCGCCGCTCGCCGCGTCTCCCTGCACCTCTGCAGCAGGCTCCGCCCCCTTCTTCTCCTCGTCGACGACCTCCTCCTCCTGGAGCGCTTCGGCCCCTTCGTCGTCGCCGTCCTCCAGGCCGTCGTGGATCCTCCAGTACCCGTCCGAGAGGCTGGACGCCGGCTGCCTCCTCATGGAGAAGGCCCGCCTGACCGCGGCCTGGAAGCCGCCACCGCCGCGGTGGCCGTTGGTGGACTTGCTTCGCTCCACGGCCGCGAACCTCTGGGAGGCGGAGGAGAGGTTCCTGACCATGGTCGACGCCCCGACCGCCACTCCCTCCCACTTCCCCTCCCCCGCCTCCGCGCTGGCCGCGGCCGGGGTCGTGGACGGTGGCCCGCCGCTGGGCGCCGGAGGGGACGAGACGAGGTTGCTGTAGCCGTTCATCTTCGCACCACTGCTGGCGGTAGCTTCTACCGGTAGTAGCGTGTACTGGTATGCGGAGATGGATGTGGGGTTGTTGGCGTGGAGGTTTCCAGGTTCGGAATTTGTAGCCGTGTGCGAAGTGGAGTGGACGGGGGGGCGGTGCCGGCGCGTCAGCGCGTGGGCGGTGCTCGTCAGCTGCGGCAGTGGAGAATAGAGAGCGTGGTGTCCTGTGAGATCAGCCGCTCCGGCCTTGTCGCGGCGTTGGGTTTGGGGCGAAATCATGAGCCGTTCAGTCACTGGGGGCCCCACGCAGGAGCGTCCAATTTGACCGGCACGTCATGACCCACTGGCCTCGGGGTTTGACGGCTCGGGCTCCAGGCGAAATCCGCGTGCGCATGGAGCCTTGACAACTGACGTGATGTGTCGCCAACCTATTGCTGCTCTCTTTATCGGGCTTTCAGCCGTAGATTCAGGCGTACGTATCTTGAAGGTAACCGGTTAATGTTTTTATGAAACAAGCCCTTTCTCCCATCTCCTCTCCCTGACCCTTTCTCCCCTTCCCTGACCCTTTCTCCCCTTTCCTTGAGAGTCAGCAGTCAGCCGCCGCTGGCCGGGCCGCCCCTGCGTCCTTTCCGTCGGACTAGCCGGTCGGAGATGGACAAAGGGGGCGCCGGATCTAGATATAGGTGTAGGGGTTGTAGGTTTTTGCGTCAGTTTGCCGCGGTTTGACGTTTTGCCAGGAGTGTGTAGCGAGATCTGAGGCCCTGGATCTTGCCCTTGTTGCTGCTTTTGCTTCTGGTCGCGGAGCTCCAGTGGAGGGAGCTGAAGGCGACGAGCGGCAGGTGGCTAACGGCTCCGTCAATAAAGGGTTTTTAGGAGCTCTCTTTTGCTGCAGAGTGGTGCTGTTGTGCTCCCTCTCCTGGCCGGCCGTGGCGACGAGGAGGAGAGTGAATGCAGCGTGGCACTCACTGAGGTTCTATCTTACCCGGCCGGCCATGGTGGCGAGGGGGCGAGATGGATGATGTCTACGCACTTCTATTCTTGTAGACAGTTGTTGGGCCTCCAAGTGCAGAGGTTTGTAGAACAACAGCAAGTTTCCCTTAAGTGGATTACCCAAGGTTTATCGAACTCAGGGAGGAAATGGTCAAATGTATCTCAAGCAACCCTACAATCAAGATATAAGAAGTCTCTTGTATCCCCAACACAGCCAATACACTTGTCAGGTGTATAGTTGCACTAGTTCGGTGAAGAGATAGTGAAATACAAGCGGTAACGGTGCCAGAAAATAGCTTGACGGTGAGGTAAAGACTAAAGGCAACAAGAAGAAATCAAGCAAACATGTAACAGATCTAGTTGTAAACGGTGTTTTAATGCTTAGAAACAAGGCCTAGGGATCATACTTTCACTATTGAACACTCTCATATAAATATATTCTCTTCATAATACTACCCTGGACTACTCTCCGGTTGGACACTCTAATCCATGGTAGGGCTATAACAGCACTCCTCAAAGTCCGCATTTCCCAATCTAGATAACCTCACACTGTCACCTTGAACGCTAGATGGTTCCAAAAAACACCACAATTTCATAAAGACAACCAACTCAAAATATAACTCATGACAAATATATATGTAATCTAGTCTAAGTGCCACACACTGTGTGCACGCTGTCACTTTCACACACGTGGGGAAAAGCATAGATCTATTAAAGCACGATGAGTATTTATCTAGACTCTAGCCTAAGTGACACCATGACGTGCACGTTGTCACTTTCACACACATGGGGAGAGTAGAGATCTATTAAAGCACTTGAGTAGCAGAGCAGATCTACTTGATTACAAAGCTCATGATCACAACATGATCATGCATAGGGAGAGAGATGAACACAAACCTACCGGTAGAGCCCTTAGCCTCGAGGAAGAACTACTCCCTCCTCATCATGGGAATCAGCAACGGTGATGAAGATGGCGATGGAGATCGATGGAGACGGTGGTGGAGATCGATGGAGATGGCTCCGGGGGCACTTCCTTGTCTCGGCAGGGTGCCAGAACAGAGACTTTTGTCCCTCGGATCTCCCCTTTGGTGGCGGCGGTGTTGTGGGACTTTTCGTGGATTTCTGCCTGTGTTAGGGTTTACATCCCGAGGAGACGTATATGTAGGCGAAAGGGCAAGGTCGGTGGAGGTTCGAGGGCCCCACACCTAGGGCTGGCGCGGCCAGGGGGACCTGCGCCACCCTAGGGTGTGGCTGCCTCCTACCCCCCTTCGTCTGCCCTTCTGGCTCCGTATTTGCTCCGGGGAAATAGTAACTTTGGCTTTTGTTCCGTCCAATTCCGAGAATATTTATTTTCTGGCTTTTCTGAAATAAAAAACAACAGAAAACAGGAAACTGGCACTGCGGCATCTTGTCAATAGGTTAGTTCCAGAAAGTGTATAAAATACCTCAAAGTGTAGACAAAACATAAGATAAATGATATAAAACAAGCATGAAGCATAAATAATTATAGATACGTTTACGACGTATCAGTGGAACAGGGTGACTCCAATCTCTCTGCTTGTGAAGGAGGGCGCTGTCCATGGCGCTAGGCAAATCTTGCCTCGGCTTGCTCTTGCTATCGAGGAGATGGAAGGCGCGTGCTGTGGTTATCTGTTGGGCGTTCGGTTTGACAAGATGCAACCTAGGAGCTTTCCAAGCAACGGCGATGAAGCCAAAGCTACCTATGGCCGGAGGAGCCGTCTCGCGCTCAGGTGTTGTGCTCACCGTGAGATTACTTTCTTCCGCAAGTCCATGGTGTTGCAAGAGAGCACGTAAGCCTACCTAGAAGACTTACGACGACCTCAGCTCGAGATTCATCATCAGCGGCGCCCTAAGTGGCATGTTCCCTGGCGGCGGCGGCGATGCCCTGGCGGTGAGGTCTAGATTCCGCAATGGAGAAGACCCAGGACCCGATTGCTTTTTATTTTGTTGTCCTAGTGTCTATTGTGTAAAAAGGTGTGGTAAGAGGCTGGTAACGAACTCTATTTATTTTTATTTTTGTACGTATACTCATCATTGTGAGCTTGCTTAGTCTGTTCATGTAAGGTGTATGTTATTTATGGATGCTTAGTAGTTCTTGCTTTCTTCTGGATTAGCTTCAGCTTGCTAATAGTTTGTACAATGTCATACGAGTGTTTGCTTGCATTGTTCTATTCATAACTTGGTATGATATTGTGGTATCCTCCTGTGAATGTTTCATGTGAATTGACTTGGCACATGCTCACGTATGCATATGACTAAACAATAGTCAGTAAGCCTCGACGATTTATTTTGCCTCAGAGTTCTTGTATCATTTTTATGCCATAATTATTCTTGTTTTGTTGCAAGCATGATTGTGACAGTTATTGCTCTCTCGTTTGCCCCTCCCTCTCTATTGCTAGACTTTACTTGCACTGAGTATGAGCTATACTTGCGCATCCAACTCCCCAAAACCAATATTGCCAACATTGTCCACCATACCTACCTATTAGCATTATTTGCTAATTCCGTGCATATTCATTATGCATTATTTTCTTCCAAATAAAATGTTTGACTCTTTTGAGAAAGTTACTTAGTAAAGCTCTCACGAACTTGATGGCACACTTTATTCCTTGCACTAAATAAACCTGAACCATTGTGACTGTCCATGAAAGTTATATGCTTGCAAATTATAGGTTGGGTGTTAGCAGAACCGTGCTATCACGGGGAACGCTTTCAACACTTATGGATACATATCCAGTTGATATTATGCTCTTTTGTTTGCGGATGTCGTCAGTGTGAAATAAAAGGGGAGCTTGTGAGTTCATGGAGTTATATATATGTGTTAGAGAAACGCCTGGGACGCTAACATAAGCCATGCCTAATCATGGTAGAAACTTGCAGCATAACCATAATGATTGATGAGTGCAGCAACACTTCATTGGGAGACCCCAAGAGGAAGGTATGATGCAGTTCAGCAGGCAAGTTTCCCTCAGTAATAAACCAAGGTTATCAAACCAGTAGGAGGAAGGAAACGACCCAAAGGTGTTACAAGCAACATGGAGACCTGCACAACACAAACTCAAGACTTTGCCCCCAACGAATCGGTGAGGTTGTCAAGCTCAAAGGTTTGTTGTAACAAAAGATTAAACGTATGGTGTGAAAGATAATAGTTTGCAGCAAGTAAACAAGTAACAGTGAAAGATGTATCAATGGTAAAGGACCGGGGTCCATAGTTCACTAGAGGTGCTCTCCTTAGATAAACAACATGGCATGAAGGGTAAACAAATTACAGCAGGGCAATTGACAGGAACTGAGCAAGGCATAACAATGCAATACTAGACAAAAAGATCCTATGAGATTCGATTGGGAAATACAATAATATACATAGACCGCCATCCAACTGCATCTATGGCTAGAAGTCCTCCTTCAGGTTATCATCTGAACCCTCCGATTAAGTTGCAAGCAATGACAACGCTTAAGCAAAGTGTGTAAGGTAAACAATCAACTTGTTCCATGAACAAGAGACTGTTGTTTTCTCCCTAGTGGCAACAACACATCTACAACAGAAGAGATTTCTGTCACTTTCCTTGGAAACTAGAGACATGAACCCACTATCGAGCATAAATACCCCCTCTTGGAGTCACTACCAATTACTTGGCCAAGATAGCTACTAACAACGGAGATCATGCAAGATCACAAACAACACAGACATGATAGAATCATAAAGACAAAAACATTAATCAATCTGACATAGTAATCTCAATATCCATCAGATCCCCGCAAACACAACATGCATGATTACTAATAGATTAGATCTTGATCATGAACAGAGCTCACAAGATCTATACATGAAAGCACGAGGAGGAGATATAACCATCTAGCTACTACATGGACCCATAGTCCAAGGTGGAACTACTCACGCATCATACCGGAGATAAGGCCTCCGGGATGATCTCCCCTCCGGCAGGGTGCCGGGAAGAACTTCAGATCCCCCTGATCTAGGGATGATGGTGGCGGCGGCTACAAAAGGTTTCATAGAGTTTTGATCGGGTACTTAGAGTTTCTGCATCGGGGGCTTCTTATAGGCGAAGAGGCGAGACCGGGAGGCGACCAGGGGGGACACACCCTGCCCAGGCGAGGGCCAACCCCTGGCCGCGCCTAGGGGGGTTTGGCCGCCCTGGTTTGCTTCTCCGTCTCGTCTTCTGGATTCGTGTCCCTCACAGTAAAATGTTTACTTTGGCTTTTGTCCGGTCCAATTCCGAGAATATTGATTTTCTACCTTTTTGGAACCAAAAACAGAAGAAAACAGGCAACTGGCACTATGGCAACTTGTTAATAGGTTAGTTCCAGAAAAGATATAAAAACACCTCAAAGTGTAGACAAAGCAAAGCAAAGTAGATACTAAACAAGCATGGAGCATCAAAAATTATAGATACGTTTCCGACGTATCAATGAGCAATCTGTGAAGCATTCTCGATAAAAACTATGCAAACCAACAAATAAAAAGATTGCTGAGATGATCATTGTCTGCTTGCCTTGTCATTTTGATTATGGGATAGCTCCTATATCATGTGCAAGGGGTACCCCGTTGGCAGTTCTCTATGATATGCATGTATTTACAATGACAAGAACTTACAGGTAACTAAAGTCGAGTAGCACGAGGAGCGGCACTCATACTCAAGGGCCTTGGAATTTCCAGTTTATGGTATGTCAAGCATATAACTCATATTGGACCTCACTTTCACCATTAACCATATAAAGATGCCTATGATAGGGGAATGAGATCTCAAAGCTAATGAGTACCTTACTTTCAGCATTTGGAAGCCTTTCAAACCTTTCAAAACCTTTTTACCTCCTTGTTGAGTCACCACTTATTCTATCAGCACCTTCTTGAGAGCATAGTTGTCATTCTTGTGTTTGTCTCAAAACTTGGTTAATTATGTCATGATTTTGATGCTTGTACCTCTGATATATTTACTTATAGTCTTCACCTGAACTTCAGAGGTGCCTTGGCATTCATATTGTGCTCTACAAACAAAGGCAAGCGAGATACCACTCTATCATACCTTCTTATGAGCATTGCAATGTTGCTTATGTTTATGTTTTATGATACTTATTATTATTGAGTTGGAACCTCTTCATAGCTTGCATTGACTATTGAGTAGACTTATTTGCATACTTCTTATTATGAATGGTTTAAGTATATACTCCTGTGTTGAGAATATATACATCATATGAAGCATTTGTGTTCGTGAAAGTTCTTTTATCGCACTCAGTTTTCAACTGAATTGCTTGAGGACAAGCAATAAGCTAAACTTGGGGGAGTTGATACGTCCAAAATGTAACTACTTTCCCAAACACTTTTCTATTGTTTCTCCTCTAAACTTGTGTGATTTGGATACAACTAACACGGACTAACGCTGTTTTCAGTAGAATTACCTTGGTGTCTAGTTTTTGTGTAGAAAATCAACTATCAGGAAAAATCCCGGAAAATATGCCAAAAATCCTATTTCACCAGAAGACTCACGGAGCCAGAGTACGAGACGGATGGGAGGCCTGAGGGGCCCACACACCCCTGTCGCGCGGGTGGTCCTGGCTCGCGCCTGGAGGGGCTGTGGCTGCCCCAGGCACCCCCTCGGCCTCCCTCTTCGCCTATAAGATGCCTCTTGACCTAAAAACTAAGGGGGTTCGACGTTTTTTCAGAAAGAGTTCCTCTGCACTGCCACCACCAAAAACCGAGATTCGGAACCAGAAACTCCATTCTGGCACCTTGCCGGGACGGGGAATTTGGAGAGGATCATCACCATCGTCATCACCAACGCCTCTCCATCAACCATCCATGTTTCCCTCATCCATGAGTGAGTAATCCCCGCTGTAGGCTATGGGGATGGTAGGGATTGGATGAGTTCTATCATGTAATCAAATAAGATTGTTAGGGCATGATGCCTAGTATCTCTATTAGTGCTATTTAACTTTGTTGCAACTTGTTGTGCTTAATGCTTGTCACTAGGGCCCGAGTGCCATGATCTCAGATCTGAACTTATTATTGAATCATTATGATAGTATTGTTTGTGATATTATCTGCAAGTTGTGTACACATATCATTGTCCGGATCCAAAGGCCCCGAAGTGACAGAAATTGGAACAACCTGAGGGGATGACTGTGATGTGAGGATCACATGTGGTCATGGAGTGTTAATGCTTTGCTCCGGTGCTCTATTAAAAGAAGCACCTTAATTGCCAGTAGTTCCCTTGAGGCCCTGCTGCAACGGGCTGGCAAGACAAAATATGTTGTGCAAGTTCTTATTGCGAGCACGCATGACTATATATGGAGCACATGCCTATGATTGTTTAGTACTTGGATGCTTGTTCTTATTTATCTGCAATTGTCCTAGATCTTGAAGTTACCTGTTTAGACTCGTCCATGCAACGCCCGTGTATCCATCCCTATGCCTACCGCGCTCATATCCTACTGTTTGCTACCACTGTTACTATCACTCTTGTTTTGCTGCTGTTGCTACTACCAAACTATTGCTACTGATAAACTTCTGTGAGCAAGAACTATTTTCAGGTGCAGCTGAATTGACAACTTAGTTGTTAAGGCTTGTAAGTATTCTTTGGCTCCCTTGTGTCGGATCAATAAATTAGATAATACTATCCTCGAAGACTGTTGTGATCCCCTATACTTGTGGGTCATCATATATAAAACTCCTTGATTGGCAAAAAGAGGGTGCAGCCGCTAACTTCGTCTAAAACAGATTTTTTTTTTGTCTTGGACAAGAAACCAGACCTCAAGTTATGCTAGCAAATTATTGTAATTCGTCTGATTTGTCGTCATTGTTCAAACAGTCACCGTTGCTCCCCTGAGCTCCCATTCGCCCTAGCTTCTTCTCCATCGTGGGTAGGGGTGGGCAGAAAACCGATAACAAAAAACAAAACCCAAAAGGACCGAAACCGAGATCGAAAGGACCAATCAAAAAATTGGGTAGAAAAATTTGTAGACCGAATTTAGTTTAGTTAATTCGGTCATTAGGTCTAGGTAACCGAATGGACCGAACTGATCGAACTTTAGGTGAGAGTGGCCTAATTCCAAAGCCCTAGTTGCCCATAACTATAGATTTGTCTTCCGTGATTAAGACAATTTTATTATTATTTCGTTCCCGCCAATTAATATGACTATATAAAGTGTATTTTATATTAAAATTAGAACTGAAATAGTACCAAATAGTTTACCAAATATTATCCAACTTTTTTATTTGATAATATCTACCATACAATTCGGTCATGACCGAAATCGAACCCGAATTATTGGGTAACCGAATTTGTGGGTTAGTAAAAATAACAAGTAAATTTTGGTCTTTATTTTTTAAAACCCGATTTTAAAATAGACCGATATGTAAAGACCGAATTTTTTATCATGACCGAATGCCCACCCCTAATCGTGGGTAGCTCCCCGGCCTCCACCTTACTCCCGGGCCAGAGTGCCCAAAACAGAGCCGATGTTTTTGTTTTATTTTGTTTGATTGTTTCATATCATTTTCAATTTGTAGTCATGGTAGTTTATTTATCCTGGTCATAGGTGATGGATTTCGGTGCCAAGTAGTTTTTGAATTTAAAATAATTTGAATTTGATTTTTTTGTCTAATATTTTTCTTTAAACTTATATTGTTGAATAAGTAGTTGTTGAAAATTGAATTATGACTTGGAAAATGAATTTAAATAATTTGGGAGGTGGAAAAATAAGATGTGTCCCTTGTGGGTGTGGTAATTGTTCACCTCCCAAATTGTCCGGCAATCTACCAGATTGGTATGTCCATTTGGTAGTCTACCCTTGGAGATGCCTTTAGGAAGAGTGAGTTATAAGCCATTTTTTTGTACACATGACCGAGTTAGTTGAGTTCAATGATTATATATAATGCGAGCATTTCTCTTTTTTCCTTTCTGAAAAGAGGTCATTGAAGGCTTAGGGCATCTCTAACCGATCTCAAATAACCGGTTAGAGGAGTAAAACTACACGGACCTAGACAAGCTCTTAAAACCGTTTGTGGAGTAAAACTCCGACTTCTCGCCTCCGTTGACCCCTAAATATAGTCGGCATCAGCCTCTAGAGGGGAAAACCCGTCACCCATTCTGACGAGGGTTTGACTCGTCAATACCCATTTTTATGGACATGGGTTTTGGAGAAGGAGGGGACGCTGGAGATCGCGGAACGGCTAACAGATTCACAACACGGGAACATGAGGTTTATCCAGGTTCATCCCCCGAAGGGAAAACCCTACTCATGCTTGTCTGTTCTTGATTGATGGCGACACCGAAGGTTACAGAGGTGTCAGATTAGATCTGGCAAGGTGTATGCTAGGGTTATGGATGAGAGATCCTCCTCACCGTGCTCTTCTGGCCTTTATATGGGGAGGCCAGGTCTCAGGGTAGGTCGAGTCGGTTATAAGTTAGGGTTTGGCCCTTTGAGTTTCTATCTAAAGTTGGCCGTGTTTTTCAAGGAGTCGTATCCTTCGTGGGTCTGGATCATCTGAATCCTTCCTGGGATTCGCCATCCAGAGCGGGTAATTGCATGGGCTTCTGCCAGGCTAGACCGCCGTAGGCTAACATCAGGTACCCATAGGGCATATCCATGTCACATCCCGTCCACCGAACTCCCCCGATCGGCACACATCTTGGTCGAGGACCACCTTAGACTCCCTCGAGACCCGACACCTCCGCCATCCGCCCACCCAACTCCTAGTCTCTCACGCGTTCCCTGCCGACACCGAAATCGAGTTGTAGCTCCACCCACGGCAAATCAGCATCGGCGTCGTTGTGATTGGGTCGGTCAACGTTGCTCCTCGCCAACCACCGAAGCCGCGTGGAAGCTCTTCTCCTTGTCCACTACAGATCCCACGCGGCCTAGGGTTGGCTCCGCCCAATGTTGGGTCACCGGTGCCGTCGCCCGCTACCGATATGGTCATTGCGCGAGATCTTTGACCAGAGTTGGAACTTGCAGAATCAGATTCCACTAAAGTAATATAGGTGTTGCATGGGTGAGCAAACATGGTGGAATGAATCAACAACTTTATTTAGCGTCAACCTAGCATCAGATATAACACAACTTCGTTTAAACACTG
The DNA here is from genome assembly GCA_030063025.1 of Avena longiglumis. Lineage (NCBI taxonomy): Eukaryota > Viridiplantae > Streptophyta > Magnoliopsida > Poales > Poaceae > Avena > Avena longiglumis. The sequence goes on from CP125973.1 coordinate 1,900,839, forward strand.
TTCGAGGGAAGCAAACGAGGTTGCTTATAAGCTAGCTAGAGGTAGTTTTGGTAATAATTCTTCTTATAATTGGGTGTTTGAAGCACTAGTTTTATTATCCCTAAACTCTTATACTATTTAATTTGTGTTCTTTTTGACAATCAATACCATATATATTTATACCGACAAATAGTACATGGTAGAGATACACACGCCGACTTCAGCGTTTACAAAATAAAGTCTAAAAGAAAATAAGCAAATCTTCGAGGTCTTCAAATTCTTCTTCTTCCATGATACGATCTTGTACTTTCCCGAAGGTAGCCGAAGAAACATGAACTGACCTGTAAATACCAACGATGGTTCCCATAATTTTAATTTGAGACGCAGTGCCAAGGTTGCGTACACGCACTCAACCATTAAAGTAATCAATCAACATCAGCAAGAGTACCAACATAAGTATTTCAGGGAAAATAAATCGAATAGCCTGGTCGACGTCGCCGGGGAGCCGAGTGTACGAATCACCATTGTCGAAGACGTAGCAGCCGGGACAAATATTACGAAAATAAACAACCTCGCGACAACCATGATAAAAGCTCCAAAACCGATCTGACGAAGCAAGATCTAAAAGACCGTACCTATAGAACTTGAATCTTATAGCACCATCATTGAGTTGGGAAAAAGATCTCGTCGTCGTACAAAGGACCGAAGATCTTTTATTATGAAGATGCCATCTCCATTGACATAAATGCCTAAAAAGAAGATGACTACCAAAACCTAATCAAATCATTAGAAAATACTACTTTTATTGAAAACTCCAACCATAAACCGAATTCTCCACCCCTCCTACCGGATAGGCCGGCCGGAGGAGGGAAAACCGATCTATGGAGAAAGCGGAGATGAAGGCGACGGCTAGGTCAGAGAGGCCTCAACGTACGGAGGAAAAGAAACGTGCAACAATACCGAGCGACTTACTATTTAATTTGTGTTGGTGATTAATAAAGCTCATATAGGAGTCTAAAAAAAAGCAGGGAATGTGTTTGCCAAAAAAAAAAAGATTCCGTTGTGCCAATAGTTGGGCTTCGGAGGCTCATATAGGTCTACTATGAGAAAAGCCCACAACAGTCTGGTTGGGTTTCGAAGGTTCAGGGCCTACCAGACCAGGCACTCCCACTCTCCCAGCAACGGCAGCCAATCGAGTTCCACCGGGCGTCCGTGCTCGGAGAAAGAAGGCGAGCGCGATGGCAAACGTGGCGCCCCCCTCCGCCGGCAGAATGGACCAAAATAACCCAAATTCGAAAGGATTTCACAAAATGACCCATCCGGAAAACTATTTCACTGGCACTAACCCTTTTTGTAGCGCCCAACAGCAAGGCGCTACACTCTCTGAAGCGCCGCCTAGGCGCTATGCCCCCGCCAATGGCACCGGCCTCCCCTCCCCACCCCGCCGTGCGACGCCCAGGCGCTATGCCTGGGGCGACTAACGCCCAGGCGCTATGCCTCAGGTGTAGCGCCTGTCTGATAGGCGCTACACTTTAATGTGTAGCGCCTTTCTGCTAGGCGCTACACCCTGGGACTTAGCCTCTCGGGCGCAGCCCCCTCCCCACCCCTCCCCATTCACTCCCAGCGACCCAAGGAAGGAGAACAAGGAGGCGCCTCTCCCCCTCAAATCTCTCACATTGGAAGCTTTATTTGGTGGATTTGTGCCTCTCCCCATTGCTAGAGGTACCTCCTCATTCCCCGTCGTTTGGACCTTTGGAAATATTTCATTTTGGTTGGACTTGGCTTGAAACCCTAGAAATTTGATTTGGAGAGAAATGTTTGGAAATTTGTTAGATTCATTGGCCAATGTTGGTTATAAAGATGTGTATGAAGCATTTAGTTAGGTTTAGGGTTGTTGAAATGACATTGTTTGGTTTATTGGAATGTTATGGCTAGGTTTAGGGTTAGGGTTAGGGTTTGCTTATGTAAGAGAGGGTGTTCTTGTTAGCTTTATGGTTTGGTAATGTGTCTAGTATAGTTTTGTTTATCTTGTCATGGTTAGTTAATGAACATATTCTCCTATGTGTTAGGGATGGCAAGAATTGTTCATGTTCATCATGTGGACAAGGATGCCTTTTTGAAAGGCAACATAGAACCGGACCCGGATGAGCTAGATATTGTGTTTGAGCGTAGTCCAACCTACGCCGAGGTCTTGGAGCAAGTGAGGATTGAATTGAAATGGATGGACCCATGTGATGTTGTTGAGTTGGAGGGAAGACATAATGTGGGTTTTGGAATGCATATCCGTTGGAAGACCATGTATCTTCTCCGAGGCTCGTTGGCTTGCATACAAGGAGGTGGTGGCCGAATCACTAGACAAGGCTCTTGAGCTATTTGCCACCAAGAAGGTTGATAGTTCATTGCCTTTGGACTTGAACCGCCGTGCTTCCCCATTGGATAGTAGGAGTCCTCCACCCGTGGAGCAAGAGCTATGGATTGAACCTCCTTTGAGCCAAACATTGAGCCCAATTTCAAGACACCAAGACGAAGTGTTGGAAGAGGACAATGATGATTGTGAGGGTGAAGATGATGATGATGTTGAACTCCATGACAACAATGTTGGTGATTTGGAGAAATATATCACTCAACATGACATGGACCGTGAACTCCCGATTCTCGAGGCTATGCTTGACTCGGATGATGATGGTCCCAAGAAGAAGTTGACGAGGAGGGTTCACGGCTAGAGGCGAAATCCACCATATCGTATTGGGGCGGGACCATCGGGTGCCTTTGTTTCGTGATCTTAGTCTCACGGATGAAGCCACGGTTGATGGTGGCAAAGGCATAGTGCTTGGACCAAGGACAAGTTCTTACCGGGATGGCAATGAAGTGAATAATGGCTTTTGCAAAGGATCAAGGTTTAAGACCTTGTTGGAATTTAAGCAATGGATAAAGGACTTCTCGGTGAAGCATCATCGTCCTTACGGTCGTGCACTCGGATATCAAGAAGCGTTACGGTGAAGTGCGAGGCGGAAGGATGTCCTTGGATTGTGTGCTAGACCATTCAAGGAGGTCCCGATTGGCACATATCTAGTTGCGTATCAACTCACATGTGCCGAGGCCGAAGGTGGATGGCAAGGATGCAAAGCATGAGCACCGACAACTCACCTCCGAGTTCCTCGCTTATAGGCTTTCAATGACATCGTCGTTTCCAATAATGAGCATCAAGGGTCATGGAGTTTGTGAAAGCCCTCTTTAACTACGAGGTGAAGTGCGGAAGGCATGGAAGGCTAAGCAAGCCGCATTCAAGATGTTGTACGGTGATTGGGAGGAATCTTATAACCGAATCCCAAGGTTGTTGGGAGCGATGGCGATGCTAACCCGCATGGTTCATGTGGTTGAACCTTTGGGGAACAAGACAAGGATTGTAAACGGAAGAACCGTTCGAGTTTTTGGCCGTGCATTTTGGGCTTCGAGCAATGTGTTCAGGCATTTGAACATTGTAGGCGGTCATCTCCGTTGATGGCACCTTTTGACCGGTCAATTCAAGGGCACTATCTTGATTGCAATAGCCAATGATGCCAACAACCGGTTGATTCCTTTGGCCTTTGCTTTGGTAGAGGTGGAAAACAATGATAATTGGGAGTGGTTCTTCCATCTTTTAAGAACCAAAATATTAACCCCTCATAGGGAAATATGTGTCATCTCGGACCGTCATCAAGGAATTCTTAAAGCGGTGGACCAACATATTCCCGGGCATGCTCCGTTGCCCCATCGTTGGTGCATGAGACACTTTTGTTCAAACTTCTATAGGGCATGCAAGAGCAAGGATTTGGCCGATGATCTACAAGATTGTTGCCTCGCTTTCACGGAACGTCGTTTCTCAAACTTGTACAACAAATTGCTCTTCAACAAAGATCTCGATGCGGGTGGTCGAGAGTTTCTCGATAGGAGCATTGGAGAAAGAACAAAGTGGGCACGGGCATTCGATGACGGTGGCCGGAGGTACGGTCAAATGACAAGCAACATGGCAGAGGCCTTCAACAAGTTGCTCAAAGGTGTCCGTGCATTGCCCGTCACGGCAATAGTCCGTTATACATTCGACATGATGAATGGGTATTTTCTTAAATACTCAGAGGAAACGGACCCAGATTATGGGGACTACAAGAACAAGCACAAATACAAGTACCCACCTAAGGTTGATGATTGGATGCAATTTCAAGAAAGCGGATGCCCAAGTTGTCACGGAGTATGAGCTAATTACCAAGTTACGAACTGGAGGTACAGCGGTGATGGTGTCCAACACGGAGGCCGAGCTTTCAAGGTCTCGCTCAAGACTTGTGAGTGCACATGCGAAGGCCATCATTGCTTCATCTTGCTTGCTCGCACTTGCTCGTCGCGTCTCGCCGTCGACATTTGATTACAATAATCCGCTCACGGTGAGAGAGGTGAGTTCTCCATTGAGACTACTAAGAAGACATGGGCTCCTAGATTTCATCCATATTTGGACCAATCAAAATGGCCGAGTACCATGGGATTCAACTATGGCCCGATCCGAAATGGAAAGTGATTAAACGTGGAAGACGCAAGACAAAACGCTTTAGGAGCGACATGGATGGATGGGGCCGGTGGTGCTCGAGAACGGCAATGACCAATTCCAAGAGCCTCGTGAGAGAGCCCGGTGTGGAACATGCAATGGTGAAGGGCACAATGCAAGAAAGTGTTCTCAAAGGAAAAGAGCAAAAGGAAATGAAGCAAGCACTAGCCAACCAAGTGGTAGCCAACAAGTCCCAAGCCAACCAAGAACTAGCCAACAAGCTCCTAGCCAACCAAGAACTAGCCAACAAGCTCCTAGCCAACCAAGAACTAGCCAACAAGCTCCTAGCCAACCAAGAACTAGCCAACAAGCTCCTAGCCAACCAAGAACTAGCCAACAAGCTCCTAGCCAACCAAGAACTAGCCAACAAGCTCCTAGACAACAAGCTCCTAGACAACAAAGAGGTCGATCACTTGGGCTTAGAAGAGGAAGAGGGCGTGGCGGTTTTAACCCGTCTAGTATGTTAGGTTACTTGGCAGGACCAAATCCTTATGTTAATAGGTACGGATGGAATATTCATACTTGCACCCTTATGTTACTACCTACTATGCTTATTTCATTGAATCAATTATTGTTCACATTCATTGCATCCTTTACTAACTTGTAGCTTTTGTTCTTATAATAGGTATGGCCACTCAACCCAACAAGGGCAATGATGGGGACGGTGTGAACTACTCGGCTATCCGGGCGAATGCTATGAAGGTGGTGGAAGAGAGGAAGAGGAAGGAGAAAGAAGAAGAAGGAAGGAGGAAGAAGAAGAGAAGAAGAGGAAGGCATTTGAAGAGGTAGTTCAACTTGCTCGAGAGTTGGCGAAGAAGAAGGACGAAGAGGACGAGAGAAAGAAGAAAAAGGAAGAGGAAGAGAGGAAGAAGAAAAGGGAGAAGGAAGAGGAAGAGAGGAAGAGGCAAAAGGAGAAGGAAGAGGAAGAGATGAAGAGGCAAAAGGAGAAGGACGAGGAAGAGAGGAAGATGAGGGCCAATGCTAGGCCACCTTGCGCCGACCAAGAGGAAAGGCCACGGAAGGCGTTTCGTACTTCTGAGGCCCATGGGAAGGAGGTTCCTATTTGTTGGTGTGGAACCGACAGATTAAGGAATCCCAAGACTACTTATCCGATAGTTGGGGAAAGAAGTTCTTCATGTGTGTTAACTACAACCGCTCTCCTGGCGTAGCCGCAACCCATACGACAAGCCACGGTATGCTCAAAGCTTTTAGTTCTTCATGTGTCCCAAACTATTCCATAGCATATCCTCTAACATGCACTATTTTTGTAGTCTCCTCCCATGCGTGTACTACACTTGGATAGACCTTGAGCAACCTCAATCCAACAAGGCTATCCAAGAGATCGATTTTGCATAAGAAGAAGTCGCTTCCAAGAACGGCTGCGTGGCGAGGACATGGCGAGGAAGCGCAAGGAACGTAATGACGAGATCCGCAGAAAGAGGAGGAAGAGGAGCAAAGCTAAGGAGGCTCGTTGCGGAGAGGGAAAGGCTTCTCGAAGCGTGGCGTTCCATGGAGGAAGAGGAAGAGAAGAAGAAGAGGAAGGGCAAAGGACCTATGCTTTAGAACACCATGTTTGAGATGCTTAAGGGCAAGAACTATTAGTGTGATGTCGAACTATTAGTATGTAAAGCCCCTTAAGGGCAAGAACACCATGTTTGAGATGCTTCTATTTGAGTATGTCATGAACTGCTATTCCTCGTTTTTTATTTGCCTTGTGTAATGTTTGTCATGTTAAAGTCTTAAAACAGGGAAATGTTTGGTCTGAACAGAGTTTCAAGGCATAGCGCCTAGCAGAACGGCGCTACACAAGCATAGCGCCTGTCTGCTAGGCGCTATGCTAGCAGATTTCGTCTGCCCCCCAAACTAACAGAGAGCAAACCAAGAGTTTGCTCGGGGAAAAAGTCTAAGTCCGAGTGTAGCGCCTGTCTCCGGCCTCCACCGGTCGACAAGTGCGGTGATAGCAGCCGCGTTGAGGTTCGGCGTCGACCGGCTCACAAGCGTGATGAAAGGGAGGAGGCCTAGCCGCTTGATGTACTCGGTGTACCGCTCGTCATACGGCATGTCATTCGAAGACGCGCCATGAGACCGAATCTTGAGGGGACGAAGCCTCTGCATACATACAAGATCGAACATTATGGTTTTTCCAACACAATGAAAATAAAAGCAAAGAAGTTCTTTTATTACCATATGCTTCTCCGCCATCAAGTATGCCCGGTGTTGATGATCATAGTAATCTTCAAGTAGCCACACCATCCTACATATATATTCCAAACATCAATAAAATGTGTGTGGTATGTGGCCATTGTTTGAATTTATACAATAAACTACAAAGAATATGATAGCATATTATTAAAACATCCATACAAATCCATATACAACCATCATATACAATGCAAATCAACAACACACTTTCATTCCTCATCAAATACAACTAATTTATAACTACCAAGTAACTAAAAACATGCACAAATAGTCCATATTATGAATCCAACTACATCTAGGGTTTGAGGATAATGTGCAAGATTGATTGGATGAAAGAGAGGGAAAAGGAGGAATACCTTGAGGGAGGGATGGGGAAGCAAATCCACGGTGAAATTCCTCAGATCTGTTGGATTTGAGGTGGGGATTTGAGAGGGAGGGGAGGAGGAACCGCCGGCCTCCTCTATGTGTTCTTCTCTGTGTGCCTGGGAGTGAATGGGGAGGGGTGGGGAGGGGGCTGCGCCCGAGAGGCTAAGTCCTGTGGGAAGGCTTAGCGTAGGCGCCACACATTAAAGTGTAGCGCCTATCAGACAGGCGCTACACCTGAGGCATAGCGCCTGGGCGTTAGTCGCCCCAGGCATAGCGCCTGGGCGTCGCACGGTGGGGCCAGGAGGGCCAGCGGTGCCACTGGCGGGGGCATAGCGCCCTGACAGGCGCTACATCAGAGAGTGTAGCGCCTTGCTGTTGGGCGCTACAAAAAGGGTTAGTGCCAGTGAAATAGTTTTCCGGATGGGTCATTTTGTGAAATCCTTTCGAATTTGGGTTATTTTGGTCCATTCTGCCTCCTCGCCCTCCACTTCCTCCGCCGCCTCACTCCTCCCTCGCCGCCATCCACCTCACCGCTCCGCATGCCTCCGAAGAGCAGCCTCCAAGCTCTCCGTCGGTAAGTCCGCCTCGACCTCCTCGATGTCCGCTCGCCACCCCCAAAATTTATTCCCACAGTTACCGCGCCACTATAGCTGTGCTGAACTCTAGCCTCTCTGTGATCTGTGGTGTGTTCATGCTTACCGGTTTCTTCTTCCGGATTTTCCGAGGACAACCCAACCTGAGATGAAATGTGGCCGTCGAAATTTGTATAGGATTTTGGGGGTTAGTTGCAGTCATGCTGTAGTTGTAAAATTGGTGGCTATCCGGTTCAGTTTCCACGCCCAAACCATGTCATTGCAGTGGCAATGTCTGCTGTTGTGATGTGCTGCCCTGTTTGTTTTGCACATTTCGGCAGTGGCGGCAATGGGTGATGACCCGATCAAGGAATGGATCCTCACTGAGGGGAAGGCCACTAAGATTATAGGGACAAGCTCCATCGGGGGCGGCTGCATTAACGCTGCACAACGCTATGAGACTGATGCTGGCTCTTTTTTTGTAAAGACCAACAGGTGTGCCAAAACAAATTTATGTGTGGAACCCATCATGCTGTGGAGTACTTCAAGTTGAAATGCTAGTAGCAATGATGGAATCGGAGCATATTGTTAAATGCCAGGCACATCGGTCCAGCTATGTTTGAGGGGGAGGCTCTGGGCCTGAAGGCAATGTATGACACAAAATCAATCTGTGTTCCTTTGCCATACAAGGTGAGTTAAGACTCGGATGCAGGAACGTGTATCTGATTTATAGAACAGTACAAGATATTATAACATGAGTACATGACTGAATCTACATTAATGTGCACATACTATAGACATGCTTTTAAAATTTTAAAATACGGTTTAACTAGATATTTATGATGATAATATCTGATTGGCTACATATTCTTATTTCAATTATTCATCTTAAGCTAGTTGGTTGTTGCATTATCTAGCAACTTAGCATAGAGGTTCTGCACTACCTTGTATTTTCCAGTATTTTTCACTAGCTGCCTACATCCGCTTTTTTAATTGTTCATTGTATTTCTTACCTCGTGCCACCTTTAGTAAAGGCTGGATCGTTACCAACTGGTGGCTATTTTATCATCATGGAGTTCATTCGATTTGGTCGTTCTGGGGGAGACCAGGTAACCTTGTCCCGAAACCCCTTCCATTCAAAGAAAAATGTAGCCATGTACTTCCTCCGTTCCAAAATATAAGATGTTTTAGCCTTTTTCTGAAACACATGTATCTAGATGCCTTTTAGTGTGGAAGTTCAGAGCAAAATGAGTGAACCTACACACTAAAAGGTGTCTAGATACATGTGTTTTAGAAAAAAAGTTAAAACATCTTATAGTTTGAAACAGAGGGAGTACCTTATAATGCAAGCTTTCGTTTAAATCCTTTTACATAACAAGTTGTTTGCTGTCAGTCAGGTCTGGGAAGGAAGCTCGCTGAAATGCATAAAGCTGCCAAATCTGACAAGGGCTATGTGTCTATGTTGAAAATATTATTGGAAGGTACAGATAAGCATCTGAAATGTCTCTCAGTGGTATTTGACCTTGAATTCTACCTCCAGTCATGTGGCTTGCAACTCATGTTTGCTTAGAAATACTATCTCCGGCTTCTAAATCTACCAGTTTTCATGACTTAGCACTCCACAAATTAACACCTGGACCGCTGACTGGATTGAGTTTTAATCAAAGCATAGACTGGGATACCAGTTGGAGTTGATATCACAACAGTTCGTAGATTCAGCTATATATGAAAAAGGTACGTAGGAGAAATGAGGACTATATATAACTTGACTTATATGTTCTTTTTTCTTGCTATGGACACATCATTAATTGGGTGTTCATCATTTTTCTCTCCATTTGAAATCATTCATCTTTAGTAAGATTTGCGAGTTAATAGTTCATAGTTCGTACTATTTTCAATTAAATTCCTCTTGCGCAGGTCAGCAGTTGATCGAGAATATACATCCACTTTTCGAGGGCGCTGTTATTGAGCCATGTTTGCTTCATGGAGATTTATGGAGTGGAAACATAAGCTCTGATACTAACGGTGATCCTGTAATATTGGATCCAGCATGCTACTGTATGTAAAGTTCACTATTTGCCGTCTCCATTTCCAGAATCACATTTTTTTAAATGCAACATTTATCGATTTCTGTTTTAAAAAGAAAACCGTAGAGAAAATCACAGACCTTGTGATTGCCTATATGTTTGGATTCCCAGAATTTGTTGCACTCACATAGTAGAACACATAGACAGTTGCTAAAGAAACGTTATTATGAGCTTCACTACCTGCAGATGGACACAATGAAGCAGAGTTTGGGATGTCATGGTGTGCTGGATTTGGAGGAGCATTTTATAACTCCTATTTTGAGGTATCCACTTCTCATTTTGTTCCACTACATGTTTTGTACTAAATTGGGATATAGTTTGTGTATTACTCACACAGAGTAAAAGTCTCCAACTATAATTCTTGAGTTGATCTGCCTGAGTGCTTGACTGTTTGTCTTTCTCTATTCCTATTTAACTATCTCGTCTTGTTCTGAGTGGACTACTCAGTTTACATTCTGCTAGAAAATTTAAAGGTAACATACTTAACTCTTATTCAGGTGATGCCAGAACAACCAGGCTTTGAGAAGAGGAGGGACCTGTATCTCCTCTACCACTACCTGAATCACTACAATCTTTTCGGATCCGGGTACCGCTCATCAGCTATGTCCATAATCGAAGACTACTTGCTGATGCTGAAGGCAGGGGACATAGCCGCTTCCTCCCCCTTGAGGTCGGCGGTCGCACGCGCGGGCTCGTGGCCGGCGTATGGTGCCAGGCGCAGGCAGGGGACATGGATGCCCTCTTTATGCGCCGGTGTGTTGAGTTGGCGCGGAAGGCGGCTGGGCTCACCAGCCCTAACCCTATGGTCGTCTGCGTCCTCGTCCGCGATGGTCAGGTCGTCGGCGAGGGATTCCACCCCAAAGCTGGCCAGCCCCACGCCGAGGTAACCATGCTTGACAGCAGTTGTTGAAAATCTTCATACATCCTTACTTATCCCCAATCTTTTACTAGTTGATAAAATTACAGTGAAAACCAGCACTACATTATTCACCACTATTGTAAACTCGTAATGGTGCCTCTAACAGCAACCAAATGTTCATGAAACATCACTTGTAGAATTTTTTCAAGAGTATGCAATGTTTTACAGTTCAGACTTCAGACACGGGCAGCTCGTAATATAAATTCAGCTTGTGCTAGTACAACGGCCAAATACACACTAGTTAGAATCATCATCTGCAGGCAAATGGTGAGTACAGGTGGTCCATCTGCAGAACTCGAGCTGTTGTCGCTGGCACTGCTCTGTTTCGAACTGTCAGTGTTAGGAATCTGTCTCTGATGCACACACGGCCTTCTTCGGGCGCTCTGTCGGCAACGTTGTTGCATTCTCAAACCACGGGGAATTTCTTGACAAAGGGTCAGGATGCCTGCAGTGTGAAACAGTGATATTGGTTCACTGTTAGGTGTAGCATTTGATATAGGTTTCGCATTTTATAGTTCTTGGAAGGATGGAATACTGTTGCTTGCCTGTCTAATAACTTGGGAAGCTAAAGTATGGTGTTGTTACTATGTGCCTGTGTGCAGGTATTTGCTCTGAGAGATGCAGGGGATATAGGCAACGGCTTATGTGAGCTTGGAGCCCTGCAACCACTACGGGAGGACCCCTCCCTGCACCGAGGCACTAATCAAAGCCAAAGTTAAAGAAGTTGTGGTGGGGATGACCGACCCAAATCCTATTGTAGCATCCAAAGGGATTGAAAAACTCCGAAATGCCGGGATAGATGTGAGGGTTGGTGTGGAGGAAGCATTATGACTCAGATTAAATGAGGCCTACATCCATCGTATGCTTACCGGGAAGGCCTTTGCAACTTTGAGGTAAATATCCAACTTCAAGTATCTTGCTAAAATTCTAGATTATGGCAACATCACTACATAAATACCTGCTAATTCGTAGAAGTTGTACAGCATGTTCAATTTTTTTGGTTTTACCACTTTGGTTAGCAAAAATGTAGAACACTCATTCCTTGAGCTAAATTTTAGTGTAGTGATATTTCCATTTTGTACCCTTTGGTCCTTCTCATTTGAATATGTTGTGTGATGCTGGATGCGATTTCTATGTTTTACATTGACACCAGAGCTACACTCTCGATGAACGGAGTCGTCATCAACGGAATTGGGAGCGGAGCTGATCAACAAGGAGGATACTACTCACAGCTAGCGAAAGAATACGACGGGGTTATAATTTCAAAGCGAGACGGCCAAGACGACTACCTTACCTACATCACGCGAAGCTGGCGCAAAGCAACCTCTCTGTATCATCAATCATCATAGCACAGGGCGAAGGCTCCAAACTACACATCCGGTCTCTCGACGAAGAGTCCGCGTCTAACGCCATAGTTCTCTCCGACAGTCCTGTCACCGTGGAGCCAGCAGGGGTGATCGTTTCCGTCCTCGGTCAGATGAACCTGGAGTCCATCCTTCAACTGTTAGCGGACCGCGGGCTATGCAGCGTGCTGGTGGATTTCCGAGATGTTGGTGGCGGCGGCCTGTCGTCGCTGCTGTACAAGTTTCAGGAGGACAAGCTGGTGCAGAAGGTTGTCGTGGAGCTCTCTCCCAGAGCCGAGCGACCTGGCGTTTGGTGGTGGCCAGTCGTTTGCGCTGAAGAATGTGGAGCACAAGGAGGTGAATGGAACTTTGCTGCTTGAGGGCTATTTGTACTTAGTAGTTTCGTTTTTTCTGTCTGAGGATCTGTGTCAATTTTTTGTGTTGTAAAACATCGATCGTGCAAACTTGAGCCTGAACCTGCAATCGTGTAGAACTTGTTCTTTTTTCTTTTCTTGGAAGATAAATTCAGATTTTTTTTGTTTTGACATGCGTAACGCTCCTAGAGATGGATCGAGCAGCCACTAACTCTAAGGCATGCCTCTAGGCCAGGGGACGGCGGATTGAGCAGTTGGGCGTGAACCACTCACTCCGTATAGGATGGCATGGAGCTCTGCTAATTTTTTCGAAGAAAAAACCCCCCCAACTCTTCTCATTCTGCTGCAACTACAACTCTCCGCTGTACAACAAATGAACATCTTCGACAAGATTTGCTCCTCGCACGGATGCCCACTTGTCAGGGTGGCATGTAGGAGCGGTGGTGGTCGTGCGGCGGCCAATGCACCCCTTCCCTTGGGCACGACGGCGGCAGCAGCGGCGCCGGCTGCGCCAGGTACGTCGGGTACCGCTGTCCAGGCATCAGCACCGACAGTTCGGCCGTCTGCAGCACCGTCTCTACCTGAAACATGCCAATGCCAACCGCTCAGTCATCGCGCATCAAGCAAGCCTTCCGTGTCAAACCAAGGAGAGGTGATTTGTCGGTAGCGCGCGTAGCCACATCAGGAGCTTACCATGGGCGGGCTCTGTAATTTGCCGGGCGAGCGGTGGCTACGCCGGCGGCGGCGGCCGGCTGAGTTGCTCGGCGCCAGGAAGGCCTGGGGTTTGATGAGGTGCTCGAGGATGGCCATGAGGAGGAAGATGGAGATGAGGATTGCCGTGGCCGCGAACCCGAAAGAGATGGCGTCCATGGACGTGCCGAAGTCCCGCAGCGTCGGCGCCTCGCCGGCCCTCGCGTCCGCGGCTGCAGCCGGCTCGGACGGCGTCAGCGCGGCGGCGTCGTCCCCTGGCCATGGCCTTGACCTCTGCCAAGGCTCGCTCATAGCTGCCTGCTTCTTGGTCTCCTTCTGCAAGTGAAAATAGCCCCTGACTGCAAAGCCAAAACATATGGCCCTCGTAAGCAAATTTGCTGAAGAATAAACTGCAGTTCAACGAACTGCTTTTCTCTGCGAGCATCTTCGCTACAGAACTACCGCTACTTCTGTTCCTTACCGGTGATCAACCAAGAAAGCCTAAAAGCAATGCCTAAAGGAAGACAGGTAACAGGAGAAACCATGTACTACATTGCAGCTGCAGGCAAAAGAGAACTACATATATACCTTCAGTGTCTTCCTTTGCCTCTGTCTGCAGATGGGGTTATGGTTATGGAGGCTCAGTGTGTTATTGATAGAGGAATTCCAGGAACGGGGGAACCTACAACTACAAGAATGAGACCTACCCTGCACCCTGCAGCCTCTACTTAAAGGGCGGCTTGCCACTGCCACTGAATCAAAAGTGAGATCTCAGCCGATCCTGGTGGCGCCAATGTGGCGCGAGAGGAGGAAATGTTTGGAGCGACGAAAAGGGTGCCCCGGGAAAGCCTGCCACCGCTGCTATATAGAAATGAGCGAGGGGAGGCTCCAACAGTCCGATGGGAAGGGAAGGCTGCGAGATTGGGAGAAAATAATCCCAGGATCATGGCTACCAGTGGCTCCCCACTCCCGTGCATGCACGCACTATAGCACCCCACATGATCCTCCTAAAAAGACCGGTGTTTGCTAGTGCCGCTAGAGCAGGGAAAATGATTCAAAGCGATAGCATAGCCAGGGCCAAGCCAAAAGGAAAGCGAAAAGCAGGTCGTGGAAAGAAGCGAAGTTTTCCCGTCGCCCCTTTGCGCAGATCAGGGACCAATTAGCCTGCGACGGGCATCATGGCCGCTGTCAGGTACAGAGATTTATCCGATTCCAGTACAGCACTCTCAGATGCAGGTGATGGCTTCTGTCAGGTTATTTGATGATTAGGATCACGCAACGCGTGATCTGGTTTTGAGAAACTGAGCTTGACCATCCAGTTCAGCAAAATGCCAGTAAGAATGTCTGTGGAGGCTGCACTAGGAAAATCTACTGTATCTGTTAGGTGCTATTAGGATCATCCTAGGAAACAGCAGAAATAACTAACCTCCAAAAGCTGAGTGTCAGTGCCCACTGACTAGCTAAAGATAGTAGTCTGTAACATAATGTAGTATGAATGTGTATTCTGGCCTTGGCAAGCGTTGCCTATACTACAGGCAAGTTCTGATCTTACTTTGGGCATTCTACCACCGGTAGTAAATCAGTAGCTGATGATTATACAAGCACAAACCACCCCCTTTCTCAGGTAGTCTCCCCATCTCCTCTTATTTATGTAATATCGATCGTATACCTTTATATTGTTCCTTTCTCCTTCCACAAATGATCCTGTCTCCCTGCCTTGGCACGCATCAACCGGCTAAAGAGAATGCCATTTAATTTCCGCCCGCGATGCTTGCTTCCAAAGAAAGAACTGGGTACTTGCGAGTTGGGAGACACCTAATAAAGTGCAAAATCAATTTGTATTTAATTATGCGCATCGGCGGATTGTCTGGCCATGAGGAGAGCATCCAAGTGGAGCGGTACTTGTTTTCTGTTGGTTCGTTCATTTGGGATCGAGAACCCGGGGACATGAGTGCGAGAGGGGCAAAGACATACTTACTATTTGGGATCGAGATGAGCTGAATTATGAAAGTAAATCTCAGTTTAGACTTCTTGCTCCTGCTTTATGTTGCAGCCCTGCCCCAATGGCCCTAGCAGATGCAATATCCAAAGGAAAACAATGGTGGTAAAGCAAGACACAAGCGGACAAAACTAATCGCCTAGGGATTAATAAGGTTGTTGACAAAGAAAAGGAGAAGGTTCCTTCCTGGTAGATAAGATAGGTTACCAATGACCATGCGACAGCGAATGCGATGCAGGATGAGGTGATAGGAAAAGACTAGGGATGGAACCACTGAGAAGATAACTAGATAAGCGCATGGAGGGTCATAAGAAAGACAGATTGAGGTTAATCCATGTGGTGTGAAAGATTGGAGTAATAAACTGTGCCATTGTTAACTGGTCCTGTTACTTCTGTACTTATTTAGCTAGCAAGGGTGTCTTATCATTGTAAAGCCTGCATCGAGGGAGGAGTGGATGATGGCGGCTAAACTAGTTTCCTAGGCGACCTAGAAAGCAGAAATTGGAAAAGGGAGAAAAGGCCTTTTCCCGAGCCGAAGACCACATGCATGTGGAGGGGCTCACATGTCTCCAGCCTCGTACGTATGTGCTAGAGATAGCGAAAAAGAACGAGTTCGCTGTGCATGACTGCGAGGGACTTCTGCGTGCAAGGGTCTCCTTTGCTGAATTTCTGCATTGAACTACAATCGAAGTGTATTTCACACCATATGAAAATCCAAGGAATTGTAGCAAGACTTGATGGCCACTTCTATTCACAGAATTTTTTATGAAATTTGGAGGAGCGAAATCCATTTTTCACGTAGTTTGATTGATTTGTAGGATTGAAACTCATATATTTTTTCCCGAGAATTCAACTATTCTATAACTCGATTGATTTGCAGGATCAAAGTGCAAAAAATAAAGCTTAAGGACAAAATTTCTACGGGACTCTTTCCGTAGGACTCCAAAAACATGGTATAGGAAAAAAACATGCCATGCATTCTTGAATCCTGTAGTTTTCTAGTCCTATAGGATTCAATAGCACTTGCACTGATTTTCTGCCGTCTCTGTTCATGTGCTTTAGAAACCCCATGGATAGAAAGAAATGAACTCACCAAAAAATCCTACGAAATCCCTTTGACTCGAAGAAACCATACGGATTTCAATCTCGTGAATCAACCGAACTAATCTATAGAGAATTCAATGCTAGATGGCAACAAACCAAATTCAACTTGCCCTAATTTTCTACTGATTTGGAGATTTCCCTCCGATCGAAAGGCTTCAGATACCCATTTGTAACGATCCTTGCTAGTGGCAACACACCAAATAGCTCATAATCTACTTATTTTTCTCAAATACATTGATCCAGGTACAAAATCTAGAATTTGTTTGGGGGGTGAAGAAAGAGAGAGAACCGAGGTAGCAGGGTAACGAGTAGTTCAACTACTACAATAATCATCAATCATAATCCCCACTTGCGCAGCTCTCCTGTTTACATTTTCTTAGAGTTTGCTATCGATTTTACATTTTTTGGGGGATACTATCCATTTCATATTTTTTTAGGAAATAGTATCCATTTTACATGGGCATTGGCCCTCTCACAGCTGGACACAGCCAGTCCAGTGCTAGTTTGGGCTTTGGCTTAAATGGGCTTGACTTGGGTCAGAGCCCATTCCATGGTCGTGACAACGACTTGTGTGACCGGATTTGTTTTACGGAACTTGTGGCCGAAATGGTATTTGCACGATCGGCCCAGTCGGGCGATCCCAACCCAGCACGATATCAGGCGAAGTACGCGGCGGCGGCGGCGCCTGTACACATCGGCGACATTTCTACTCGTTGTCAAGCATGTGCAGAATACGTGCACCCATCGTGATGGCGAGCGTCGCCCGCTGGACGTCAGTCTAGCTAGTACTGTACGCACGACGCCGACGCAAACACGGGGTCCGCATTTCCCTGTACGTCTCGCACGTGCTCCTATCAGGATCAGAGCTGCATCTCACGTAGGAGGCTCATCCACCGTAAACACCGACGACGAGACAGGTCCTCCTCGTCGGAGTGCGTACGGGTGGTCGGGTCGGTCTATGACCGGTGAACAGTACCGGAGACACGGAAATCTGAGGAACGAAGACGACGATCCTTTGGCGGCGCGCGGCCAGGCGGATACTGCCTGCCCGAGATAGATAACTTCCTCGGCGATTGACAGTTTGACACATACCTCGGTCGACGACCGCAAGGGAAATTAAGAGACCCAAGTGGCTAAGTTGCGCTAGCCGCTAGCGCCGCGCAAGTTGCACGAGTGATCGCGACGAGCCATGCTGCAGCACACGATCAGTATCATCCGTTCCCATTAGAGGATCAACGAGAAGCTGCTTTCTCTTTGCTCTGCTTCGTCACTCGGTTAGTTGCTCGTCTTCTTTCTTCGCTTTCACCTGCCCCCGCACGCGCGCCACAGCTAGGACGAAGTCACGCCTGCTGATCATACACCTTGGCTTGAGGCTTGACCACAGCCTCGTTGGCGACGCAGCTGTCGAAGGTGCTCTTTTACACCCTACCGCCGGAATCCATCTACGAG
The DNA here is from genome assembly GCA_030063025.1 of Avena longiglumis. Taxonomy (NCBI): domain Eukaryota; kingdom Viridiplantae; phylum Streptophyta; class Magnoliopsida; order Poales; family Poaceae; genus Avena; species Avena longiglumis. The sequence continues at coordinate 1,918,499 of CP125973.1, forward strand.
TTTCGGCGATTCCCGGCAAACCCGTATAAAGCGATTCAAAGTGCGCCATCAGCACTGCGTGCGGGTAGAAACGAAGTAATAACATTCACAACAGTTCGATGGGACCCGAACATATATATATACAACACGACTCCATGAGTCAAGAATAGAATCTGAGCAAAGATTCAAATCACCTTGAAAAGCGATAGGCGTCCAGCTACGGACAAGATGCAAATGGGCGCGAAGAATAATCAATGGCGTAACCCTGCCCAAGCCGGAAGGGTAACCTCGCTAACGACATCGATCTCAAAACCGCTTAAACAAAGGGGTGCCGACAAAGGGCAAAGGAAAAAGAGGCGTCGATCGAGGCCGGCGAGGCTAGAATTCGGCGGTCCTAGCCTACATAGGTATGGTGGACTGAAGCGGTAGCGCAACATGCACTAAACACCCTATAGAGACTCAATACAACTGGCGGCTATCAGAGAGGGGTAAGAAAGACCTGTTCGGAAAAATAACCTGATACTACCATCAAACAAACCCATCCTGTTGTTTCCCCCTCGAGACCAAACGAGGAAGTCAACCGAGGAACTCACAAGTTGGCAGTTTTATTTATTCAGTTATCGTTGCAGCAATTACTAGTCAGGTATAGATAGTCATCCTGATATAATAAGCAGTGGGCAATTTTAGTTAACCATTCCGTTGTAGTTGCGACGCTTACTAGTCAAATTCAATAAGCATGAGATATCCCAAAACCCAGCAGTTATTGGTACTTTTATTTAGCCATTCCGTTGTAGTTGCAATACTTACTAGTCAGATATAATGGTCGCAAGCGACAACCCAAACAAGCAATTGTTGGCAGTTTTATTTAGCCATTCCATTATAGGGAAGCTGATTACTAGTCATTATAAAGTCAAATTTGTAGCACTACTTTAGTTATAGTTGTCTATGATCGAGATACTGTGCTCCAAGTCGTCCATAACCGCGGACACGGCTTTCAGAAAGTTTTACCCTGCAGGGGTGCACAAATAGCAACACACACTCGATCAACCTCGGAAAAACCAAATCAAAACCCAACGAGGCATTCACGACAAAGCAATCACAGGATTCAGAAATATTTCAGAGGGCCACCCCATTGAGTACACCCGCAACGAAGTTAGCTGACTCCGAGACGGACTCAAGGTTTGCGTCAATGGTCAGAACGATCGGGAACCCAAAACTGGGCTTGTCGATACCGCGAAAACACTCCGCTTACCTAAACAGTACAGGTGCTCCTCGCACAATCGTAATAAAGAAGTAAAGCATGGCATAAGTACAGGATAGTAAATAAAACCTCAAACTAGTTTGTGGCCCCAAGAAATAAGAATGAATCAAGCTCTGGCTCAGGGGGGTCCCATAATCCTCCCGGATGTGGATAGCCGAATATTCAAGGAACAATTATCAAGTACTCGGGTCCACGGACACAAGTGGACGGTTAACAACCAAATAACATCTATTGCCCACCTGTGCCTCTGCTTACTTACTTCAATTTTAGTTGTTAAACAGTAATTAAAGTGAACGATAATTAAAGCCAAGAACATCTCCAACATTAAACATGCGGCAACACTCCAACAACTGTGGTACTGGACGACACGCCACAGCATTTGAGCAAGCGACTACGACGCGCAAGTCCAACTATCTACCAAACAACAGGTAATAGGATGTGTCCACGGCAATATAAGGCTGCAAGGGATATTACGGGTACGAAAACTAGAGCATCGCAACACAGATAGCAATAGATCAACAGGAGGGAATAAATACTATAAAAGTAAGATAGGTAGAAACGGGGAGATGCTCGCCTGAAAACATTGTCGTAGGTTCAACCGAAGATCGGGTCGATACTCGCATCAACTCAACGGCCTTATCCGCGAAGAAGCAAAACACTAGAATAAACACCGGATGCAATATTTAATACTACGACAAAAGATCGGGCATTATGCATGTATGATGCATGGCATGGTGAAGGTGCAATGCAATTAGGCCATAATAAGTGGAACCGGGGGTCCCGACAATTAAATATATGGTTCAAGTTGTTTATCTACCCCGCAAATTAAATGTTGTATTAGCAAGGCAAATATAGTATCGGTTTGCCGCACAAATTTAAATGGGGCCAATATAAGACTAGATTTGCCCGCATATGGGCCCCATATTTAATTATGAGGTGAATCGGCATAAGGCCCCCAAACCACATGATATGCATGCGAGATGAACAATTAATATGCGACAAGTTGTATTATATTATAAAAATAGGGTTTCGGGAAGGGGTTCACACTTTAGGGGGTCTCGACGAACTTGGGGTTCCGGGGTTCGGGTTCGGTCTCGGGGTTCAGGGTTCAACGGGATCGTTCTCGGACTCCGGAAGTAGTTCTTGCCGTTCCACGTAGAAGGACTTGGTTCGGTGCCAGGGCGCCTCGGACTCGTCCTGGTCGGTGTCGATCTTGTAGTGGCGAAGATCTTGTTGGGTCCGCGTATCGGGTCGGTCCTGGCGTTCAGGATGCAGAACTTGGCGTTCCGCGGCGGAGTGCTTGGCGTCATTTGGTTCCATGTCGACGGTCTTGGTGTCCTTGATGGAGAACTCAGTGTATCCGTGTCGGCGGCCTTGGCGGTTATCGGGTCCGGGCTTCGGAATCCGTGAGACGTCCTTAGGGCTCCGAGAAAAAGATCTTGTTGAGGGCCTCGCTTGAGATCGATGGTGACTTGCAAAGGTCTCCTAGGGGCACCGTGATGGTTCTCCGGGTTCCGACTTGTCAAGGCGTCGATCTCGGTCCAACCGATGGCGGGTTCGAGAAGATAGGCCGAAAAGATAACTTAATTGGGCGGCCAATACCACGACGAGGCGTCTGCTGGCGTCGGCAACTGAATCAACATACACGCATGTCCACAAACGACACACACGGGTACTTGTCGACATCGCGCTGCAGGCCAAAGAGGCTTGTAGGCGTGCCCGCAGCAGGAGGCAGGTCTTGGCGGCTCGATTCCCTGGCGACGGCGTGGTGTCCTTGAACGGCGAGGATGGGGCCGGAATACGAAAGGGCTTGGAGGCCGACAGCGCGGCGACCAACGAGGGCGGTGAGGGCTAGGGCGGCATGGCTGAGCGAGCGTCGGCGGGCTCGGCTGGCGGATGGACGGCCATAGGGAGGACCCATGGTATGGCGAGCATGGAGGTGCGGTTCAAGCGGGCGGCGGGTCTGCATCGAGCCCGAGTGGGGAGGCGTCAGCGGCGCCATGGGTCGAGGAGCGGCGGAGCAGGCTCGACGGAGGACTGGCGGGCCCAGCAGGCGACGCCGGGCCGGACGCGGGCGCGAGGAGGGGAGGACGCTTGCGGAGGGCATGGAGGATGGCAGGTCGGCGGCGGCGGCTGTGGAGGAGGAGAGGCAGCGTCGGAGCGCCACAAAGGCGTGGCGGGCGCCGGGCGGCCAGGTGGAGGGTCCTCTGCTGGAGGAGGCGGCCAGGGGAGAGAGGCTAGTGGGGGTGGCGAGCTCCGATCAGAGAGGAGGCGGCGAGGCCTTGCTGGTCGAGGCGTGGCTGGCCGGCCACGGATCGCGGACGCAGTGGAGGTTGCCGGGCGGAGAGAGGAAGAAGCGTGTGGCATCCCGCAAAACCACTACTAGAAAATCGCGTTGAATACATGCGGCATTGCATCGTCATCATCATGCATGGTTTGCATTAAACTATTTCATAAAGCCGTTTTGTTTTCTATATTAAACGCCTGTCTTTATTCAAAACCCCAAAACCGGGCTTGTCCGGATTATTTGTTTTGTCTAGCATCGGTTTGCAAAAGTCCGTTTATAAATAATAAAATATTTAATTTATTTTTGTAGAGGCGAACGGGCCAACCCGACCACGACCACCCCTCAGATACAACAATCGGTCCAACTGCACCCGCCCTAAATCCTAAAGCTACCCACTATCCTACCCAACCCTCTCCTCCAATCAGATCTCTCCACCTCACCTCTCCTCTCTCCCCCACCAATCCCGCGTTGCCACGTCACCCCTCACCCCCCTCCCTCTCTCCCCCCCTCTCTCTCCCCCCACCCAGCCCTCTCAACTCCCTCTGTCCTGCTGGGCCTCCGCCCACGCGCCCAACCACCACTGGCCCACCCTCTCGGTCCACCTCCCTGGGACCCACGGGCCCCACCCACGTCCCATCCTCCATCAAGGCGCCTTGGCCTCCTCCTCCACGCTCCTCCTGCCTCCCAAGCTCACCTCACCGCCGCTCAAGTCGCCGCCGCCCTCCCGAGCCAGCGCCACGCCTCGCCGCCTCAGAGCCCACCTCCGCGCCTGGCCCGCGAGGCCTCTCCTCGCCAGAATCATGGCGAAGCCCTGGCAGGCCAGTCGCCTCCCGCCGCGGCTAAGCCATGCCGTTTCCCCGAGCCGCCCCGCCCGCAACCTCGCCTGGACCTCCCCGGCCCCTGGGCCATAACCTTCCTCGCTCCCGCGCTCGCCGCCGCGCCCGCGAAACCACCGCGTCGCCGCCTCGCTAGCGTGCGAGCCAAGGCTGCTCGTCACCGCCCGCCCGCCTCACCACGCCTCGCCTCCGTGCTCCGGCGCCCTCCTCGCCGCCGCGGCCAGAGCCGCCTCGCGCCGGACCTCGACCCCGCCCGCCCGCCTGGTGGCCGGCCAGGCGCCGCCATCGCGCTCCCGCCACCCGGAGCCGCCATGCGCGCCCAGCCGCCCTTCCCGCTCCGCCAAGCCCTCTCCGCCGTGCCTCGCCGTCCCCGCCGGCGAGCTCGCCCCGGCCGCGTTCCCAACCGCCAGGCGGGCCCCTCCACCGAGCCGTCCCTCTGCGGGCCGTCCGTCGAGCCTGCACCGCCCCCGACGCGTCCGTCTGCAGTCAGCGTGTGTTGTGTTGGATGCTTGTGGCCAAGTCGGGTACAGGAAGGTGAAACGTAGTGAACAGGTCAAGGTTGCGGTACAGGAGTTCTACCCAAGATCTTCCGAAGGCCGACCCATCTGAGTTTCTCTCGTCACAAGACCCAAATCGGACTTCAAGTTCCCCTTGACGCCACGCACTAACGGTAACCCAAGTACTCCGGCGACATCAAGACCGACCGGGCGGAACGTCGAACCGAATCCGAACAGCGGAACGACAAGTCTTCTCGGCCGCGTCAAGATCTTCGTCCCGGAACGCCAAGAACCGTTCCCGGAGTCCGGATGTCGAGCAGAACCCGTGGAACCCCGAATCTCCCCAAGTTCTACGCTGCGGGACGGCAAGACCCTTCCTGCATCATTGCCGACGGTGTCGCACGCAGGTTCTGCACCCCGACACCGAGACCCCGACGCGATAAGTGCCTCGTCCCGAACGCCATGACCGACAACATGACCCGGAGGCCCCGGATGCGCCAAGACCTACCCCGGAGTCCGAGAACGTTCCCGCCTAGAATGACCCCGTCGAACCCTGGACCCTGGACCCTGTCGAACCCCGAACCCCGGAACCCCAAGATCGTCGAGACCCCTAATGTGTGAACCTCTTCCCGAAACCCTATTTTATAACCTAATACAACTTGTTGCATATTAAATTGTCATTCCCGCATGCATAGCATTGGTTTGGGGGCCTTATGCCGATTCACCTAATAATTAAATATGGGGCCCATATGCGGACAAATCTAGCCTTATATTGGCCTCATTTAAACTTGTGTAGCGAACCAGTACTATCGTTTGCCATGCTAAACAACATTTAATATGCGGGGGTTTAAACAACTTGAACCATATATTAATTGTCGGGACCCCGGTTTCGCTTAATTTGACCTAATTGCATCGCATATTTGCCATGTCATGCATCATACATGCATCATGCCGATCTTTCGCCGTAGTATTAAATATTGCCTCCGGTGTTTCTTCTAGTGTTTTGCTTCTTCGCGGATAAGGCCGTTGAGTTGATGTGAGCTTCGCCCCGATCTTCGGTTGAACCTTCGACAATGTTTTCAGGCGAGCATCTCCCTCTTTCTACCTATCTTACTTTATAGTCTTTATTCCCCTCCTGTTGATCTATTGCTATCTGTGTTGCGATGCTTTAGTTTCCGTACCTGTGATATACCGTGCAGCCCTATATTGTCTTGGACACACCCTATTACCTGTTGTTTGGTAGATAGTTGGACTTGCGCGTCGTAGTTGCTTGCTCTAGTGCTGATGTGTGTCGTCATATGCCACAGTTGCTGATGTATTGCCGCATGTTGATGTTGGAGATGATTCTAGTTTTACTTATCGTCACTTTAATTTCTGTTTAACAACTAAAATTGAAATAAGCAGAGGCATCGGTGGGTGATAGAAAATATTTGGTTTCCGAACGCCCACTTGTGTCCCGTAAGACCCAGTACTTGATTCCTGTTCCTTGTTTTATCGCTATCCACATCCGGGAGGTATATGGGCCCCACAGGCGAGCTTGATTCCGTCTTATTTCTTGGGGCCACAAACTAGTTTGAGGTTTTATTTACTATCCTGTACCTATGCCATGCTATTTTCGTATTTAATTTGTGCGAGGAGCACCTTTGTCTTATTTAGGAAAGCGGAGTGATTACGCGGTATGGACAAGCCCAGCCACACTTTGGGTTCCCGCCGCCATGACCATTGACGCAAACCTTGAGTCCGTCTCGGAGTCAGCTATCTCCGTTGCGGGATCTACTTAAGGGGTGGCCCCCTGAAATATTTCTGAATCTTGTGATTGTTCAGTCGTGAAAGCCTGGTTGGGTTTTGATTTGGTTTTTCCGAGGTTGATCGAGCGTGTGTTGCTATTGGTGCACCCCGGCCGGGTAAAACTTTCTGAAAGCCGTGTCCGTGGATATGGACGACTTGGAGCACAGTTTCTTGATCATAGACAAGCATAACTAAAGTTTATCGCTATAAATTTGACTTTATAATGACTAGTAATCAGCTTCACTATAACGGAATGGCTAAATAATACTGCCCACAATTGCTTGTTTGGATTGTCGCTTGCGACCATGGTACCTGACTAGTAAGTATTGCAACTACAACGAATTGGCTGATTAAAAGTACCAACAACTGCTGGGTTTATGGGTTATCTCATGTTAAATGCATCTGACTAGTAAGTGCTGCCACTATAACGGAATGGTTAACTAAAATGACCCACTGCTTATTTTATCAGGATGATTATCTAAACCTGACCAGTAATTGTCGCAACTATAATTGAATAAATAAAACTGCCAACTGTGTGAGTTCCTCGGTTGACTTCCTCGTTTGGTCTCGAGGGGGAAACACCAGGATGGGTTTGTTTGGTGTTAGTTTCAGGTTGGATCCGGATAGGTCATTCTTACCCCTCTCTGATAATCGCCAGTTGTATCGAGTCTCTATAGGTTGTTCAGTGCATGCTGCCGCTGCCGCTTCAGTCCACCATACCTATGTAGGCGAGGACCGCCGAACTCTAGCCTCGCCGTGTACTGGCCTCAGTACTGACGCTCCTCTTTTTCCTTTGCCCTTTGCACCCTTTTGTTTAAGCAGGTTTTGAGATCGGCGTCGTTAGCGAGGTTACCCTTCGGCTTGGCTCAAGGGTTATGGACGCCATTGGTTATTCTTCAGGGCTCTTAGCCCCATTTGCTTCTTGTCCGTAGTCGGACGCTCTACCGTTTTCAAGGTGATTTGGAGCTTGTATATTATATCTGTATTCTTGACTCCTTGAGTCGCTGTTATATATATATCTCATTATGGGTTCCATCGAGGACTGTTGTGTAATGTTATTACTCGTTTTCCACATGCGAAAGTGCCTGGTGGGCACCTTTGAATCGTTTCTATGCGGGTTTGGCGAATTTTGCTCAAACTTGCATAGGTCCGATTCTGAGGGTGTTACAGAGTGGTATCAGAGCCCAGCAGTTGCGATACCCCACAAGTCCAGCCTGTAGGATAACCTAGCTAACGGCCGAAGTAGAAGTGTCAAAACTATTTTTGCAAAATCGGTTGGATAGTTCTGGTTAGGTCTGATTTTACTCCTTACCCCTCTGCTGTTCACCTCTTATCTCGACGTGTTTTGAATCTGCTCTCTTAACTTTTCTCGAGTCCAGGATTTCTCGTGGTTGGGTTCCGTCGTACCTTCAGGGTTTCGGTTCCTCCTTTGTTAACGGTGTTCTACCATCCGGTGTTCAAGCTGCCTGATGAATCCGCCTACGGTGTTATCATTCTTTGTTCCTTGTTTGTGCTTTCCGGTGTTTTCCGACGCGACGGCATCATCTACGCCAGATCCGATGCAGAGTCTGCATCACTCCTTTGTCTCCGAACCTCGCTTGTCGAGATCTTCAGTCTGAATCCTGAGAGTTGGTTGCATAATCTGTCTAGTCGTGTACAGGGTAATGCTTTGAGTGCGGGATGGAGTCGCGACCATACCACTACTCTTATCATTTGCTCGGTATATTGAATAGTGGATCGATGCAATTTTACTCCTTCCATGGAAGTTAGAGGTGGCCTTACCTTTAACTTCGTCCGTTGTTTATCCGGAGTGTTCTCTCGACGATCAGGGACAACGACCTCTTGTTAGTGGTGTCGCGAGGATCTACAGCGAGAAAGACGAGTCGCCGACCTTCCTTCCGGTACCAAGAGGCGGATCTCGAGGGCGAGATCCCTTGTTAGTGGTGTCGAATTGTGGCATCCCGCAAAACCACTACTAGAAAATCGCGTTGAATCTGTGCATTGCATCGTCATCATCATGCATGGTTTGCATTAAACTATTTCGCAAAGCCGTTTTGTTTTCTATATTAAACGCCCGTGCCTTTATTCAAAACCCCAAAACCGGGCTTGTCCGGATTATTTATTTGTCTAGCATCGGTTTGCAAAAGTCCGTTTATAAATAATAAAATATTTAATTTATTTTTGTAGGGCGTCAAACGGGCCAACCCGACCCAACGACCACCCCAGATACAACAATCGGTCCAAGCACCGCCCTAAATCCTAAAGCTACCCACTATCCTACCCAACCCTCCGCCACCTCACTCCTCCAATCAGATCTCCACCACCTCTCCTCTCTCCCCCACCAATCCCGCGTTGCCACGTCACCCCTCACCCCTCTCCCTCTCTCCACCTCTCTCTCTCAACTCACGCAGCCCCTCTCAACTCCCTCATCCCATGGGCCTCCACGCGCCCAACCACCGCGTCCACCTCTCCGGTCCACCTCCTCGGGACCCACAGGGCCCCACCCACGGCCCCATCCTCCACCGCGCCGCCAAGGCTGCCTCCTCCTCACGCGCTCCTCCCCTCCCAAGCTCACCTCACTGCCCGCTCAAGTCGCCGCCGCCCTCGAGCCAGCGCCACGCCTCGCCTCGAGCCCACCTCCGCTCTCCTCGCGCCCCGCCCGCCAGGCCTCTCCTCCGCGCCTTGGCCCGCCGTGCAGCCGCCGCCCGCCCACCTCGCTGCGGCCTCGCCGGACCTCCCGCGCCCAGCGCGCTCCCTTCCTCCGCTCACTGCCCGCCTCAGCCACCTGCCGCCGCCTCGCCGCGCCCGCCTCGCCAGCCGCCCGGCCGCCCCTGCCGTCCCTAGCCTGCTGCGCGTCACCGTCTGGGCGTCGCCCGCACCCTCACCACGCCCGCCTCCACCCGCTTTGCCTCCGCCCGGGCCTCCTCGCGCGCCTCGCTCCCTCTCGCCGTCCGCGCGGCTTTGCCGCCCGTCTCGCCGGCCTCGAGCCCGCCTCCCGAGCCCGTGGCTGCGTGCCGCCCGCATCGCCCCTCACCTTGCCGGAGCCGCCATGCGCCGCCGCCGCCTTCCGGCTCCTCGCCGAGCCTCTCGCCGTGCCTGCTCGGTCAGCCGCGAGCTCGCCCGGCACCGTTCCCAACCGCCGGCGGGCCTCCACCGAGCCGTCCTCTCACGGGCCCGTCTGGCTGCACCGCCCCAGCGTCCGCAGTCGGCGTGTGTTGTGTTGGATGCTTGTGGCCAAGTCGGTGACAAGGTGAAACGAGTGAAGAGGTCAAGGTTGCATGCAGAGTTCTACCCAAGATCTTCCAAGGCCGACCCATCTGAGTTTCTCTCGTCACAAGACCCGCCACGGACTTCAAGTTCCCTTCGGACGCCACGACCGCTGCAACGGTAACAAGTACTCGGCGACATCAAGGACCCCGGAGTGAACGTCGAACCGGAATCCGAACACGGAACGACAAATCTTCTCCCTCGACGTCAAGATCTTCGTCCCGAACGCCAAGAACCGTTCGAGTCCGGACGTCGGCGAACCGTGGAACCCGAATCTCCCCAAGGTCTACGCCATGGACGGCAAGACCCTTCTGCATCATTAAAGCGGTGTCGCACGCAGTTCGCACCCGACCGAGACCCCGACGCGACAAGTGCCGTCCGAACGCCATGACCGACAACATGACCCGTAGGCCCCGGATGCGCCAAGACCTACCCCGGAGTCCGAGAACGTTCCCGCCGAGAATGACCCCGTCGAACCCTAGACCCTGGACCCTGTCGAACCCCGAACCCCGGAACCCCAAGATCGTCGAGACCCCTAATGTGTGAACCTCTTCCCGAAACCCTATTTTATAACCTAATACAACTTGTTGCATATTAAATTGTCATTCCCGCATGCATAGCATTGGTTTGGGGGCCTTATGCCGATTCACCTAATAATTAAATATGGGGCCCATATGCGCACAAATCTAGCCTTATATTGGCCTCATTTAAACTTGTGTAGCGAACCAGTACTATCGTTTGCCATGCTAAACAACATTTAATATGCGGGGGTTTAAACAACTTGAACCATATATTAATTGTCGGGACCCCGGTTTCGCTTAATTTGACCTAATTGCATCGCATATTTGCCATGTCATGCATCATACATGCATCATGCCGATCTTTCGCCGTAGTATTAAATATTGCCTCCGGTGTTTCTTCTAGTGTTTTGCTTCTTCCGGATAAGGCCGTTGAGTTGATGTGAGCTTCGCCCGATCTTGGTTGAACCTTCGACAATGTTTTCAAAGAGCATCTCCCTCTTTCTACCTATCTTACTTTATAGTCTTTATTCCCCTCCTGTTGATCTATTGCTATCTGTGTTGCGATGCTTTAGTTTCCGTACCTGTGATATACCGTGCAGCCCTATATTGTCTTGGACACACCCTATTACCTGTTGTTTGGTAGATAGTTGGACTTATGCGTCGTAGTTGCTTGCTCTAGTCTTGATGTGTGTCGTCATATGCCACGATTCTGATGTATTGCCGCATGTTGATGTTGGAGATGATTCTAGTTTTACTTATCGTCACTTTAATTTCTGTTTAACAACTAAAATTGAAATAAGCGAGAGGCATCGGTGGGTGATAGAAAATATTTGGTTTCGAACGCCCACTTGTGTCCGTGAAGACCCCGAGTACTTGATTCCTGTTCCTTGTTTTATCGCGCTATCCACATCCGGAGGTATGGGCCCCTGGCCGCAGCTTGATTCCGTCTTATTTCTTGGGGCCACAAACTAGTTTGAGGTTTTATTTACTATCCTGTACCTATGCCATGCTATTTTCAGTATTTAATTTGCGAGGAGCACCTTTGTCGCATTTAGGAAAGCGGAGTGATTACGCGGTATGGACAAGCCCAGCCACACTTTGGGTTCCCGATCGCTTCTGACCATTGACGCAACCTTGAGTCCGTCTCCTCAGCCTATCTCCGCTATGGATCTACTTAAGGGTGGCCCCAAATATTTCTGAATCTTGTGATTGTTCACCGTGAAAGCCTGGTTGGGTTTTGATTTGGTTTTTCGAGGTTGATCGAGCGTGTGTTGCTATTGGTGCACCCGGGGTAAAACTTTCTGAAAGCCGTGTCCGCGGATATGGACGACTTGGAGCACAGTTTCTTGATCATAGACAAGCATAACTAAAGTTTATTGCTACAAATTTGACTTTATAATGACTAGTAATCAGCTTCACTATAACGGAATGGCTAAATAATACTTCCCACAATTGCTTGTTTGGATTGTCGCTTGCGACCATGGTACCTGACTAGTAAGTATTGCAACTACAACGAATTGTCTGATTAAAAGTACCAACAACTGCTGGGTTTATGGGTTATCTCATGTTAAATGCATCTGACTAGTAAGTGCTGCCACTATAACGGAATGGTTAACTAAAAGTGCCCACTGCTTACTTTATCAGGACGATTATCTAAACCGACCAAGAATTGTCGCAACTATAATTGAATAAATAAAGCCAACCGTGTGAGTTCTCGGTTGACTTCCTCGCTTGGTCTCGAGGGGAAACACCGAGATGGGTTTGTTTGGTGTTAGTTTCAGGTTGGATCCGGATAGGTCATTCTTACCCTCTCTCGATAATCGCCGATTGTATCGAGTCTCTATAGGTTGTTCACATGCCGCTGCCGCTTGATCCACCATACCTATGTAGGCGAGGACCGCCAACTCTAGCCTCGCTGTCTTGGCCTCGATCGATCCTTCTTTTCCTTTGCCTTTGTCGGCACCTTTTGTTTAAGCAGGTTTTGAGATCGACGTCGTTAGCGTGGTTACCCTTCCTTGGCTTGGGCAGGTTATGGACGCCATTGGTTATTCTTCGTGGCTCTTAGCCCCATTTGCTTCTTGTCCGTAGTCGGACGCCCACCGCTTTCAAGGTGATTTGGAGCTTGTATATTATATTCGTATTCTTGACTCCTTGAGTCATTATATATATCTGCCTGGGGTTCCATCGAGGACTTGTGTAATGTTATTACTTCGCTTTCCACCCGCACGAAAGTGCCTGGCACCTTTGAATCGCTTCTATGCGTTTGGCTAATTTTGCTCAAACTTGCATAGGTCCGATTCTCGAGGGTGTTACAGTGGTATCGAGCCCATGATTGCGATACTTCACAAGTCCAAATGTGAGGATAACCTAGCTAACGGCCAAGTAGAAGTGTCAAAACTATTTTTGCAAAATCGGTTGGATAGTTACGTTAGGTCTGATTTTACTCCTTACCCTCTGTTCACCTCTTATCTCGTGTTTTGAATCTGCTTCTTAACTTTTCTCGAGTCCGTGATTTCTCGTGGTTGGGTTCCGCTGCACCTTCGTGGTTTCGGTTCCTCCTTTGTTAACGGTGTTCTACCATCCGTGTTCAAGCTCGATGAATCCGCCTCACGGTGTTATCATTCTTTGTTCCTTGTTTGTGCTTTCCGGTGTTTTCCGACGCGACATCATCTACGCGATCCGATGCGAGTCTCAGATCACTCCTTTGTCTCCAAACCTCGCTTGTCGAGATCTTGATCTGAATCCGAGAGTTGGTTGCATAACTGTCTAGTCGTGGCTGTGGTAATGCTTTGAGTGCGGGATGGAGTCGACCATACCACTACTCTTATCATTTGCTCGGTATATTGAATAGTGGATCGATGCAATTTTACTCCTTCCATGGAAGTTAGAGGTGGCCTTACCTTTAACTTCGTCCGTTGTTTATCCGGAGTGTTTCCTCGACGATCACGGACAACGACTTGTTAGTGGTGTCGCGAAGATCTACACGGCGAGAAGACGCAGTCACGACCTTCCTTCCGGTACAAGAGGCGGATCTCGAGGGCAGATCCTTGTTAGTGGTGTCGAATTGTGGCATCCCGCAAAACCACTACTAGAAAATCGCGTTGAATGTGCATTGCATCGCCATCATCATGCATGGTTTGCATTAAACTATTTCGCAAGCCGTTTTGTTTTCTATATTAAACGCCTGTCTTTATTCAAAACCCCAAAACCGGGCTTGTCCGGATTATTTGTTTTGTCTAGCATCGGTTTGCAAAAGTCCCGCTTATAAATAATAAAATATTTAATTTATTTTTAGGGCAATGAACGGGCCAACCCGACCCGAACGACCACCCTCAGATACAACAATCGGTCCATGCACCGCACCCTAAATCCTAAAGCTACCCACTATCCTACCCAACCTCCGCCACCTCACTCCCTCCAATCAGATCTCTCCACCTCACCTCCTCTCTCCCACCAATCCCGTTGCCACGCCACCCTCACCCCTCTCCCTCTCTCCACCTCTCTCTCTCAACTCACGCAGCCCCCTCTCAACTCCCTCTGCCCTTGGGCCTCTGCCCACGCGCCCAACCACCTACCGCGTCCACCCCTCTCCGGTCCACCCTCCCCCTGGGACCCACACTGCCCCACCCACGGCCCCATCCTCCTTGCACTGGCCGGCCTCCTCCACGCGCTCCTCGCCCTAAGCTCACCTCACCGCTCAAGTCGCCGCCTCCCGAAAGGCCACGCCGCCTCCTCAGCCTCACGCCTGGGCTTCCTCCGCCAGAGAACTCCTCGCTTGAAGCCCGGCCCCGAGCCTCGCCTCGCCCGCCGCCTAAGCGCCCCCTGAGCCGCTTCGCCACCCGCCTTCGCCGGCTTCGCCTCCCGCCGCCACAGACGGCAACCTTCTCCGCCTCGCCGGCGCCCGCCCGCCGCTTACCTCGCCCACCTGCCAGCGTCGCCGCCGCCCCTCGCTCAGCGCTCCGCCGGCCTCGCACCTCCACCACGCCGCCTGCCCCGCCTCCGCTTACTCGCCTGGCTGAGCTCCGCCGGCCGCCGCTCGCCACCGCCCGGCCTCGACCTCGCCCGCCATGAGCCCGGCTGCCAGCCGCGCCGCCCGCATCGCTTCCTCCCGCCGGAGCCGCCATGCGCGCCCAGCCGCCCCGCTCCCGCCTCGCCGCCAAGCCCTCTCCGCCGTGCTCGCTGCCCCCGCCGGCGAGCCCGCCTGCCGCTGCCTTCCCAACCGCCAGGGTTTCTCCACCGAGCCGCCCCTCAAGGGCCGTCCCGAGCCTGCACCGCCCCAGCGTCCGTCTGCGGTCGGCGTCGTTGTGTTGGATGCTTGTGGCCAAGCCTGCACAAGAAGGTGAAACGAGTGAAGAGGTCAAGGTTGCGGTACAGGAGTTCTAACCAAGATCTTCCGAAGGCCGACCCATCTGAGTTTCTCTCGTCACAAGACCCCCGTCACGGACTTCAAGTTCCCCTTCGGACGCCACGACCGCACCAACGGTAACCCAAGTACTCCGGCGACATCAAGACCGACCCCGGAGCGGAACGTCGAACCCCGGAATCCGAACCTGACGGAACGACAAGTCTTCTCCCCTCGGCACGTCAAGATCTTCGTCCCGGAACGCCAAGAACCGTTCCCGGAGTCCGGACGTCGAGCAGAACCCGTGGAACCCCGAATCTCCCCAAGGTCTACGCTGCGGGACGGCAAGACCCTTCCTGCATCATTGCCGACGGTGTCGCACGCAGGTTCTGCACCCGACACCGAGACCCCGACGCGACAAGTGCCTCGTCCCGAACGCCATGACCGACAACATGACCCGTAGGCCCCGGATGCGCCAAGACCTACCCCGGAGTCCGAGAACGTTCCCGCCGAGAATGACCCCGTCGAACCCTGGACCCTGGACCCTGTCGAACCCCGAACCCCGGAACCCCAAGATCGTCGAGACCCCTAATGTGTGAACCTCTTCCCGAAACCCTATTTTATAACCTAATACAACTTGTTGCATATTAAATTGTCATTCCCGCATGCATAGCATTGGTTTGGGGGCCTTATGCCGATTCACCTAATAATTAAATATGGGGCCCATATGCGGACAAATCTAGCCTTATATTGGCCTCATTTAAACTTGTGTAGCGAACCAGTACTATCGTTTGCCATGCTAAACAACATTTAATATGCGGGGGTTTAAACAACTTGAACCATATATTAATTGTCGGGACCCCGGTTCCGCTTAATTTGACCTAATTGCATCGCATATTTGCCATGTCATGCATCATACATGCATCATGCCGATCTTTCGCCGTAGTATTAAATATTGCCTCCGGTGTTTCTTCTAGTGTTTTGCTTCTTCACGGATAAGGCCGTTGAGTTGATGTGAGCTTCGCCCCGATCTTCGGTTGAACCTTCGACAATGTTTTCAAAGTAGCATCTCCTTTCTACCTATCTTACTTTATAGTCTTTATTCCTCCTGTTGATCTATTGCTATCTCGTGTTGCGATGCTTTAGTTTCGCACTGTGATATACCGCAGCCCTATATTGTCTTGGACACACCCTATTACCGTTGTTTGGTAGATAGTTGGACTTATGTCGTAGTTGCTTGCTCTAGTGCCGATGTGTGTCATATGCCACGCTTCTTGATGTATTGCCGCATGTTGATGTTGGAGATGATTCTAGTTTTACTTATCGTCACTTTAATTTCTGTTTAACAACTAAAATTGAAATAAGCAGGCATCGGTGGGTGATAGAAAATATTTGGTTTCGAACGCCCACTTGTGTCCCGTAAGACCCAGTACTTGATTCCTGTTCCTTGTTTTATCGCGCTATCCACATCCGGAGGTATGGGGCCCCCGGCCGAGCTTGATTCCGTCTTATTTCTTGGGGCCACAAACTAGTTTGAGGTTTTTTACTATCCTGTACCTATGCCATGCTATTTTACGTATTTAATTTGTGCGAGGAGCACATGCATTTAGGAAAGCGGAGTGATTACGCGGTATGGACAAGCCCAGCCACACTTTGGGTTCCCGATCGCTGCGACCATTGACGAAACCTTGAGTCCGTCTGAGTCACTATCTCCGCTATGGGATCTACTTAAGGGTGGCCCCAAATATTCTGAATCTTGTGATTGTTCGTCGTGAAAGCTTCGTTGGGTTTTGATTTGGTTTTTCCGAGGTTGATCGGCGTGTGTTGCTATTGGTGCACCCCCGCTGGTAAAACTTTTCAAAGCCGTGTCATGCGGATATGGACGACTTGGAGCACGCTCTTGATCATAGACAAGCATAACTAAAGTTTATTGCTATAAATTTGACTTTATAATGACTAGTAATCAGCTTCACTATAACGGAATGGCTAAATAATACGCCCCACAATTGCTTGTTTGGATTGTCGCTACCATGGTACTGACTAGTAAGTATTGCAACTACAACGAATTGGTGATTAAAAGTACCAACAAGCTGCTGGGTTTATGGGTTATCTCATGTTAAATGCATCGACTAGTAAGTCCGCCACTATAACGGAATGGTTAACTAAAATGACCTCGCTTATTTTATCGTGATGATTATCTAAACCTGACTAGTAATTGTCGCTATAATTGAATAAATAAAAGCGCCATGTGAGTTCCTCGGTTGACTTCTCGTTTGGTCTCGAGGAAACACCAGATGGGTTTGTTTGGTGTTAGTTTCAGTTGGATCCGGATAGGTCATTCTTACCCTCTCGATAACCGCCAGCTTGTATCGAGTCTCTATAGGTTGTTCAATGCATCTTGCTGCCGCTTGATCCACCATACCTATGTAGGCGAGGACCGCCAAACTCTAGCCTCGCTGTCTTGGCCTCATTCGACGCTCCTCTTTTTCCTTTGCCTTTTGTGGCACCTTTGTTTAAGCAGGTTTTGAGATCGACGTCGTTAGCAGGTTACCTCCGGCTTGGCCCGGCAGTGGTTATGGACGCCATTGGTTATTCTTGGCTCTTAGCCCCATTTGCTTCTTGTCCGTAGTCGGACGCTCTACCATTTTCAAGGTGATTTGGATCTTGTATATTATATCTATTCTTGACTCCTTGAGTCGCTGTTATATATATCTCTGCTCATGGGTTCCATCGAGGCTGTTGTGTAATGTTATTACTTTGTTTTCCACACTAAAGTGCTGGTGGCACCTTTGAATCGCTTCTGCGGGTTTGGCAATTTTGCTCAAACTTGCATAGGTCCGATTCTCGAGGGTGTCTGTGCAGCCGACGGCATGAGGTTGCGAGGAGGCGTGGGGAGGTGGGAGGAGGAAGGCGGAGGGGGAGGACGTGGGGGAGAGAGAGGGTAGGTGGGGGTGGCGGGACCCGCGGGTGGGCCAGGAGCGGGTCCAGGGGGCGGTTGTGGAGGTTTGACCAGGGAAGGCAGGTGGGGAGATGGGTCAGAGGGTGGGGCCTGTCAGTGAGGAGGAGAGAGAGGTAGGTGGGGTGAGAGAAGGAAGGAGTGGAGGAAAAGAAGGATTGATGAGGTGGCGGGGTGGTTAGGGATTGGGGCCAGGGGTGAGGTGGCGAGCTAGGATAGGTGGGTAGGATAGTTTCGGGTAGGAAAAGGATTTAGAGTTTGGGTGGACCGTTTGTAGGTAGTCTGGACCGATTGGGCCTATGGCCTGACCGGTCGGACTGCCTCTCCGGACAAAAGATTTTTAATGCTTTAATTTTATTTGTAAAACATTTTGGAATACTTTTTAGACAAATAAAAGATCTGACCAGACCGATGTTTTAATTTGAGATAAGGACGGGGGTTATTTAGAAAACAAAACTAGGCGTTTCGAATTGGTTTCAGACAAACAATGCATGATGATGACGATGCAATGCACAAAAACAACGCGATTTTCTAGTAGTGGTTTTGCGGGATGCCACAATTCGACACCACTAACAATGGATCTCGCCCTCGAGATCCGCCTCATGGTACCGGGAAGACGGCCGACGATCTGGATCTTCTCGCGTCGTGTAGATCCTCGTGACACCACTAACAAGAGGTCGTTGTCCCTGCTCGTCGAGAGAACACTCCCGAGAAACAAAGGACGAAGGTTGAGGTATCAAAAGATAAGGCCACCTCTAACTTCCATGAGAAGAGGGAAAAGTTACATTGATCCACCAGTTCGATGTACAAGAGTGAACAGTAAGAGTCGGGTAGGGTGATAAGTCCATCCCGTACCCAAACTATCAACTCTATACATGAATAGGAAAATCAGGCAACTCAACTCTCGAAATTTAGAATGAAGATCTTCTTAAGCGGTGGAACACAGTGGATGATGCTAGCTCGCATTGGATCTGATGTAGATGAGTTCATCTCATCGGAAACACCGGAAGATACAACAAATCATATGAAAGACACAATGATTAGGTTCGTGATGGTTCCATTGGCATGAACAACACATGCTCAAGGTATACTCAACTTCACCAATGCTCGTCCTTCTCATATGTTTTTCCACGACGGATATCCAAAAGGTACACATATAGATAAAGAGTTCAAGAACAAAAGATTGGATGAAGGGTACAACAGATAAGTTGCGCTTTGATGATCGTAGCACCTCCGTTATAAAAGGAGAAAGCGAAACCACAATGACGTAAACCCCACCGCGAGAAATCCTGGACTCGAAGAAAGATAAGAGAGTAGATTCAAAACACGGCGAGATAAGAGGAGAATAGCAGAGGGGTAAGGAGTAAAATCAGACCTAATCAGAACTATCCAACCGATTTTTCAAATATAGTTTTGACACTCTACTTCGGCCGTAAGCTAGGTTATCCTCTGATTTGGACTTGTGGGGTATCGCAACTGCTGAGCTCTGATACCACTCTGTAACACCCTCAGAATCGGCCCTATGCAAGTTTCAGCGATTCCCGCCAAACCCGCATAGAAACGATTCAAAGGTGCCCACCAGGCACTTGCGTGCGGGTGGAAAACGAAGTAATAACATTACACAACAGTCCTCGATGGGACCCACAGAACAGATATATATGCAACACGACTCCATGAGTCAAGAATACAGAGATACAGAACAAAGATTCAAATCACCTTGAAAACGATAGAGCGTCCAGCTACGGACAAGATGCAAATGGGGCTAAGAGCCCTGAAGAATAACCAATGGCGTCCATAACCCTGCCCAGGCCAAGCCGGAAGGGTAACCCTGCTAACGACATCGATCTCAAAACCTGCTTAAACAAAAGGGGTGCCGACAAAGGGCAAAGGAAAAGAGGAGGCGTCGATCGAGGCCAAGACAGCGAGGCTAGAATTGGTCCTCGCCACATAGGTATGGTGGATCGCGGCCAAGCAAAGATGCACTAAACACCCTATAGAGACTCGATACAACTGGCGGCTATCAGAGAGGGGTAAGAAAGACCTGTTCGGAAAAATAACCTGATACTACCATCAAACAAACCCATCCTGGTGTTTCCCCCTCGAGACCAAACGAGGAAGTCAACCGAGGAACTCACACAGTTGGCAGTTTTATTTATTCAGTTATCGTTGCAGCAATTACTAGTCAGGTATAGATAGTCATCCTGATATAATAAGCAGTGGGCAATTTTAGTTAACCATTCCGTTGTAGTTGCGACGCTTACTAGTCAAATTCAATAAGCATGAGATATCCCAAAACCCAGCAGTTGTTGGTACTTTTATTTAGCCATTCCGTTGTAGTTGCAATACTTACTAGTCAGATACAATGGTCGCAGGCGACAACCCAAACAAGCAATTGTTGGCAGTTTTATTTAGCCATTCCATTATAGGGAAGCTGATTACTAGTCATTATAAAGTCAAATTTGTAGCACTACTTTAGTTATAGTTGTCTATGATCGAGATACTGTGCTCCAAGTCGTCCATAACCGCGGACACGGCTTTCAGAAAGTTTTACCCTGCAGGGGTGCACAAATAGCAACACACTCTCGATCAACCTCGGAAAAACCAAATCAAAACCAACGAGGCCTTCACGACAAAGCAATCACAGATTCAGAAATATTTAGGCCACCCCATTGAGTACACCAAGCGAAGTTAGCTGACTCGACGGACTCAAGGTTTGCGCCAATGGTCAGTAACTCGGGAACCCAAAATTGGGCTTGTCGATACCATGAAAACACTCCGCTTACCTAAGCGGTGGTGCTCCTCGCACAATCGTAATAAGAAGAAAGCATGGCATAAGTACATGATAGTAAATAAAACCTCAAACTAGTTTGTGGCCCCAAGAAATAAGAATGAATCAAGCTCTGGCTCAGGGGGGTCCCATAATCCTCCCGGATGTGGATAGCGCGAATATTCAAGGAACAGGTATCAAGTACTCGGGGTCCTACGGGACACAAGTGGACGGCAACATCTATTTTCCACCTGTGCCTCTGCTTACTTACTTCAATTTTAGTTGTTAAACAGTAATTAAAGTGAACGATAATTAAAGCCAAGAACATCTCCAACATTAAACATGCGGCAACACTCCAACAATTTGTGGCGACGACACGCCACATTTGAGCAAGCGACTACGACGCAAGTCCAACTATCTACCAAACAACGGTAATAGGATGTGTCCACGGCAATATAAATGCAAGGGATATTACGAATACGAAAACTAGAGCATCGCAATACGTATAGCAATAGATCAACAGAGGGAATAAATACTATAAAAGTAAGATAGGTAGAAACGGGAGATGCTGCTTGAAAACATTGTCGTAGGTTCAACCGAAGATCGGGTCGATACTCGCATCAACTCAACGGCCTTATCCGCGAAGAAGCAAAACACTAGAATAAACACCGGATGCAATATTTAATACTACGTCAAAAGATCGGGCATGATGCATGTATGATGCATGGCATGGTGAAGGTGCAATGCAATTAGGCCATAATAAGTGGAACCGGGGGTCCCGACAATTAAATATATGGTTCAAGTTGTTTATCTACCCCGCAAATTAAATGTTGTATTAGCAAGGCAAATATAGTATCGGTTTGCTGCAAAAATTTAAATGGGGCCAATATAAGACTAGATTTGCCCGCATACGGGCCCCATATTTAATTATGAGGTGAATCGGCATAAGGCCCCCAAACCACATGATATGCATGCGAGATGAACAATTAATATGCGACAAGTTGTATTATATTATAAAAATAGGGTTTCGGGAAGGGGTTCACACTTTAGGGGGTCTCGACGAACTTGGGGTTCCGGGGTTCGGGTTCGGTCTCGGGGTTCAGGTTCAACGGATCGTTCTCGGACTCGAGTAGTTCTGCCGTTCCACGAGAAGGACTTGGTTCGGTGCGGGCGCCGACTCGGACTCTGGTCGGTGTCGATCTTGTAGTGGCGAAGATCTTGTTGGGTCCGCGTGTCGGTCTGGCGTCAGGATGCGAGAACTTGGCATGCCCGCCGGAGTGCTTGGCGTCATTTGGTTCCATGTCGACGGTCTTGGTGTCCTTGATGGAGAACTCAGTATCCGTGTCGGCGGCCTTGGCGGTTATCGGGGCCGGAATCCGTGAGACGCCCTTAGGGCTCCGAGAAAAGATCTTGTTGAGGGCCTCGCTTGAGATCGATGGTGACTTGCAAAGGTCTCCTAGGGGCACCCTGATGGTTCTCCGGGTCCCGACTTGTCAAGGCGTCGATCTCGGTCCAACCGATGGCGGGTTCGAGAAGATAGGGCGACAAGATAACATAATTGGGCGGCCAATACCACGTATCGAGGCGTCTGTTGGCGTGCAATCGAATCAACATACACGCATGTCCACAAACGACACACACGGGTACTTGTCGACATCGCGCTGCAGGCCAAAGAGGCTTGTAGGCGTGCCCGCAGCAGGAGGCAGGTCTTGGCGGCTCGATTCCCTGGCGACGACATGGTGTCCTTGAACGGCGAGGATGGGGCCGGGGAAGGCGGCGAGCGCCGACAGGCGGCGACCAGCGAGGGACGGTGAGGCGGCTAGGGAGCAGCATGGCCGCGGCAGCGTCGGCGGGCTGTTGGCGCGGGATGGACGGCGCCAGGGAGACTTCCGCGGTGGCGCAGCGAAGTGCGCGGTTCGAAGAGCGGCGGGCGGGGTCTGTGAGCCCGACGAGGTGGGGGCGTCAGCGCCATGGGTCGAGGAGCCCGGAGCGGGCTCGACGGAGAGACTGGCGGGGGCCGAGCGGCGGGCGGCGGCCGCGGAGGAGGCGAGGGGACGCTGCGGAGGGGCCGCGGAGGATGGCGAGTCGGCGGCCAGCGGCAGGGTTGAGGCAGCGTCGGGGCGGCACGGCATGGCGACGCGCCCGGCTCCGGGCGGGTGGCGGGTCTGTGAACTGGAGAGGAGGCGGGAGAGAGGCCAGGCGAGCTCGCGACTGCAGAGGAGGCGGCGAGCGAGGCCGGCGCGGGGTCGAGGGAGGCGTGGCCTGGCCGGCCACGGGATCGCGGACGGTGGAGGACGAGGCCGGGGCGGCGAGAGGAAGGGCAGGCCAACAGCGGAGGTTGCAGGGAGGGCTGCGCGTGGGGAGGTGGGAGGAGGAAGCGCGGGGGAGGAGGGAGAGGACGTGGGGGAGAGAGAGGGTAGGTGGGAGTGGCGGGACCAAGGTGGGCGGAGCGGTCCAGGCGTTGTGGAGGTTTGACCAGGGAAGGCAGGTGGGGAGATGGGTCCGGTAGGTGGGGCCACGCTGTCGGTGAGGGAGAGAGAGAGGGGGGTAGGTGGGACTGGGGTGAGAGAAGGAGTGGAGGAAAAAGAAGGGGATTGATGAGGTGACGGGGTGGTTAGGGATTGGGGCCAGGGGTGAGGTGGCGAGCTAGGATAGGTGGGTAGGATAGTTTCGGGTAGGAAAAGGATTTAGAGTTTGGGTGGACCGTTTGTAGGTAGTCTGGACCGATTGGGCCTATGGCCTGACCGGTCGGACTGCCTCTCCGGATAAAAGATTTTTAATGCTTTAATTTTATTTGTAAAACATTTTGGAATACATTTTAGACAAATAAAAGATCTGACCAGACCGATGTTTTAATTTGAGATAAGGACGGGGGTTATTTAGAAAACAAAACTAGGCGTTTCGAATTGGTTTCAGACAAACAATGCACGATGATGACGATGTAATGCACAAAAACAACGCGATTTTCTAATAGTGGTTTTGCGGGATGCCACATCTTTTGCCGATTTGCTCTGGCCTTTAGCACGGACCTTGGGCGCGCTTTCGTAAGTTAGAGAGGTATTATTACTGCACGGGTTGTTCATTAGGGGTGTGTTCGGTTCTAGAACCAGAGGGGACGGAACGGAATGGTTTCATCCGGATGGAACGGGACGGTTCCGACCCCATGTTCGGTTTAGAAAAAATTGAGGAACGGAATGGTTCTGTTTTTTGTTCGGTTGATGGGATCGAAAAGTAGAGCACGGACAAAAAAACTGCTTAATATTTCATTAATTTACATCTAAACTTAATCCTCTCTTAATTTAGAGGTCAATTAGAATGGATAATCGGAGACAAATCGGAATCAAATCAAAATTGGAACCAATTTGCACTAGCCTTGGCAGCCACCACACTAAATCGGAATCAATTGTCCCGCACATGCTTGCCTCCGCCGCCGCTGCTGGCTCGCGGCCCGCTTAACGCCTAGCTGCACACAAGACGTAGCTTGGTCACAACAAGGCCACAAGATGTTGGCTGCCATATTCATTGCTGGTCATTGCCACACAGATGTCGTTGCTTGCCACAGACGCGTTTACCGCCGCTTGATCTCCTCAAGTAGCAGCGGCGGTCAGGATTAGAGGCTTTTTTTCTCTTCTTTTCCGTACACTGCAGGGATGGTTAGCGAGCCGTTCCGCCCGATCCGACCGATTCGGGCGGACGACCTCGTTCCACATATTAGAGGAATATTCCGTTCCGATGGACTAGCTGGTTCCGTTCCTTTCGTCTAACCGAACACACGAACGGACGTTAGACACGGAATGGACTGGTTCCGTTCCACCAAATTCTAGAACCGAACACACCCTAGCTAAATCCAGAGCCAGAGGTGACCTGATGACATGGCCTCCAACAACCATGCCCCATTTGTTGCGTTGTTGTCGGTTATTCATGGGAGTTTTGCCTGTTGCAGACTTCAGAAGTTCAGATACTTCATAACACAAACGATGACCCCAAGGTGTCATCTTGAGCATTTGCCCAACGGCTACACAAAATATCCGGTCCTTCATAATGCTAAAGTGCTCACGGAATCATCATGAATTGACCCGTGCAGGATCTCCCCAGTGGATCCGATATTCCTGTTGCTGTTGAGACCGTTCGATGCTGACTTGACATAATTAATTAACCTGTCAGCCCATCTCTGTGTATGCCTCTCAGTGGCAGCTCTCTCAGCCACGATTTTTTTACAAATATACCTCTCTGCACACGGTCAATGTCAAAAGTACCCTTCTTCAAAATCAATTGTCAAAAATACCTTGGCGGAAACTAGAAAAGGGACCACGTGTCTCTTCCCGCCACACCTGGTGGCGGATAACACGTTCCGCCGTGCGCACAGGCGGGAGGATGTTCTTTTGAGAGCCCACATGTAGTGGTGGGCCCCATGGCGGGGATGGCCACATGCAGTGCGTCTCACCCACGTGTACGATCGGTGCACCATTGCCGGCTAATCCATGCAAAAAACACTATTAGACTAATTATACTTTTGAGAGCAAGTGAGCAGGGACGTGTAATGATGCATGCACAAGTTACGTACCACGCCAGTCCTTCCTTGCATCGTAGATAAAAGTGGGGTATTTTTTTGGTACTCGTGTGATTTTGTGGTCTACACGAAAAATGGTGGGTATAGAAAAAATTACAATGATATAACCAACTAACGATTAAACATGTTTGTAAACCATATTTACTACTACATTCATAATTGACTCAACTTTATCTACTCCCTTCGTCTAAAAATAGATTTTTGCATTTTATTCTAAATTTAGATGTATCTGGACATGATTTAGTATCTAGATTGAATCAAATTTAAATAAACATTCGACATCTATTTTAAGACGGAGGGAGTAGATACATGCGTATTTAGATAAAGTTGGATCGATTAATTTGAGACAGAGGAAATAAATCATGTTAAATAACTATTAGTGAACGAGACATTTCATCATGTGTATTTTTGATCATTTTTTCTATATCCACCATTTTTTTAGACAGACTAAATAACTATTAGTGAGTCTACCATTCACGTTTATCATCATTACACGTCCTGCTCACTTGCTCTCAAAAGTATAATTAGTCTAATAGTGTTCATTGCATGGATTAACCGGTAATGGTGCATAGATCGTACACGTGGGTGAGACTCACGTGCATTTGGCCACCTCCCGCCATGGGGCCCACCACTTTCCGCCAAAGGGGTTGGCGGGAACAGCTTCCCGCATGTGCGCGTGGCGGTAGGTGTTATCCGCCATCGGGTGTGGCGGGAAGAGACACGTGGACCTTTTTCAGTTTCCGCCAAGGTATTTTTGACAATTAATTTTGAAAGAGGGTATTTTTGACATTGACAAAGTGCAGAGAGGTATATTTGTAAAAAAATCCTCAACCACCGATAGAATGTTTTTTTTTGAAGCAAGGGGAAGGACGAAGGGTCCAATGCTGCATTAATAGGTGGGAATAATTACAAGCATGGCCTTCAAGATATACATAAAAAGAGCCAGCCCTTGGAATTTTACAAAAAAGGACTTTACGAAACGAAAACAAAAAGCAATTAGGTCCTTCTCCACTAGGACTTCAACGCCACGGCCGGCAGCGCTAGCGTCGGGGATGAGGCCACTTACGCTGGTGTGTCGAAGATTGCCATGGCCGAGCCGCGGGAGGGCCTCCGCAGGAGGTTGAGAAAGCAACAGATGTCAGTCCGCCGCGCGGAGCGGTCTCCGAGACCAAGGATAGCCGTGGCCGAAACAAGCCACCGCTTGGCATCTCCGCCGAGAGCAGCAACAACTCCCCACCGAAGAGAAGACGAAGGTCAAAGATCGCCTTACTATCTCCCTGGCCATCACCACGATGGATGCAAAGGAGAAGGAGGAGAACGAATCGAACCTTTTCTTCACCGGAGACACAAGCATCCAACCGCTGAAACAAGGAGCGCTGGCCGTAATCAAACTCCGGCATCCTGCCACGAGCCAGAGGAGACAGCCGGAAATTGCAATGGCCGGAGCTTGCTTGGACTTTATTTTGGCGAGCGGTGGGCTTCAAAGTCGCTGCCTTCGGCTCTCCCCACGAGAGAACCACAGCGATAAGAAGAACGACCGCACCAAGCCGGTGTCTGTCCATCAACTTCGACTTGGAGCACCAAGGGTAGACCTTATTGAGAGGGATGCTGGGGCTTCTCCAGTTCGCCGTCGTCACCGCCTGCCACCGACGGAGCGCAACGAGACAGAAGAAGAACCAGGCGCGGTGGATCTGGCTGCCAAAGACCACCGGCCTACCCTCAGGCGCCATATCGGCAGACGCCACCAGGGCAAGACCAAAGCTACTAAAATCTACCCTAGACTACTACTATACACGCACTACAGGAGACGGGAGATACGCCGAGGGCTGGAAGCCGTCGACACAGCCAGCAAAGCGTCAAGACAGTCAGGCCGATTTCAGAACGCCGGCGTAGCTCGGGCGTATCTCCCCGTCCAAGATAAAGAAACGGCCGTCGGACATCGATCCCCTAAGACAAGATCTCCCCAAGGGCCCGCTGTCGGCATCAAGAACGTCCGCGCTAACGCGTCGGGAGGGCTACGCCGATGGCTCGGCCGCCGTGACAGAGCAGCCCGTGAACCGGCAGCCCGCCACGTGCCTCCTACACCGACGGCCAAGCCCTCGACAGCCCTCCTCGACACGCCGCCGGTCTGCGCCGACGCCTGTGCCATCCTCATAGCGCCATGTTGCCCGCCGACGACAATGCCGCCGGCAGCCTTGGCATATGTCGGCAAAGATATTGCCGACGGCTATGCCGGCTTGAAGCTTGTGCCATTTTTTTTGGTTTCCATTTCTAATTAAATTTGAGCATCCAAAATTCACGCAAAATAATTTAATTGCATTGCAATATCAGCAAAATAATTTGAGCATCCAAACAAATAATCATGCCATTGCAATATCCATCGTCATCCAAACAACAACATGATCATCCACAAAACATATTTGTTACACATACAAACTCATCACAAGTGCATACACATAGAAGATATGACAAGTGCATCCACTAGCTCTAGCTCTAACCATGTCCATGCTCATGGTCCAAACTACTGTATGTGTCGGTGTGTCAAGGAGCCCGAGGCTTCCGCCCGACCTCAGAGACGCTTGCGATTGTCGGGCCATCGGGAAGTAGAACCACTAGCGTAACCGCCATCGGGCGCCATGATCGGGTTGTGCATCGACGTGATTGACTAGGCGAGGCCGAGGCACGACCAAAGGGTCCAACATTCTGGAGCATCCCGAGCCCTACATGTTTGAGAAAAACTTAGCAACTTGCGAGGCATATGAAAGCGGTAACATGTGGTTTGGCAAAGAATTTACCGGGTCCCTCCGTAGTATGTGGCAAAATCCTCCCTCGATATGCAGCGAGGTGGCATCCTGTGATCGGTGGCTGGTCACCTTCCACCGAACCCAAAGATGATAAAGTAGTGATTCATCGCCTACAAGATAGTTATATGTCGTTGCTGAACAAAGGTTCAAACTAGAGAAAGTGGGACTTATCATCATTTGCAAAAGTAAAGTTTGAAACTTACAGCCGCCACTTTCCTAGTGTACGCACTCGCCTCAGCGCAATCCATGCATCATACTCCTTGTTATAATCTTCTGAAGGGCCTTGTAGGCATCATCAAAATGACACTAAAATTTCAAAATAACGAATCTCGACCAGCCATTTAGGATCAAATTATGGAAATAAGATGGAAATGAGAAACACTCACATCGGCGGTGGAGGTAGCAGTCGAGGAGTAGCGCCGACAGAGGGGTGATCGGGGTGAGGTAGCCTTGACTCGTGTGAGGGTCATGGTAGGCGTGACCACCCCATCAAGAATGTTGAACGACCATGTGGCTTGCCGTGGCACGCCATGATCAAGGCAGCCTCATCGACCTCATGGTGCATGGGCTCATCCACCGGATGCAAACCCTTGAGCTTCTCGCAGAGGTGTTGAGCTTCTCATGGCGTACCGAAATCTTGGGGAAGGCCGAGGCTGCTCTAGGTCGGGCTTCTTCGTCTTCATCTTCTCCCACCCGACCATGTCGGTAATAGGGCTATTAACCTCTCCCTCCATCTCCTCCTGCATAGGCAAAGAAATGTTAATTATGTGTGTCAACTAATAACATTATGGGAAATAAAATGAAGGTTGTTCCATATATATATATATATATATATACCAAGTGCTTCTTGAAGAGACCATGGTTGCGGCTTCCCGCGCTGTGTGTTCCCATGCTGCCACGGTTTTTCTTGTTCCGCTTGCTCACGGCCTCAAAGTCAGGATCTTCCCGATCCACCTACTAGCCAAAGACCTCAAAAGCGTCTTCTTTGTGTTCACACCACATTGGCATAACTCGAAACCACAATACTCATTTCACTAATGATAATGCAATACCAACTTAGCATCTATGGACCTTCTCATTGACAATTTACTTAATCATGAAATCACCACCGACATCTTTGGCTTGTGACCCCGCAATCTCATCCTTCCGTATCTTAAGACCATGCTCACTTGAAAGTGATTGATCAACGATTCTTGGTGTTGTACCATTCTTTGTTGTCAACTTCCGACAAGCCTCAAGCAAAGTCGCATTCGCCTCCCGATGTTCGGTGTCACCTGATAGAAGACCTTCAATCATGCAAAAAATTATGGGAGTCATGAGATATCACGATGATGAGCAAAAAAAATTATGGGAGTCACAAGCCAAAATATGCCTTACCCAAAAGCTGCTAATCACAAGATCAAGAAGACTCTCAAGCCCGCAATTGGTGGAGGCCTCATAGTCCGACCAAAACCAGGCTAGCTTCCTTCGGCCATTGGGGACTGTAGTGTACAAGCCCGGCCAATACTTCCTGATCAAAGATCCAAGCACGCTATTAGGGTGGCGAACCCCCGCCGGTTTTAACCAGTTGCTGCACAATAAACAAACATTAGTACATGCCAAAATGTTATGACCAAAAACTGTTGGAATTATGCCCTAGAGGCAATAATAAAGATGTTATTATTATAATTCTTGTTCATGATAAAGTTTATATTCCATGCTAGAATTGTATTAAGCGGAAACATTAATACTTGTGTGGTTTGTGAACAACACCGTGTCCCTGGTACGCCTCTAAGGACTAGCTCATTGATCAATGATGGTTAAGGTTTCCTAACCATAGACATGAGTTGTCAATTGATAATGAGATCATATCATTGGGAGAATGATATGATGGATGACCAAACTAAGCCAAGCAATTAGATCGCTTCATCGTGTTCATCTTTGCAAGCTTTTCCTATGTCAAATATTGTATTCCTTAGACCATGAGATAATGCAACTCCCGGCATCGGAAGAAAGCTTTGAGGTCATCAAACGTCATCCTATGAGAGGGTGATCATAAAGGTGTCTCGTGTGATCGGAAAGTATCTGGGTTGTATGTATCGAGATGGAATTTGTCCCTCCCAAGTCGGAGAGATATACGGGGCCCACTCGGTAATCGATATCAACACCGCTTGCAAGCATGTGGTTAAGAGTTAATCACAAAGTGATATCGGATTACGAACGAGTAAAGTACTTGCCGTGGAACGAGATTGAACTAGGTATGACGGTACCGACGATCGAATCTCGCAAGTAAAATATCGCGAGACGAAGGGAATATATATATGGGATTGATTTAATCTCGGCATCGTGGTTCATCCGATATGATCATCGAATGTGTGGAGTCAATATGGGTGCCTGCACCCGCTGTTGATTATTGATAGAAGATCATGTCTCGATATTCTCGAACCCGCAGGTCACACACTTAACGATCTCGACGCTAGGATAGATTAGATAATTGGTTTATGAATTTTGTTCGGAGTCTCGGATGGGATCCGGATATCACGAGAGGTTCGGAATGGTCCGAGAATAAGATTCATATAAGGCAGGCAGTTTTTGGAGTTCGAATTGTTCCGTTAATCGGTATTAACCGAAGCTTTAGAACCTTCCGGAAGGGGACCAACGTGGCCCCACCTTCCGGGAGGGGCATGGGCCTATGAGGGAGTGTCCTGGCCGCATTGGGCACAAGGCCCCATAGGGCCCAGCCGATCTCGGATAAGTTTAAACTCGCTTAAACTAGAGATAGGATTTCTAGATAAGGGAGAGTTTAAATCGCTTAAACTAGAGATAGGATTTCTAGATAAGGGATAATTTAAATTGTTTAAACTAGAGATAGGCTTGGAGGAGGGGCAAGGCTGGCCGCCTCTATATATAGAGGGTGGTGCGCCTCCCCACACACACACCTTCCTCCAAGCCCCAGCCTTTGCTACCTTCCTCTCTCCTCCCGATCGCTTGTAGGAAGCCTCGCAGCGTAAATTCTCCACCATATACACCACGCCGTCGTTGTAGATCCAATCTATCTCTCCACCATACTCGCTGGTCCGAGGAAGGAGGAGACGCCGAGGTGCTGCACGCAGCATCTCACGGAGGCACCGCCACTTGTGGTGCTAGATCGGATCGGATCGCGAGGAGGAGAAGCGTACGACTACATCACCCATGTTCCATTTAACGTTCCGCTGCGAATCTTCAAGGGTATGAAGATCTAATCCAATCTCTCTCGTTGTTTGCATCTCCTAGATTAGATCTTGGCTTTCCTCCGCTTGCCGTGAGAAAATTTTGATTTACTATGCCGCTAAAACCCTTCGGTATCGAGCTAGATCTATGCGTAGATGTGTTTCACGAGTAGAACGCAACATGGTTGTTGCGGCGTTGATGTTTTCTGCTGCAAGCCTCTTGTTTGTGTTCTTCTTATGACGGGATAGTGATATTGAAGCGGTCCAGTGCCAACCTTACGACATCGTCATGAGACCGCTCCGCACTTGACGTGTGGCTTGTTCCACACATGCGGCCGGTGGATGCCGCTTTCTCTCACTATAGTTGTCATGGGATTAACACCGGAGTTTGGCAACCATAATATCACCGCTGTGGCTTTCCGTAGGTAAGAATCGTTCTTAGCATCTACTCCCATAAGCCACGAAAACATGCAACAACAAAGTAGAGGCGCTAACTTGTTTTTGCAGGAGTGTTTTCGTGATATGGTATGGCCCAAGATGTGATGTGTATATTGTATGCGATGATCATGTTTTGTAATGTTTCACTTGCATGTCGATGAGTACACAACCGCAGGAGCCATATGGTTGTCTTTATAATTGTATATGACCCAGTCAACTTCCTATACGCCATGTAATAGCTTCACTTTATCGCTAAGTAGTTAGCAATAGTTGTAGTTGCTATTCGTGGTGGAGGCAATCATGGTGGAGTGATGGAGATCATGCCGAACACACAAGATGGAGATCATTGCGAAGATTGGCTATACCATGTCACATAAAGTTATATGCATGTGATGTTTATCCTTTATGCATCTTATTATGCTTAGATCAAGGTAGCATTATAAGATGATTCCTCACTTAAAGATCAAGATAAAACTGTGTTCTCCCCAAGTATGCACCGCTATGAAAGTTCGCCGTTTCCAAGCATCACGTGATGATCGGGTGCTATAGACTTACACACATACAACGGGTGCAAGCCGCTTTTGCACACGCCGAAATACTTGGGTCTAGCTTGAAGAGCCTAGCATGTACTTACATGGCCTCGAACACAAGAACCAAAGGTTAAGCATGAGTCATATGAATGATATGATCGACACTTTGTTGTCCACCATTGAAACCACATCTCTTCTCGTGATGATCGGATTAGGTGTGGTGAATTTGGATCGTGTTCACTAAACAACTTGAGGGATGTTGAATTTAGTGGGAGTTCATCTAGTAATTTGATTAAATTGAACTATTTATCATGAACATAGTCTAAATTGTACTTGCAAATACCGTAGATCACATGGCCAAGTCCAACTTCAACTTCAACGTATTCTTTGCGAGATAGAAAAGCTTAGAAACAATGGGTCTAACTTCACCAAATGGTTCCATTCGAGAATCATTCTCTGGCGGACAAAAGGACTATGTCCTTGAGAAAGCGCTAGGTGACGCCTGTCAGAGATGCTACCTGATGAAAAAGCTGTTATCACGCAAGGATGATTATGATTTGATTAAGATCGCCATGTTGTATGCTATGGAATCGGATCTTCAAAATCGTTTTGAGGAGTTCGCCGCCCTTTGAGATTCTCGAGGAGCCGAAAACCATGTTTCGACTCAAGCCCGCTCGAGAGATATGAGATCTCCGAGAAGTTCTTTAACGCAAGATGGAGGAAGGAGTTCTAGTGAGCACGCCATTAAGATGTCGGGCTACACTCAACGCTTGAGCAACTGGAATGCACGATTCCAGAGGAGCTCAAGATTGACAGGTTCGCAATCACTCCTCCCAGCTACAAAAGTTTTGTAGTGACTCATAATCGATTGGTTCCATCGATACGATCACCGAGCTCTTCGCAGTCAAGGCTGCGAAGTGGACATCAAGAAGGATAATCATGTGTTGATGGTCAACAAGCCCTCCTTTAAGAAAGGTAAGGAGCGAAGCCCTTCAAGAAGGGCGGCAAGCGCAATGCCCTCGCCGAGAAGAAGCTGTCCGGTCCTAAGCCGACACCGAGTGCTTCTATTGCAAGGACAGGGGTCACCGAAGCAAATCGTCCAAGTACTTAGCGACAAGAAGGTGGCACCATCAAAGGCATATTTGATATACATGTTATTGATGTTTTCCTTACTAGCCCTCGTTGTAGTGCCCGGGTATTTGATACCGTCGCTTAATATTTGTAACTCAAATAGGAGCTACGGAATAGACGGCCATGAGGGATGAGGTGACGATGCGTTGGCAACGGATCAAGAGTTTATGTGATGGCCGTCAAAGACGCCTCCTTAGTTTTACCTTCGGATTAGTTTTAAACCTTAATAAATGTTATTATGTGCTGCGTTGAGCATGAACATTATTTCCGGATCATGTTTATTGCAAGACGGTTATTCATTTAAATCGGAGAATAATGGTTGTTCTATTTATATGAGTAACATATTTTATGGTCATGCACCTCTTGTGAATGGTTTATTTCTTCTAAATCTCGAAAGGGATGAAACACACATCCATAACATTGAGGCTAAGAGATGCAAAGTAGATAGTGATAATACTACTTATTTGTGGTAATCTGCTCAGGTCATATTGGTGTAAAGCGCATGAAGAAACTCCATTCGATGGACTTTGAGTCTCTTGATTTTGAATCATTTGACACATGCGAACCATGCCTCATGGGCAAGATGATCAAAACCTCGTTCTCCGATATGATGGAGCGAGCAACGGACTTGTTGGAAATCATACATACCGATGTATGCAGACCGATGAGTGTTTCGACGCCGGTGGATATCGCTATTTCTCACTTTTACCGATGACTTAAGTAGATATGGGTATATCTATTTAATGAAACATAAATCAAACATTTGAAAAGTTCAAGCAATTTCGTAATGAAGTGGAGAACCATCGTAATGTAAAGATTAAGTTTCTACGATCCGATCGTGGAGGCGAATATTTGAGTTATGATTTTCTCACGCATCTTAAAGCAAGTGGAATCGTTTCACAACTCACGCCACCCGAACACCACAGCAATGGTGTGTCTGAACCGAATCGAACCCTATTAGATATGGTCCGATCAATGAAGTCTCTTCGATTTGGTTGCTATCATTTTGGGGTTATGCATTAGAAACCGCTGCATTCAGTTTAAATAGGGCTCCATCTAAACTGCTGAGACGACACCGTATGAACTGGTTTGGTGCTAAACCTAAGTTGTCGCTTAAAGTTTGGGGATGAAGCTTACGCCAAGAAGTTGATGCGACAAGCTCGAACCCAAAGCGGAGAAATGCGTCTTCATAGGATACCCTAAGGAAACCATTGGGTATACCTTCTATCACGTAACCAAGGCAAAGTGTTTGTCGAAGAACGGTTCCTTTCTTGAGAAGGAGTTTCTCTCAAAGAAGTGAGTGGGAGGAAAGTAGAGCTAGACGAGGTTATTGAACCTTCTCTTGAATTGGAGAGTAGCGCAGACCTGAAATTGTTCCAAAGGTCACCGCACTAATAGAGGAAGCTAATGACAAGATCATGAAGCTTGGGACGATGTCACATCGAACGTCGCAGTCGACAAGGTCGCGTGCCCCTCCCGAGTGGTACGGCAACCTCGCCTTGACCGTCTTGTTGGTAAGACAGTGAACCTACGAACTATGAGGAAGCGATGATGAGCCCAGACGAGAAATGGTCGAAGCCATGAACCAATTGGGATCCATGAGCGAAAACCAAGTATGGTCTTTGGTGGATCCTCCTAGCGACCAAAGGCCGTTGAGTGCAAATGGATATTCAAGAAGAAAACGGACGCGATGGTAATGTTACCGCCTATAAAGCACGCTTGTAGCAAAAGGTTTTCGACAAGTTCAAGGTGTTGACTATGAGACTTTCTCTCCGTAGCGATGTTTAAGTCCATTCGGATTTTATTAGCAATTGTTGCGCTTCATGATTATGAAATATGTCGATGGATGTCAAGATCGCTTTCCTCAATGGCAACATTGATGAAGAGTTGTATATGATGCAACCCAAGGTTTTGTCGATCCTAAGGATGCCGATAAAGTATGCAAACTTCAGCTCCATTTATGGATTGAAGCAAGCATCTCGAGTTGGAACCTTCGCTTTGATCAAGTGATCAAGAGCTTTGGATTTGTTCCAAATTGCTACGAAGCTTGTATCTACAAGAAAGTGAGGGAGCTCGGTGACGCTTCGGTACTATATGTGGATGACATATTGATTATTGGAAATGACATCAACATGCTTAACGATGTGAAGAGTTATTTGAACAAGTGTTTTCAATGAAAGACCTAGGTGAAGCTTATATATTGGGCATCAAGATCTATAGAGATAGACAAAGACGCTCGATAGCTTTAAGCCGAGTACATACCTAGACAAAGTTGAAAAGGTTCGTAATGGATAAGGCAAAGAAAGGTTCAAAGGCTATGTTGTCGTAAGATATTGAGCAAGGCTCGGTGTCCAACGGTAAATGATAGGGAAGCTATGAGCAAAGTGCCTTATGCCTCGCCATAGGTTCTATCATGTATGCCATCTTTGTGTACTAGACCGATGTGTCCAATGCTCTTAGTTTGACGAGCAGATATCAAAGTGATCCAGAGTGGAACACCGACAACCGTGAAGAACATCCTAAAGTACCTAAATAGAACTAAAGAAATGTTCTTAGTCTATGGGGTGATGAATAGCTTGTCGTAAAAGGTTACGTCGATGCTAGTTTCGACACCGACAAGGATGATTCCAAATCTCGCACGTGATACGCTTATATTTTGAATGGAGGAGCCAGAGTGGAGAAGTCGCAAGCAAAGCGTGATCGGGATCTACAAGAGAAGCGGAATACATGGCAGCCGCAAGGCCAAGTGAAGGAGTTTGGATCGAAATTTCATCATCGAGCTTGGTGTGGTTCCAAGTGCATTGGACCCACTGGAGATATTGTGTGACAACACCGCGCCATAGCACTCGCTAAGGAACCAAGATATCATCCAAAGACCAAGCATATCAACTGAAGTTTCATATAATCCGAGATTATATAGCGTATGGAGATATGAAGATTAGCAAAGTACATAATCTGAATGTCGCAGATCCATTGACTAAACCTCTTCCACATGTATAACATGATCAACACCTCAAAGGCCATGGGTGAGATTGTTACCATGTAAACTAGATTATTGACTCTAGTGCAAGTGGGAGATCGTTGTAATTATGCCCTAGAGGCAATAATAAAGATGTTATTATTATAATTCTTGTTCATGATAAAGTTTATATTCCATGCTAGAATTGTATTTAGCGGAAACATTAATACTTGTGTGGTTTGTGAACAACACCGTGTCCCTGGTACGCCTCTAAGGACTAGCTCATTGATCAATGATGGTTAAGGTTTCCTAACCATAGACATGAGTTGTCAATTGATAATAAGATCATATCATTGGGAGAATGATATGATGGAGAACCAAACTAAGCAAGCAATTAGATCGCTTCATCGTGTTCATCTTTGGCTTTTCCTATGTCAAATATTGTATTCCTTAGACCATGAGATAATGCAACCCCGGTACCGAAGAAAGCTTTGAGGTCATCAAACGCCATCCTATGAGAGGGTGATCATAAAGGTGTCTCTCGTGATCGGAAAGTATCTGGTTGTATGTATCGAGATGGAATTTGTCCCTCCCAAGTCGGAGAGATATACTTGGGCCCACTCGGAATCGATATCAACACCGCTTGCAAGCATGTGGTTAAGGAGTTAATCACAAAGTGATATCGGATTACGGAACGAGTAAAGTACTTTTGTGAGAACGAGATTGAACTAGGTATGACGCATCGATGATCGAATCTCGCAAGTAAAATATCGCGAGACGAAGGGAATATATATGGGATTGATTGAATCTCGCATCGTGGTTCATCCGATATGATCATCGATGAATGTGTGGAGTCAATATGGGTGCCTGCACCGCTGTTGATTATTGATAGAAGATCATGTCCGCATATTCTCGAACCCAGGTCACACACTTAACGATCTCGACGCTAGGATAGATTGGATAATTAGTTTATGAATTTTTGTTTGAGTCTCGGATGGGATCCGGATATCACGAGAGGTTCCGGAATGGTCCGAGAATAAGATTCATATAAGGCAGTGCAGTTTTTGGAGTTCGGAATTGTTCCGTTAATCCAGATTGTACCTAAGCTTTAGAACCTTCGGAAGGGGACTAACGTGGCCCCACCTTCCGGGAGGGGCATGGGCCTATGAGGAGTGTCCTGGCATTGGGCTGGGGGCACAAGGCCCCATAGGGCCCAGCCGATCTGGATAAGTTTAAACTCGCTTAAACTAGAGATAGGATTTCTAGATAAGGGAGAGTTTAAATCGCTTAAACTAGAGATAGGATTTCTAGATAAGGGATAGTTTAAATTGTTTAAACTAGAGATAGGCTTGGAGGAGGGCAGGCTGGCCGCCTCCTCTATATATAGAGGGTGCGCCTCCCACACACACCTTCCTCCAAGCCCTAGCAGCCTTGCTACCTTCCTCTCTCCTCCCGACCGCTTGTAGGCGAAGCCTGCAG
Organism: Avena longiglumis; assembly: GCA_030063025.1. Classification (NCBI taxonomy): domain Eukaryota; kingdom Viridiplantae; phylum Streptophyta; class Magnoliopsida; order Poales; family Poaceae; genus Avena; species Avena longiglumis. Next base: position 1,956,099 of record CP125973.1, read on the forward strand.
CAGAAATTCTCCACCACATACACCACGCCGTCAGGTTGTAGATCCAATCTATCTCTCCACCATACTCGCTGGTCCGAGGAAGGAGGAGACGCCGAGGTGTCAGACGTGCATCTCACGGACACCGCCACTTGTGGTGCTAGATCGGATCGGATCGCGAGGAGGAGAAGCGAGCACGACTACATCACCCACGCCCGATTTAACGCCCGCCAGCGAATCTTCAAGGGTATGAAGATCTAATCCAATCTCTCTCGTTGTTTGCATCTCCTAGATTAGATCTTGGATTTCCCTCTGTTCGCTCCGTAGAAAATTTTGATTTACTATGCCGCGAAACCCTTCAAAAACATGAGTTAGTCACTTACTATTTGCCGTAGGGCTCAATCGTAGGTCTCTTCCCAAGCAGGCTCCTTCTAGGGACACGAGCCTCCCACAAATCGACAACTTTCAAGGGCGCCTCACCTCCGCCCCATCCGACATCCCCAACTCCTCGTGACTCGACCAGAAGCCACGGTGCCAAGCAGAGGGTAAGTCGACAAACGGGCAACACGCCATGGGGAGATGAGTCCGGATCCTCGAATCGAGTCCTGCACCTGCATTGATAAAGAGTAGCCAATTTAGCATGAAGACATAAAAATATAAACGTAATTATAAACAACGGGAGATGAGTATGTACAGGCTGCACCTCCTCGCCTCGTGCTGCACTGGTCGCCTCGTGCACTGGTCGCCCTCGTGGTGCACCTCCTCATCTCGCCTCGCCCTCCCCAGCTGGGAAGTTCTCCCTGCGAGGGAGGTGGGTCCTCCAATCCCCTTCCTCGAGCTCCACCGTAGCGCGGGTTGGGACGAGGTACTCTTCTCCTTTGGGTAATCTTCTCTTGGGTCATCATATTGAGAAGGGAGGCCGGTGATTCCTTGCTCCCCCGAGGCATTGGTCAATCACCTGCATTATAGACATGTTGAAATTAATAAGCATAAAGACATAATGCAATTAAGAAGCATGTTAAGAAATAAATACTAAGCATAAAGACATAAAAGACCCTCACCTCTAGTCATCACTATCATAAAGTACTTGGTTGTGGTGCATCGCGTTTTCATTTTCACTATCACTATCACTATCACGTGAGTAGTAAGGCTCGTCGCACGGTGGAGGCTCATCATTGTTGAAATTCGCCTCATGAAACTTGTTGATCATATCAACGTCCTTTAAATCCACCACTGTCTCACCACGAGTTTGTGCATCGTTCTCGAGGTCATCATGACCCACTTGTATGTCAAAACCCCCGAAGTTCTCTTCCTCCTGATAGAAAATTCCCTCGTATGTCACATGGTCAATGTTGAGGTAATCGTGCTGGGGCCTAGGTAGCTTACCATGTATATACGGAAGACTTCCCAACCCAAAAGTTCCTATTTCTTGCATGGGTAGGGCAAGTAATAAACTTGCTTGGCTTGGTGAGCCACTATATAGACATCGGCTCGCAATAGGTGGTTGAATGCCTAACTTCAACTAACCCAATGGAAGGGTACTTCTCGTCCATCGATGGGGTCGAACCAATGCATTTGAACACAACGAGCTTGAGTTTTATGTTCGCCTCAAACGTTAGCTCAGATACATCCTCTAATATCCCGTAGTAATCAACTCCATCGGTTCCTCCTGAAGACCCCAGATTTATAGTTTTGCATTAGGCCGATTGTTCTCGTGAAACTCAGATGGAAGCGGTACCCATTAACATCGCATTTGATACCTCATGACTCTACGGATACAACCCTCGTGAAACACATCGAATCTCATTCGTCATCTCAATGTTATGATCAGCTCCTGCAAGTCATGGATTGCAAGGTAAGAGGGATATGTAATAATAGGGACAAGTCACGGATTGCAAGGTAAGGGAAATTACTTTGGCCCCAACCAAGCCACAAAATTTTTCTTTCCGGGCACCATCTTTTAGAAGAGTGTCCAGCTCGCGGACCTGGATCCTCGCTTTCACCACTGTTCATCCTTGAATTGGCAAAAAGGAGTAAACACGGATTAGACCAAAATCGAGTTACTAGTTGCAATAGGTAATTTGTTCATCAGTTTACCTCATGAAACCGATAAGTTCATGCTTCATGTTCATGAGCACATAGAACATTATGCCCTCCTTTTCTCCCGGCTTCAATATGTACTCTTTTCCAGCACCGTACTTGCCACCGGGAGATTGAAAGAGTGCGATCTTGGGGTCTTCCTCCAGCTCGTCGACATTGTACCGAGTGATCGGGTTATGCAGAGTGGGAACATCATCGGCATAGTACTTTGTTGTGACGTCTGCTATCTCCCCGATCAGAGTTTCCTCAGCTATGCATGCTTCAATCTTACTTTTGTTTCCACATTTCATTCGAATATACTTAAACTCTCTCAATACGTAATCGCCAACAAAACTGACCGTCCACCCAAAAGTACCTGACGCGAGGTGCACGATGAGATGTGCCATCGAGTAAAAATCTCAAGTGAAAGATCGCTCCAACTTGCATAGCAACTCGCACTAGTTCCCGTAGCCTCTCAATCAGCTCGGGAGATACCGCTAGCACAGAGTGCGAAGAAATGTCTCAACTCATGAGCACTCGCCATACATGATCGGGAGATACCTCGAACCATCACCGCATCGCCCAATCCATATATGATAGTCATGACTCTTTAGGCGGTGACTTTTCCCGTCGCAAGATTGACTCCTTACTCATATTTGAACAATAACCATCGGGAACATCACGACGCATTTGAGCCACTTGAATGACTCCTTCTTTGGTCACTATCAAGGCAGAAGATGGCATGCGGCTTGAACCAATTTCTTCGATTGCGTCGAGGCTGCATGTGTTGTTTCTTCCTATCACATAGCTTCTCAACATCGACCCTAGCCTTGACATTATCCTTTGACTTTCCGTGGATGTTGCAAATTGTGTGAAAGAGGACTCTCCTACATTCTTTTCAAAGGTGCATCACATCGATGTTATGGGGAAGTTCGAGGTCCTTGTAATACTCGAGCCATATGGCTGCCTCGTGAGTCCAGTTGTGCGTTTTACCATATCCCTCAAATTGTGGGCAAGGAATCTCAGTACGCTTCAGAGCAAGTAGCTCGGCTTTAACAACTACACCATCAAACATTGGTATCGCTTTTTCTTCATTCACAACTACGCCCTTCATGAAGTTCTTTTTGTCTCGTCTGAACCGGTGCCCTCTTTTGAGGAAAGGTCGATTTTTGTCAAAGGCATATACTTGCCACCCACGCTAGCCAAAAGAACTCAAGTTGGAGCTCGCAAACTGGCAAGGCCACTTACCGGATGTACACCACCCGCAAAATAGGGCGTAGCCGGGCATGTCATGCATGGAATACTGGTACCAAACTCTCATGAGGAAGTTTGTCTTAGATGCTCGGTCATATGTCAATGTCCCGTGGTGCCAAGAGTGGTTCAAATCATCAATAAGAGGCTGCATGTAGACACTCAAATTTTTCCCCGGGTATTCAGGCCCTGGAATTACAAGCGACAAGAATATGGTATTCCTTTGCATTAGGACTCGGGGAGATTGAGCGGAATAACAAACACGCAAAGAATTGTAAGAGGCCGTCGACATACCATATGGATTGAATCCATCGTTGCTATCGCAATTTCGACATTTCGAGCCTCACTTGCGAATGCCTCGTGTTTTGCATCGTTCTTCCATGCCTTACCATCGATGGATGTCCCATCATTTCATGTCCGTGCTCGTCATGGCATCTCTTCCCTGTCTTGTGCCACTTCATCTGTGTGGCAGTCTCCTCGGTCATGTAAAGCCGCTGGATTCTTTTTATGAATGGGAGATAACGAAGAATCTTCACGGCGACATTTGACTGTGTCATCTGACCATCATGTCCCTTTCTCTCATGATACCTAGAGGTCCCACACTTGCTGCAGTACTTGTCATCCTCAAACTGTTTCCAAAACAAAAGACAGCCTGTTGGACAACAATCTATCTTTACATAATCCATGGTGAGCACTTTCATGATTTTCCGGCATTCGTACATGCTTTTAGGTAGAAAATGCCCTTCGGGCAACATGTTACCATACGTAAACAAATTACATTCAAAACTTGCTCGGGTGGTGGCGTACTGGGACTTGTCGGCTAGTATTTGCGAGATGGCATCGAGTTGAGACACTTTCGCACCCGGATATAGAGGCCTCTTAGCCGAGGACATCATATCAAGGAAGGCCTTCGCGGTTTCCTCTGGTTCCTCCGGTTCACCTGGTTCCTCCAGTTCACCTAGTTCCTCCGGTTCCTCCTGTGGAGGTGGCGAATCTGGCATGTCGGCATTGCGAAAATCCTCTAGCAAGTTTATAATCCCATCGTCCTCAATGCCATCAATCCGTTGTCGCATCACCTCAGCTCTATCATGTTCAGATCGAGAAAAGTCGACCAAAGGCTCGTAGTCACATATACCCATACCGCCAAAGGTGTTTACTCATATCATCCTTTGTCCGACGAAGCCTCATGCAATGAGCGCAAGGACACCTTGGACGAACTACCTTTGAACCACGCTATAACTCCTTCACCGTAAAATTGGTCTTCCATACCCACTCGTTTCTTTTCAAGCGCACTAATACGACCACCGCATCCAACCATTACCAGCCATCCTCTGCTTCATCGAGAGCCACAATACAAATTCAACATTTCATATTAATTAATGACATCAAACTAAATACACAAATTTTACGTTGTTATTCCATGCATATACCTAACATGTCTAATAGGAAAAGATATTTCCTACTCCCACCCGAGAATGTGTAGATTGGATACGCTCTCCACGGTCAACCCCAAACCGAGACAAAATTTCGGCAGCACCTCCCCGCTGCTCTCCCGATACACGTCCCGCTAAAAATGCCGAGAGAATTGTGCATCCGGAGAACAACAGGGAGGCGCCGCCGAAATCCTGTCTCGGTTTGGGGTAGACCGTGGAGAGCGTACCCAATCTACACATCCTCCGGCTGTCCAAAAATTGTGGACAATCCTAAAGAGTTACATTTTTAAATATGCAATCGAATGCATATTTAATCGTGTAACCCTTTTGAACGGGAGACACCTAGGTTTCGCAACTGACTTGGTGATCTAGACACAAAATAAATACCTAGGTACATTACAAGATAGGCGCAAGATTTATACCCTCGAAGCGTGAGCGAATGGTGATCTCCAACGGCGACCTCCGGTCACGACCTCCGGGACGGCGACCTCTCCGACGGGCCTGTCCACCTAAAAGTCTACAGATTGCAAGACATATAAATATGAGCACAGTGATTCCACCGAAACAAGATACTAATACTACTCATAATATTAGTCTGGTATCATTGGCATTATAGTTAATATTTCTCACAATAATATGAACTCCGGGGAGGGTGGACAGCCGGGTGGGGAGGAGGTGGGGAGGAGGGAGGCAGGGGAGGAGGCAGGGGGGAGGAGGGGAGGGCAGGGGGAGGAGGGCAGGGGGGAGGAGGGGGGAGGAGGGTAGGGGCCGGCAGGGGGGAGGAGGGCAGGGGAGAGGATGTGGCATCCCGCAAAACCACTACTAGAAAATCGCGTTGTTTTTGTGCATTGCATCATCATGACCGCATGCTCATGTCATCAGGCCACATTGCATTTGAGCATCGTCATGTCATCATGCATATTTTGTCTCGAAACCATTTATAAAACCCCATAGTATTTTCTACATTATATCTTCTCTTCTATTCAAATTGTATTTCTTGCTACTTTTCAACCGTGTAAAAGCTAGTTACAAAGTGATTAAACAAAACAAACACAATAAAATTAGATGTTCTAAAAATAATAATAAAATCTAGACCTAATCCGGCCAGGCCCACTAGGCCCAGCCGGATGGAACCCTAACCCTAGAAACCCTACCCCAAACCCAACCACCCTCTCACCCCACCCCTCCTTCAGCCGCCGCCACCCCCCCTGCTCCAAACTCCCCTGGCCCCACCTCTTTTCCCGCTCCTCTCAGCTGACAGCCTCCCTCGGGATCCCGCCCTGCCCATATCACCGCCCACCATCCCGCGTGGCCACTCCCTCAGCAAGCCCCGTCCGCACGCCTGGACCCGTCCCTGCCCCGCAAGGACCCTGCCGGATCCACCCACACTACACCACACGCACACACCCCCCCTGACCCAAAGCACACCACACATCGCACCAACACGACACACACACACGGCCCAGGCCACACACCCCACACCGGGAGACGCACGCACGCACACGGAACCGCCTCCCTGCACTGCTCCATCCTCGCGACCCCTCGCCTCTTCGCCTGACGATCCCGGCCGCCTTCCTTCTGCAGGCTGGCCACCACCGCCAGGCCGCCAGCCGAGCTCCTCCTCCTCGACCAGCCACGGCGCCCTTCTCTCCAAGGCCATTCGAGCCTGCCCCGCCGCCCAGAACCGCTTCTCCCGCCGGGCTGTTCGCTTCCATCGCCGCCGCCCCTCCTGCGACCTCCTCCGCTCCCGAGCCACCACCCTCCTCTTTGGCCCTCTTCCGCCGCTCGCTGACCCGGACCGCATCCGAGCTCACCTCGCCACTGAACACCTCAGATCGACCTATGCAAGTTTGGGCAAAATTCACCAAACCCGAGAAACGATTCAAAGGTGCCCACCAAGCACTTTACGTGCGGGTGGAAAACGAAGTAATAACATCACACAACAGTCCCTCGATGGGACCTGCACGTATATATATATTTACCCATGAGTCAAGAATACGATATAATATACAAAGATCCAAATCACCTTGAAAACGATAGAGCGTCCACCACGGACAAGATGCAAATGGGGCTAAGAGCCCAAGAATAACCAATGGCGCCCATAACCCTGCCGTGCCAAGCCGGAAGGGTAACCCCGCTAACGGCCGATCTCAAACCCGCTAACAAAAGGGTGCCACAAAGGGCAAAGCAGAAAACAAAGAAGGAGCGCCAAGATCGAGGCCAAGACAGAGGCTAGAATTCCGGTCCTCGCCACATAGGTATGGTGATTTGCCAAGGGCAAGATGCACTAAACAACCTATAGAGACTCGATACAACCCAAGCCAATCGAGAGGGGTAAGAAGTACCTATTCGGATCCAACCCGAGGCTAACACCAAACAAACCCATCCCGGTGTTTCTCGAGACCAAACGAGGAAGTCAACCGAGGAACTCACACCGCTGGCGCTTTATTCATTCAGTTATAGTTATGCACTTTACTAGTGTTTGGATAGCCGCCTTGATAAAATAAGCAAGCACTTTTAGTTAACCATTCCAAGAGATAGTTGCGCAATTACTAATCGACATGGATGGCATGATGTAATCCCAAAACCCCGTAGCTTGTTGGTACTTTTATTCAGCCATTTGCTAGAAGTTGCAACTACTAGTCAGTACAATGGTCGCAAGCGACACTCCAAACAAGCAATTGTGGGCAGATTATTTAGCCATTCCATTATAGTGAAGCTAATTACTAGTCATTATAAGTCAAATTTATAGCAATAAACTTTAGTTATGCTTGTCTATGATCAAGAAACTGTTCAAGTCGCCCATATCCGGACACGGCCGTAAAGTTTTACCCGGCCGGGTGCACCAATAGCAACACACGCCGATCAACCTCGGAAAACCAAATCAAAACCCAACGAGGCTTTCACGACCGAACAATCACAGATTCAGAATATTTCGTGGGGCCAATTTAAGTAGAATCCGCAACGGATAAGCAAGCTCGAGACGGCCTCAAGGTTATGGGGACTCCAGAACGATCGGGAACCCGAAAGTGTGGCTGGGCTTGTCGACACCGCGAATCGTGCCATTGATCCTAAAAGACAAAAGGTGCTCTCGCACAATCGTGAAATAAAGCAAAGAGCATGGCATAAGTACAGATCGTGAATAAACCTCAAACTAGTTTCAGGCCCCAAGAAATAAGATCAATCAAGCTCGCCTGTGGGGTCCCATATACCTCCGGATGGATGGATAGCGCCAAAAATCAAGGAACAGTATCATACCGGTCTTACGGGACACAAGTGGGCTCGAAACCAAATATTTTCTATCACCCACCGATGCCTCGCTTATTCAATTTTAGTTGTTAAACAGAAATTAAAGTGACGATAAGTAAAACTAGAATCATCTCCAACATCAACATGCAATACATCGCGAATCGTGGCATATGACGACACACATCAAGACTTGAGCAAGCAACTACGACGCTAAGTCCAACTATCTACCAAACAATGTAATAGGATGTCCAAGGCAATATAGGGTCGCGGCAGATATCAAGGGCACGGAATCTAGAGCATCGCAATACGTATAGCAATAGATCAACAGGAGGGAAGTAACACCGTAATGAAGAAGATAGGTAGAAAGGGGAGATGCTCATCAAAACATTGTCAAGGTTCAACCCGGAAGCTCACATCAACTCAACGGCCTTATCCGCCAAGAAGCAAAACACTAGAATAAACACCGGATGCGATATTTAAATAAACGGCAAAAGATCGGATGATGCATGTATGATGGATGACATGGCAATGGCGTAAGGGCGCAAGATTGCATTAAGCGGAACCGGGGTCCCGACAATTAATTAGGTGGTTCATGTTATTTAGACCCCCGCAAATTAAAGGTTGTTTAGCAAGGCAACAGATGGAACCGGTTCGCTACTCATGTTTAAATGAGGCCAATATAAGGCTAGATTTGCCCGCATATGGGCCCCATATTTAATTATTAGGTGAATCGGCATAAGGCCCTCAAACCACATGAATGCATGCGAGATGAATGACAATTCAATATGCAACAAGTTGTTATTATGTTATAAAATAGGGTCCGAGGAAAAGGGTCACACATTTAGGGTTCGGTAGATCTTGGGTTCTGGGGGTCCGGGGTTCGACAGGTCCGGGTCCGGCTCGGTCTGGGTTCGACGAACGCTCTCGCTTCGGGTTATCGGGGGTAGCTCTGGTGCGCCCGTCTTCGGTCATGTCGACGGTCATGGCGCCGATGCGGTCGTTTGTTGCATTCGGTCTTGGAGAAGTTCCTTCGTTACGGGTCTTGGCGACTTGATGTTCTGGGGAAGTTCTCGAGGGACTTTGTGCCCTCGGCGAATCTTGGCGTCCAGAAGATCATGTCGATCCGTGTCGTCGACCGGTGTCCGGGCGTTCGGGTGTCCGCGGTTGTCGCCTTTGTCAGCAGACCTCATTGCTCGTTCGAGAAGATCTTGATACTCTGTCTATTGTCGACCTCCTGATACATGCGCGAGTCTACGGCGTTATTTCGGGTGGCTCCATGTACCTCCTTGAATCATCATCAGATTGGTTGCCTTGCCGGGTCCTCAATTCGATTAGTCGGGCTGGCCGGGTGAAGATCTTGAAGTGCCGCCTCGATCGTCCGTGGTGATACCAGAGATCTTGCCGAGGTCCGGACATCGTGGAGTGACATGTCTTGCAGGACCAACTTGTCGAGACGCACATGCAAGCAGCAGTTGGTGTTGTCATCATCCGCAGGCTCGTCGCCGAAGCCCAAGTGACGCGCGTGAACGCAGGGCACGGGGACTGAGAAGCGGCAGCAGAACGACGCCGAGGTCGAAAGGCCGGGCTGAGCTTGGCGCACGAGGAGGAGAGGGCGAGGCAGCTACCAAAGCGATCGGCGGAGAGGGGAGAGGAGCCCATGGGACGGGACGGCGAGCGTGGCACGGGGTTGCTGCAGAGGTCGAGGACACGCAGCGGGGTTGAGGAGCCAGCGGCACGCTGGGCGAGGCCCATGGATTCGCCGAGGGCGCGGCTGGTTTCAGAGGTCCGGCCGGCGAGCGAAGGCGCGGGCGTGAGCGGCTGGCGCGGGCGCGGCCCGGCCGGGCTGTCTTGGCCCGAGGGAGCTCCGAGGCGCATGGAGGAGCGCACGCGGGCGGTGGCGAGCTCGAGCCGGCGCCGCTTGGGGAGAGGGCTCGGCGCCATGGAGGGCGGGCGACTGAGCGAGAGGTTCTCGAGCGGCCACGCAAGGCAGTAACGGGGTGGCTGGGCGAAAGGAAGGCAAGGCGGGAGGAGGAAGGCTGCTGCGATGCAGGAGGAAGACGGGCCCGCCGGGTTGCGGAAAGGCCTGGTGGGGGGCAAGGTGGGGGTGCCAATGGGGCGGTTGGTCGAAGTTGGTGAAAGAGAGGGGGTGTGACGGGTGGGGTCAGGGCGGTGAGGGCCCCAGCGGCAGAGAGAGAGGGTAGGGGGCGGCCGGTCCAGGCGTGTGTGCGTGTAACGCATGTGTGGAGTGGTTGCTGTGAGGAGAGAGAGAAGGGGAAGAGGAGGTTGGGTGATGTGGCGGCGCATGAGTGGGTGAGGGAGAGGGAGGAGGTGAGGTGGAGAGATTTGATTCGGTGGAGTGAGGTGGCCAGGGGTTTGGGTAGGAAAACGGGTAGATTTAGGATTATGGGTGGGGCTAGCAGGTTTGGACCGATTATATTTTTCTGGGGTGGTCGTTCGGGTCAATCGGCCCGTTCGACTGCCCCTATTAAAATAATTTAAATTTTTATTTATTCTAATCGGGCCGTTTGCAACCCGACAGCAACAAACAAATTAACTCCGGAGCCCCGGGTTTTTGCGTTTGAATAAATATGAGGCGTTTGGAGAAATAAAACGGGGTTTGCGACAATAGTTTTATGCAATCAACGCATGATGATGACGATGCAATGCACAAATTCAACGCGATTTTCTAGTAGTGGTTTTTGCGGGATGCCACACGCTGCTGGAGTTCTCCACTGCCAAGCGCCTGTCCCCGCACATCACCTCTCCGAGAAGCCGGCGCTGTCGCTGGCGCTGACCTCTTCCTCGCTAAGTTCCGCCTCGGCTCCCCGCCAAGGCTCGCCGCCTCCGCCGGCCCTCCTCCGCCCGCCATCCGCCACAAGCCGCCGCTGGCCTCCTTCCCGAGGACCTCGCAGCGCGGCTGCCTCCTGCCCTCAAGCCGGAGGAGCCGATCGTGGAGGAGACCCAGGTGGGAGGCGCCGTCTCGAGGAGCGCGCAGCCCTATGCGCCGGACCTCTCGCCGCTTGCCGCCGGGCGCGCCGCTGCAAGAAGTGCCTCTGTCACCCGCCGACCCACCTCATCTTCCATGCGCTCCACACGAACCTGTTCCTCAACGTCATAGCAGTCATCATCGGCCAGGATCCATACCATGGTCCTGATCAGGCAATGAGATTGTCTGCTTCCAAGCATCGGAGGAGTCAAAATTCCACCCACAAGAAACATCTAAAGAGCTGAATAAAGATCTAAGTTGTGCTGTACCATCCCATGGGAATTTGGAAAGATGGGCTGTGCAGGGTGTTCTTTTGCTCAATACTGTGCTGACAGTGAGAGAACATCAAGCCAACTCGCACGCGAAGAAAGGATGGGAGCAGTTCACTGATGCTGTCATCAAGACAATATCACGAAAGAAATCAGGATTGGTTTTTCTTCTCTGGGGAACTTGGCTCAAGCAAAGATAAGCCTCGTGTGGTCGCTTCTATCACGAACCTTGATCTGGCACGCATGGGTTCCTCAAACGAGACGGGATACGTGGGAAGGCGAACCAGATGAACCGCACCCGGTGCCGCGCCAAGACCTCCTATCCGAAACCGAAGACCGAACCCGGGCATGCCAATTCTTCGACCCGAAGGACACAGATGCGACAAGTACCTCTTCCCGGATCTGATGCCCGAGAACCTAGACGCCAAGGTCGTCGACACGGTTTCGCCAAGTAATTCCTCGCGGACGCCAAGTTCTTCACCCCGCATGCCAAGACCGACTCGATGGCGTGGACCCAACAAGGTCTTCGCAACGACAAGATCGACACCGACTGTAGCGAGTCCGATACTTCGACGCCACACCAAGTCCTTCTTCTTCAAACGCCAAGTTTTCACCTTCACTTGTATCCGACCTTCAAGACCGATCCTGGCCGAACCTCGAACCTGAGACCAACCCCGAACCCCCGGAACCAAGATCTTCCGAACCCAGATGTGTGAACCTTTTCCCGTGCCCCTATTTTATAAATGATTTATATAAAACTTGTTGCATATTAAATTGTCATACTTGCATGCATATTTGTGTGTGGTTTGGGGGCCTTCCGCCGATTCACCTTATAACTAAATATGGGGCCCATATGCGAGCAAATCTAGTCTCATATTGGCCTCATTTAAACTTGTGTAGCGAACCGGTGCCATCTTTTGTCTTGCTAATACAACATTTAATTGCGGGGTAGATAAATAACATGAGTCACCTAATTAATTGTCGGGACCCCGACTCCGCTTAATATGGCCTAACTGCATCACACCTTTGCCATGCCATACATCATACATGCATCATGCCCGATCTTCTGCCGTAATCTTAAATATTGCATCCGGTGTTTATTCTAGTGTTTTGCTTCTTCGCGGATAAGGCCGATGAGTTAATGCGAGTGTCGACCCGATCTTCGGTTGAACCTTCGACAATGTTTTCAAGCGAGCATCTCCCCCTTTCTACCTATCTTACTTTTATAGTATTTATTCCCTCCTGTTGATCTATTGCTATCTGTGTTGCGATGCTCTAGTTTCCGTACCCGGGATAACCCTTGCAGCCTTATATTGCCTTGGACACATCCTATTTCCTGTTGTTTGGTAGATAGTTGGACTTGCGCGTCGTAGTCGCTTGCTCAAGTGCTGTTGCGTGTTGTCAAGTGCCACAGTTGTTGATGTATTGCCGCATGTTTGTTGTTGGAGATGATCATAGTTTTACTTATCGCTCACTTTAATTCCTGTATAACAACTAAAATTGAAGTAAGCAGAGGCATCGTGCAAGTGATAGATAATATTTGCTTCGCCCCACTTGTGTCCTGTGAGACCCCGAGTACTTGATACCGCTTCCTTGATTTATCAAGGCTATCCACATCCGGGAGGTATATGGGACCCCCGAGCCGTATTTTTGATTCATTCTTATTTCCAAACTAGTTTGAGGTTTTATTTACTATCCTGCATTTCTATGCCATGCTACCAGATTTACGCTTGTGCGAGGAGCACACCAGATGCTTAGGATCGTGGCACAATTCATGGCTGTGTCGACAAGCCCAGCCACACTTTCGTGTTCCTAGTCGCTCACGTACCGGCCCCCACAACTCCTTAAGTCTGCCCTGAGCCGGGCCGGTCATGGTTTCACTTTAAGGTGGCCTCAAATATTTCAATCCTGTGATTGCTTTGTCGTGAAAGCCTTGTTGGGTTTTGATTTGGTTTTTCCGAGGTTGATCGAGCGTGTGTTGCTATTGGTGCACCCCGGCCGGGTAAAACTTTCTGAAAGCCGTGTCCGCGGTTATGGACGACTTGGAGCAAAGTATCTCGACCATAGACAAGCATAACTAAAGTTTATGAGGGTTTGGCGGGTTTCTATGCGGGTTTGGCGGGTTTCGCTAAAACTTGCATAGGTCCGATTCTGAGGGTGTTACAGAGGAGGAGGGCAGGGGCCGGCAGGGGTGAGGAGGGCGGTGAGGAGGAAGGGGCAGGAAGGAGGAGCAGGAGGGAGGAGGAGGGAGTGAGGCACAGGGGAGGAGGGAGAGGACGATGGCAAGGGTCGTGGTCCAGCAAGAGGCGGCCTGTAGTAGGAGGCGCAGCGTCGGGAGGGAGGGGACGGCAAGGCGGGGGGTCGGGTCTGGCCAGAGGCTCTGTGGAAGCGGCAGTAGCCGGGGAGGAGGCGACGCAAGGCCGGGAGGGAGGCGGCGCGCCGTTCAGCCGGGGGATTTTTTCTATGAGGCCGAGTGGCACGGTAGCCGCCAGAAAGCAAATAAGCCGGAGATTCGACCAGCCAGGCCGTAGCGAGCTAGAGGGTTTTTGGGCAGGGCGACAATGACGGAGATTACGCCGACGCCAGTGCCGCTTGCTGAAGCACAGGATTTTCAGTGCAGCCGACGGCAACTATATTTGTATATAGAAGAAACTATATTTGGTATATACTAATATAAATAAAATTATAATACATTATTTTGTGCCTACTAATATAGAAAACCGAGGACCCTATATGCAAGTCCTTGAGGTATTCCGACGCCTTGAGCGTGGGTCTCCGCGAACTCCTCGATCTGTGGTATCCATCATCTACCCCCTAGACGTCCCTCCGATGTGGGCACCGGAGTAGCACTCTCTGTTTTGTGTTTGTTTAGGTCATATGATGATGTAAAACCATGGTTCTTCACAAGTGAGGGCACTATCCTACCCGGCTTCAATTCGAACGGGAGTTTCCTATATATAAGTCCAAAACCTTAGATTTATGTTACACCTAGCGACGATGAGAAGGGGGGACACATGCACCCGGGACTAGGTTTTGCATGTTTCACCATAGCACCACACTTCCATGCATGTGCAAAAGGGCCATGCAAGTCCTTGAGGTATTCGACGCCCGAGCGTGGTCTCCTGCGGAACCCCGATCTGTAGCACGATCGCCTACCCCCCAGACGCCCCTCCGATGTGGGTAGCCCGAGTAGCACTCTCTTGTTTTGTGTTTAGGTCATATGATGATGTAAAACCATGGTGCTTCACAAGTGGAGGCACTTTCCTACCTTAAGCTTTCACTCAACGGGAGTTTCCCTTATATATAAGTCGAGAACCTTAGATTTAGGTTACACCTAGAAGACGTGATGAGAAAGGGGGACACATGCACCGGGGACTAGGTTTTGTATGTTTCAACATAGCACCACTTCTCCATGCATGTGCTAGGGCCACATGCAAGTCCTTGAGGTATTCCGACGCCCGAGCGTGGTCTCCCGCGAACCCCGATCTGGTGGCATCGGATCGCTGCCTACTCCCCTAGACGCCCTCCGACAGGTAGCCCGAGTATCACTTTTTTTGTGTTTGTTTAGGTCATATGATGATGTAAAACCATGGTGTTTCACAAGTTGAGGGCACTATCCTACCCGGTTTCACCCGAACGGGGAGTTTCCCCCCTTATATATAAGTCGAGAACCTTAGATTTAGGTTACACCTAGCGCACGCATGAGAAGGGGGACACATGCACCCGGGGACTAGGTTTTGCAATGTTTCAACATAGCACACCACTTCCATGCATGTTCTAGGGCCACATGCAAGTCCTTGAGGTATTCCGATGCCCCGGAGCGTGGTCTCCCCGCGAACCTCGATCCAGGCATCGGACTGCTTGCCCCCTGCACGCCCCTCTGACAGGAGTAGCCCGGAGTAGCACTCTCTTGTTTTGTGTTTGTTTAGGTCATATGATGATGTAAAACCATGGTGCTTCACAAGTTGAGGGCACTATACTACCCGGTTTCACCCGAACGGGGAGTTTCCCCCTTATATATAAGTCGAGAACCTTAGATTTAGGTTACACCTAGCGCACGCATGATAAGGGGGACACATGCACCCGGGGACTAGGTTTTGCATAGTTTAACATAGCACCACACTTCCATGCATGTGCTAGCCACATGTGTCCTTGTGGTATTCACGCCTGAGCGTGGCTCCTCATGCGAACCCTGATCTGGCAGGCATCGGATTGTCTACACCCCTAGACGCCCCTCCTGACAGGTGGGTAGCCTGAGTAGAACCCTCTTGTTTTGTGTTTGTTTAGTTCATATGATGACAAACCATGGTGCTTCACAAGAGGAGGGCACTATCCTACCTGGTACACCCAACGGGAGTTTCTGTTATATATAAGTCTGTAACCTTAGATTTAGGTTACACGAAGCGACGATGAGAAGGGGACACATGCACCGGGACTAGGTTTTGCATGTTTCAACATAGCACTTACATGGCTGTACTAGGGCCATGCAAGTCTTGAGGTATTCCCCACTAGCATGGTCTCGCTGAACTCCCCGATCTGTGGGCATCGGATCACTCCCTAGACGCCCCTCCCAGGGTAGCCCGGATTAGCACTCTTTGTTTTGTGTTTGTTTAGGTCATATGATGTAAAACCATGGTGCTTCACAAGTGGAGGGCATTATCCTACCCGTTTCACCCTAACGGGAGTTTCCCCTTATATAAGTCCAGAACTTAGATTTAGGTTACACTAGCGACGCATGAGAAGGGGACATGCACCCGGGACTAGGTTTTGTATGTTTCAACATAGCACCACACTTCCATGCATGTGCTAGGCCACATGCAAGTCCTTGAGGTATTCCGACGCCCGAGCGTGGTCTCCCGCTTAAACCCCGATCGTGGAGCACGATCGCCTACCCGTAGACGTCCCTCTGACAGGTGTAGCCCGGAGTAGCACTCTCTTTTTTTGTGTTTTTTTAGGTCATATGATGATGTAAAACCATGTTGCTTCACAAGGGGAGGGCACTATCCTACCCTGCCATTCACCAACGGGAGTTTCCTGCTATATATAAGTCCGTAACCAGATTTAGGTTACACCTAGCTGGACGATGAGAAGGGGGACACACATGCACCCGGGGACTATGTTTTGCATGTTTCAACATAGCATCACACTTCCATGCGTGCTAGGGCCACATGCAAGTCCTTGAGGTATTCCGACGCCCGGAGCATGTGGTCTCTCGCGAACCGTGATCTGGCATTCGGATCGACTACCCCCTGACGCCCCTCCGACAGTGGGTAGCCCTAATATCACTCTCTTGTTTTGTGTTTGTTTAGGTCATATGATGATGTAAAACCATGGTGCTTCACAAGTGGAGGTACTATCCTACCCGGCTTTCACCCGAACGGGAGTTTTCCCCTTATATATAAGTCCGTAACCTTAGATTTAGGTTACACTAGCGACGATGAGAAGGGGACACATGCACCGGGACTAGGTTTTGCATGTTTCAACATAGCACACTTCCATGCATGTGCTAGCCACATGCAAGTCCTGAGGTATTCCGACTTTGAGCGTGGTCTCCGAACCTGATCTGTAAGGTCGGATCGCCTACCCCTAGACGTCCCCTTCCGACTGTAGCCCTGAGTAGCACTCTTGTTTTGTGTTTGTTTAGGTCATATGATGATGTAAAACCATGGTGCTTCACAAGTGGAGGGCACTATCCTACCCGGTTTCACCCGAACGGGGAGTTTCCCCCCTTATATATAAGTCGAGAACCTTAGATTTAGGTTACACCTAGTGCACGCATGAGAGGTGGACATGCATCCGGGACTAGGGTTTTGCATGTTTCAACATAGCACCACACTTCCATGCATGTGCTAGGGCCACATGCAAGTCCTTGAGGTATTCCGACGCCCCGGAGCGTGGTCTCCCGCGAACCCGATCCTCAGGCATCGACGCCTACCCCTAGACGTCCCTCTGACAGGGATAGCCCAGAGTAGCACTCTCTTGTTTTGTGTTTGTTTAGGTCATATGATGATGTAAAACCATGGTGCTTCACAATTTGATGGCACTATCCTACCCGGTTTCACCCGAACGGGGAGTTTCCCCCTTATATATAAGTCGAGAACCTTAGATTTAGGTTACACCTAGCGCACGCATGAGAAGGGGGACACATGCACCCGTGGACTAGGTTTTGCATGTTTCAACATAGCACCACACTTCCATGCATGTGCTAGGGCCACATGCAAGTCCTTGAGGTATTCCGACGCCCCGGAGCGTGGTCTCCCGAACCCCGATCTGCGGGCATCGATCGCCTACCCCTAGACGCCCCTCCGACAGGGTAGCCCGGTAGTATCACTCTCTGTTTTGTGTTTGTTTAGGTCATATGATGATGTAAAACCATGGTGCTTCACAAGTGGAGGCACTATCCCACCTTAAGCTTTCACCCGAACGGGGAGTTTCTTATATATAAGTCCGTAACCT
>CP125973.1:1973897-2113473 GCA_030063025.1 Avena longiglumis
CTCGCCCGCTGCGGGACCATTACATGTACGAGTACACGCCGGAAGACTTTCGACAAAATCCTCGCTCGCCGAGTGGAAACTCGAGGGGCCCTACGTCCCCGGCGCTGAAGAAGATCACCCAGGCGTACTGCACACGACACGCAGGTAGGGTCGGCTTACACCGCCGGAAGCATCCAGCCCCGACGGTAAATCACTTTCTACCATTCATGATCGCAATGCAAATTGATGCCGCCGGCGTTATATTGATATTACTTCATGCTTGCCGTAGTTATTTCAAGTGGCAGGAAGCGGGCTTCACCGTGGACAACGAACTCGAGCTCGTAAAATGCCAGATGGGGCTATTCGCCTCCCATCAAGGGCGGCGCCGATAGCGGCTTACAGTGAGCGATTTATGACGGCGAGTCTTTCGAGAAGAGCCGCCCGCACCGGTTCATGCAAACTCTGGCGGCGTCGGTAGCGAACTTCCGCCGAAGTAGAAGTCTTGAACGCTGCGATGATGATGACGAAGCTTCCTTTAGCTCACCTCGCGTCAAGCGAGGCTAATTCATTTGCCGAAAAAGAAGAAGAAGGAAGTAAAGGCCCCTCCGAGAGGGAAGACGGTGCAGCCGACCGATGTGCATCTCCGCTTGCTGCCGTTGGCGGGTAGTTCGACGCCTACCACCGCTGTGGATGTAGCGCACACAGACGGCAGCAATCTGGATGCCACCGGGGCCGCCCCGAGTGAGGTACCGCCTCGATTCCTCCCATTTTGCCCCAGCTGCGTCGAGAGGTCGATGTTCCAGCCGCTCGGCCAGCTGGGCCTCGGTGAGAGCTCCGCCAAAATTGTTTCGAGGCTCCCTATCGCGGCTTTGCCAATGAAGAGGCTGGCGGGCCGTGTCTTTGGGCGCATTGATGTTCGGAGATGGCCTCGGCCGGAAATTGGGCCTCTGAATCGGAGAAGCTGCTAGTATCCGCATCGGGCTGCGGGTTCATACCGGCCATGGGCTGAGTTTTATTCTCCTCGCCTTTACTGTTGTATTTGGACCACTTTGCTCATGTAACCAATTTGCGGTGATGACTGGAGCAGATAGGCCACCGTCTGCGTGGCCAAAGTGCCGCAATGCGTCACGCAGGGAGGACCCTTCTCTGGTTAAGAGAAGGCCGATGAGGTCGCCGCCTCTACGCATGCTGCCAAGAAGCTGCGAAGGCCATATGCACGACGTTGCCGCCACCGGTTTCTCGACGACACAACGATTGTTCGGTGATCTGCGGGCGGAGGCGGCTGTGACGACACTCAGGAGGGTGCTTCCACGACGTCTGGAAGGCGCTGCCTTCTTTGGTGCCGCGCATCCCATTGCGACCTTTCCCCCCGCTTATGGCCAGAGCGGGTTACGGCGAAAGTGGTACCACGCCATCGAGCCGCTGCATCGGGGTCGCTAAACGGAGGTCGGAAAGCAGTGTCGTGGTAGGCACTACCCGCTCTTCTTGCATCCGGTGATGCGCTCAGCTTCATGGCATGCTTGGCGCAGCCATCCGTGTATGTCCAAAAATTCGAGGATCGGGCCATCGAATTGCGAGGGTCGAGATTCTTTTAGTGTTTTGTTTTATTTCTGCACCGCCCCCCGAAAGGGCGTAATCGCTGAATTTCAGCGGGTAGGCGCTTAATATTTTTGATCGCCAGTCCCCGAGTGTCCACTCGCTGAATTTCAGTGGGTGGTCACTTAGGATTTTTTATCTCCAGCCTCCCTCGGAGTGTCCAGCGCTTAATTTCAATGGTAAGCACTTAGGATTTTGATCTCCAAATTCCTCGAGTGTCCGATCGCTGAATTTTGAAGTGCGCGACTTAGAAGTTTCGCTTTTGTTAAGCGTTTGACTTTTGCACAGTGGGTTGCAGCGTTGAATCGCCCGGACCGCTTGTTGCGTAAATGTCACTGGCTGAGAGAAGGGAACTTGTCGCCCAAGAGGCTAAATAAGGGACTCAGGTTTATTGTCATGGCGGCAGAGAGGAGGTCCACAGGCCTTGTCCCGGGCGAAAGTGAATTGATGTGGCGGATCAATCTTTTGTTGAGCTCGGCGAGAAGCTGATCGTGGATCAATTTGACGCGCGAAAAGGCCATAAGCCAAGGAGGAGGCGAGTTCAGCGGATGAAGCGAGCCAAGGCTGCTGTTACGACGGGCCACCGAGGAGTGTGGGTCTAACCATCGCCTTGTTGCTTTGGGCTATAAGACTACTACTCCCTCTCTTCAAAGCTTCATCAATGATCTCTCAATCTTTGATTGGTAAGTGTGCCTGCTGCACTGGGTAATATTTGCATTGTGTGATCTTTGATGTACTCACCGCCACCTCTCCGTCTCGTTGTTAGATCATCGACAACGCCGGAGGAGGCGAGTCGTGATCGACGCCAAGCATGGCAGTGTGGCCACTCTGGTCGACTCGGCCACTTTGTCCACGGCTTGCATTCGGGCGTAGTTCGGGAGATGTCGCCCACGGAAGTGATTCCCAGCGACCTCATCGAAGTGTGGCTAATACAGATTTCGGTACTTGGAGAAATGTCGCCGCCGGTCGTCGAGTTCATGACGCGATTAAAGCGTGCTCGGCGCTGCGGCGGCCAAATTTCGGCTCGGCTCGCCCCACTCTCGGAGAATTTTGATCTGGACGACGGACGGTAGTGGCTACCCATCATCGACGGTGCGGAGTCTTGGCTGAGGTGCTTTGAAGCTGACGGACCGTGCCAGCGGTATACTCCGATGTTCCGGTCGATGGGCGATCTCCTTCTTTATCGTGAGACGATCGTCACCCAATGATTCCCGAGCCGCACAGACTTCAAGATCGAGTAGCCCTTCCGCAGCGATGGGGTGAGTCGACGACATACCGTGAACCCGTACACTCCTTCATTCGCAACCGCAAGGGTGGCGGCAGTCGACGCCGGCTTAGAAGCTCGCTGGAATAAAAAACGTTGTGCCCGGGGCGGTAGTAGCGATTGCCATTAGGCTCAACTTGTATTTTGTAACAACTTGATCTCGCTACAATGGGATATCGTGTTATTTTGTGAATTGTCTTTGCGCTTGAGATTGAGGGTTGAACGATTCCCCGGTGCGCCAGTCACTTTTAAGGGTTTACCTCGTTTGTTTATGTGTTTGCGGTTTTGAGCGTTTTTATTAGGTCGCATCATTTCAGCTTGGAAATCCAGCCAGGACGACTCCCATGAGTTCTCTTTACTTCTTGTGCCAATCGAGGTTGGGTAGGCGAGTCCCCGAGCATGGTACTTGGTGGTTCTAGTCGCTCTAGGGTGGTGAGGATCGGGCGTCGGTGAGCGCATTACTCCTTCACGGCCCGTTGGGTCGATCGCGCATGGCAGTCCCGGCACGCTGCATTTCTGGCTTTTTTCCTAGTCGCCGCGCCGAATTGGTCGTCATCCTTGGCGTGGTACTTGGCCGTTCGAGTCGCCGTCGAGGATCGGAGGAGGATGATCATTTGTGAGGAGCGAAGGCGATTGTCTTGGCTGTTAAGCCCGGTCCCGAGCTAAGCGACTCAATGGGAGCTCGGGTATGCTTTTACGTGGACGCACGCAGTCCCGGGTAACCCAAAGGCCTCGTGAAGCGCACTACTTGGCCGCCGATCGCTGTACCAGAGGTTGACTCCTGCTAGCTTGGTGTCAGCATTACGAAAAGCAGTGGCACAAGACACGGAGAGTAGACACACTTGTAACCAATATGTTTTTATTTCATAGCGATCGAGGATACATATGTGGAGTTCTAGGAGTAGAACTTAGTAGGAGGTTTATATTCCATGGTCGCTGACGCCGGGTTTTGCCTGCTCCATGGATGTCGATGAGGTAGTAGGCGCTGTCTTGAGAGTACCGCTCGATGGCGAATGGTCCCTCCCATGGGGAGAGCTTGTGCATGCCCTTCTTGTCCTGGATGAGGCGCACCAGTCGCCTTCTTGGAAGGTGCGAAGCCACCCGCCGGCTATGGTAGCGGAGTCCTTTAGAGTGGTCTGGCGGTGCGTGAGCGAAGCCAGGTCGTGCCTCGTCGAGTTGATCGACTCCATCCCCGCGGCTTGATTCGCTCACAGCCTCCAGGTAGTGGGCGACCCTGGCGAGTCGCGTTTCGAGGTCGGTGGGCATGATCGCCTCGCCATACACCATGAAGAAGGGGTGAACCTTTCGACCTGCTGACCGAGGTACGGATACCCCGTGATCGAGGAGTAGCTCTCGACCCAAAGACTCGCGCGTCGCTGAGTGGTATTTGGAGCCGGATTCAGCCGTGGAGGATGCTCTCGTTGGTCCGTTCCGCGGCCGTGGACTCGGTGGCTTAATCGACATCGGAGGTCGATTCGATGTGATGTTCCTCGGGAACTCCGCCATGGCTCCTTTATTGTTGGAATTGGTGTCGCGGTCCGTGATGATGCTGTTTGGGAACCCGTAGCGATATATGAGATCGCGTAGGGAATTTGGGCGTCTTCCCGTCAGATTTCGGATGGCTTGGCCTCCACCACTTTTGTGAATTTGTCGACCGCGACCGGAGGTGGGTGAAGCCGAGGGGGCCTTTTGAAGGGCCTACTATGTCCATGCCCCACACGGCGAATGGCCAGTGATGAGATGGTCTTGTGGCCGAGCCGCAGCGTGTGTCGATTAAGCCGGCGAGCTTGGTACCCGGCGCACCGCCCATTGGACAATGTCGACGGCGCTGCGCAGCGGTGGGCCAAGAAGCCGTGTCGCATAGCCTTTGCATAGAGCGGGCTCTGGGTGGCATGAGTCGCCGGAGTGGATGTCGGAGGATCTTGCGTCCTTCGGGTTGGACGCAGTTGAACACGCCGGTCACGCTGCGCTTGTGGAGCTCGCCGTCGATGATGACGGCGATTTGCAGTGTCGCGTTATCATCCGGCGTCTGTTTAGCCAGGCTTAAGGTGCCTCCCTCGGTATGGCGATATGCGGCCTAGTCCGATCTCTCGCTCGATGAGTGCAACCAAGGCTGCCTGTTGCAATGGGACTCGACGTCGATCTCCTTGGGGAGAGACGGACAGCTTGGTGATCGCAGTGTCGAGGAAGACGGCCGAAGCGGGTGGTGCGAGCGACCCGAGCGCGAGAGTGCGCGTTGGCCTCCTCGTTCTTCCGTGCCGATCCACTCGACGGAGGCTCTCGGAAGTGTCCGCCACTTGTTCCACCCGCTTGGCAGCATGCCGCCATGCATGTGGTGGGAGAGACGCGCCGCAGTGCAGCGATTTGCCCAGCGATGAGGTTGAGTCTCCGTAGCGTGGGCGGTTGACATTCATCTCCTTGGTAGCTCGCATGCCGTGGAGTAGTGCCTCGTGACGGCCATGTTGTTGGTGTAGGGGTGAAGTCGAGGCAGGACGAGCGGAGCTTGTCGCCCTTCGGAAGTCAACACGATCCATGCTCCTCGCACCGTCTGCGTTCTTGGAGCCGCTGGGCGTGTGCTCCGAGTGGAGGTGCGGCAGCTTTTCCGCTGGGCCTCTTCCTACGGGCGGCGAAGTCCGCGAGCACTCGCGATTTCTGATCGCTTTCCGGGCTCATACTTGATGTTGTGGACGCCGATTTTGACAGCCCACTGGCGACTGGCGAGTCGCCTCACGCTTATGTTGATGTCCCGCAACGGTGCCGAGGATACGATCGTGATCGGGTGCTCTCGAAGTAGCGCGCCACAGTGCTCAAGACCTGCGACACCAGTTTCCGGTATTGCGGGTACCGCTATCGCGACCGGTGAGGACCTCGCTGATATAGTACACCGTCGTTGTACCGGGCGCCTTTCCTTCCTTCCGCCGCCGACGACCATGACGACGCCGACGATTCTCGAATCCGATGACGTAGAACAACATGGGTTCTTTGTCGACGGGGGTGTAGCGGTGCTAGAGTAGCACCTTCTTGAGGTCGCGGAGCGCCGTCTGCCTCTGTCCCAATCGAAGGTGGGGTTCTTCCATCGTGCGGTATAGGGTATCGCTTTTCGCCTAATCGGGATGAAGCGGCCGAGAGCCGCGACCGCCGCCAGCTTCTCGATCGCCGCCAGCACTCGGGTTTGCCGAGTCGGCGATCGTGTCGATCTTGGTGGGGTTCTTGATCCCGCTTGGAGACGAGCGCACCCAAAGAGTTGCCCCTCCCCGGTACAATCAAGGTGCATTTGCCCGGTTTAGCTTTATCTTGTATTTCCGGCGGGTTGGCGAATGCTTCCGCCAGTCGGCGAGTGATCGCCTCGCGAGCGGATTTCACTACCACGCTCTTGATGTAGATATTATGCCAATTTGGCTCGCAAGGCATTCTCGCATGCACCGCTGGTAGGTCGCCCGCGCTCTTGAGGCCGAAGGTCATGGCGATGTAGCGAAGGTCTGAATGGCGTGATGAACGCCGTTTTTCCTCGCCCTCGACAGCCATTTTGATCCGTTGTACCCAGAGTAGGCCGAGGAAACACAGCTGATTCGAACGCAGCGTGGTGGAATCGATTATTTGGTCGATCCGGGAGGATTTAATTGCTCCTTCGGGCAAAGCGCAGCTTTTAAGTTTGTGTCGATACACATCCTCCGTGTCCCATTTTTCTTCTCGACCGGGACCGGGTTTGCCGCCCGCTTGAGTATTTTATTGGCGGATGAAGCTCGCAGTAGACGCTGCACCTCCTCGGCGATGGCTTGGCGCGCTTTCATTGAAGGTCGCAATGATCGCCGACAGTCGCACTTTGGGGTCGGCGTTGAGTTTGTGCTCAGAGTTCCCTAGGGACACCATGCATGTCGAGGGCTTCCATGCGAAGATGTCCCTGTTCTCACGGAGGAACTCGGCGAGCGCGCTTTTCCTATGCTGAGCTCATGCCCGTCCCGATCGTCACCGCTCGGGCCGAGTCGCCGGGACCAGCTCGGCGTGTGGGTGTGCGCCGCCTCAAGGTTGAGGTGTTGATGCCCTCCGACTGGGCTTCTTGAGTATGGTAGGGTCGCCGTTGTTGACCCCGCCAGCGTGTTGGTGAGCTCGTCGGCGCGGTTGGTCTCGCCGATGACAGCCGGGCGAAGTTCGCCTTTGGCCTCGCACTCGGCGGCCATGTCGGGGTCGCTGTTGATGGTAATGACGCCGCGCGGCCCGGGGAGCTTCATCGCGTTGTACGCGTAGTGGGGCGCTGCCATGAACTTGGCGAACGCCTGGCGCCCCAGGACGCAGTGGTAGGGTCGGCAGTACCAGCAAGACGATCCGCTCGGTGCGGAAGTTTGCTGGTGTCCCGAAGGTGACTGGCAGCATGACCTTGCCGATCGGATACGCCTTCCGACCGAGGACGAAGCCGTGTAACGTGGTGTAGGTCATCTCGACCATCGACTGCGGGAGCCGCAATGCTGATGGTATCTGTAGCAGGATGTTGATGAGCTGCCGCCGTCCATCAATGTCTTGGGAGCCGTAGTCTCCCACCTTGGGCTTGACCACCGTGGCGACTCGCCTGGGTACTCGATGCGCGCGGTGGTCCCGCGGCTCAGTGATGGGATGCTCACCAGTTGAGGAACCGGGATCGTCCACCGGCCACCGCTGACGGCGACGTGCGGCGATGACCTTCTTCTCGCCGTGTTGAAGCTCAGAAGGTGTGGAGCGAGCCGCCACACTATCAATTTTCCGCCATTCGGCGGGTTGTTGTCGGGTCCTCCGCCGCTGCCTTCTTCTCGATCTCCTTGAGAGAGTGGCGCTGGCGGTAGTGCGCGTGGCGGGCTTCCTTCCCCGCCGTGAAACGCACAAGGTTGGTTAGGGACATGGCTGAACCTTGGTTTTGCCTTGTAGTTGCCGCCATCGTGGCGTTGTCCCCATCGCGCGAAGTTTGGCTCGCTGCCGCGCTGCGCGATGGCGAAGTCGACTTCACCGTCAGCCGCGGGCGCTGCAGTGAGGCGAGTGTTGCTATAGCGTAGGTCGGCCGTCGTCTGTTGTCGTTGCCGCCAGGCGGCGTTGGCCTCCGACTTTCTTCGCCGGTTTCTTGGTTTGGTCTTCCTCCGCATCTTTTGGCGATCTCAAGGAGGTCCGATGTTTTCGGTGTGCGGAATGTCGCTGAGCATGGCAACCAAGGGCTCGTGGCGCAGGTATTGAAGCGGATCGCGGTGTCCGGTGGATGCCGACCGCGTTGTACCATAGTTCTTGCCACCGATGGACCCAGCTGGTCGACTCGGCGGGTCCTCGGATGCATCGCTCCGTGTCCTCGATGGTGGTGGCGCGGGTAGGAGCACTGGTGCCCGACGGCATCGCGCATCTTCCTGTGAGCCGAGGCTATCCCGGAAGAGTGTTGATCGCCCGCGACGTTCCTCCATCGTGAGGTAACGGGCGGTTAGCAGGTCGGTGTGGCGTGATCCCCATCGCCATGAGGTAGGTGTCCAGCCCACACGAGGGGTCGTATGAAGGGTCGATTTCTATTTCCTTCGCGCTTTGAAGTTCGTCGGTATTTTTCGCCGGATCATCGGTCCGAAGCACCGGGCCCGAGTCGGCTTAGACCATCGCCATTACCGCCGCGATTGGTTAGGTGTGTCGCAGTCGTCGTGGCGGCGCCAGCTTTGGTTGTTGATGATGTGGGTGCGGGCGTCGACGGGCTGACCGTTGGCGGCGATGAAGTTGGTCGCTGGCCTGGGGTCATTGGTGGAGAGTGTCGCGTTCGCAGGTCGGTGTTGGAGCTGCAGTGGTTCGGGTGGCGGGCAGTTAAGGGTGTTTGCCGCCAATGGACGGCCGCTTGAGGCCGCTCTGATGCCCGAAGAACGCGAGTACATCCGACCCTGTGAGTCGGCGCCTGCGTTTTGTTGCTCGACCGCCTTTGCGGCGGTGGCCTTGACGTGATCGATCTATATAGGGCGCCATCACCGTGGCCGTGATGTTGTCGGCCGCCGCCCGCCACGAGGTTGTCCATCGGGCGGAGAACTGTGGTAGGCCATTCGCCTCGCCCCGTGAGGAGACCACGATCCGCTGGTCCTCGGGTGCGCGTTGGGTGGAGGTGGGCGCCGTCGCGCCGACCTGGCGGGGCCGGGCGCTTCCGGTGGCGCGTTCGCAGAGATCGCGCGCCACGCTGGCCGGGTCGCTCATCGCAAAGTTCGGCGCTACCGACGGGGTTCAGCGCGACCTGATTCGCCTGGTGGTAGCGTGATAGCCTCGCGCCGTCACCGCCGAGGCGAAATTTTTCGCTCGCTTGCTCCTTGCGTACTTCCTCCGCCACCAGCGGAGTTCCTCGACCTCCGCTGCCGCGGGCGCGGAGGATCGGGTGGAGAGGATCCTCCGGATCGGTCGGGCCGCCATGTAGGTCGCGGCGTGACCGTCCGCCGCAGATCGGCGGAGTTTTCGACCGAGTCAAGTCGAAGATCCCAAGGATGGAGGGATCTCAAGTCTCCCACGTTGGAGACTGGTGATGGAACCCGCGGTGAAGTCGCGTGATGGATTCGGCGCAGTGACGCCAGAGTCGCCGAGTCGGCTGCCGTTGAGGGTCAGCCTTCCGCGCCGCGTGTTTCGCCACGCCGTGTGGGCTGAGTTGTACGGAGGCGAGGCGATGGATCGCGGCGACTGGCTCGAGTCCTCCGAGACGGCGACGCCGGGCGAGGCCGACGAAGAGGCCGATCATGCCGACCGGGCAAGATCATGCTATGTGTGATGGGTCGTGGCCGGACGTAGCTGCTCGGCAAGATCTCGAGCATCTCGCCGATCGCTATCATGCGGCCGATGCGCATCACTCGCTCATGGGCAGATTGGATCTCGCCACGTAACATCGCCAGGCCCCACGGGCGCCACTATCGTGGGAATGACCACGGCAGACGCCGCAATCGGCATGGTAGTAGAACGACGGGCAAGGGCGGCCACCATCAAGTAGATGAGGGCGAGACACAGTGGTTTTACCTGTGTTCGGCTGAGGGTAAAGACCTACCCGCTAGATTGTATTATGATGGGTAAATGGGGCGAGCTCGACGGCCAGGGCGGCGAGTCGCTTGGGTGGATGGTGGAACGATCTCTTCGTGACGCCTGTGAGGAGGTTTATATAGACTACCCCCTAGGGTTTACATATCTCAACCGTATCGCTAAGGTTTTGACTATTTAACCTAATCCGACCGCCTATCTACTCGCTCGGGCCTTCGCCTTCCGCTTGGATCCACGCCAGCCTTGATCCAGCCGCCGTCCTGCAGCCCACTCGCCAGCTTGGGCCAATCGGAACGCCCCGGGTATACCTAGAGAATATCCCATCACATACGGCGGGCGAGAGCCTGGACCTCGCCGCCAGGCCGCGGTTCAGACCAAAAAATCGTCTTTATGTTAGAGAGACTACCCCCTTTTCCCTCCCACGTCGCTCCCGCGAGCGACCGGGGAACCCTAGCGCACCACTGGGCGGGCCGTCCCCTCCTCCCTTCCCTTCTTGCCGCTGCCAGGATGCGTTGGCAGCAAAGCCGCTTAGCAGCGGGGCCTATCCTCTTCCCTCGGTCGCAAGATCTCGACATTGGCGGATGACGACGGCGCGTTTGCGTGGAGGAGCAGTGGTGATCGGCATGGCGGTGCGGTGGCGACCCTGGTGATGCAAGGCGGCGCGGTGGCGACCCTGCTGATGCAAGGCGGCGCAGCGACGCTCTATCCTGGCGTGGAGGGCTGCGTGAGATGGTGTTGCGCTTGGTCCTAGGGGCCAACGGCTTCTTGACCGAGAAACACGGCCGGCAGGGCAATGGCTGCGGGAGGCTCCCTCTATAGCGGCAGGTGGAGGGCAGCGTGGTGGTAGTGGCTTACGCCAGCCGACGCGTGGCGCAGACGGTGCTCGGCTAGCGGGTGAAGTTCGGCCTGGCAATGGTCCGGTGGGCCGGGTGGCCACCGCGGCGATGGGATGCTCCTTGGCGGCAGAGTGTCGTGTGGTCGCCGGAGTGCGCCTGCTACAATGCGGTGGTGGAACTTCATAGGCCCGCTTGGGCCCGGTCACTAAGGGCATGTCTTATCCTGCTGCTGCTTTCGGTCGGCTTCCGTCTCCCGGTAGTGGAGGCAGTTCCCTCTCACGTGTTGCTACACTGATGACCCTCGCCGACATTTTTGCCTCTCGGTTCTACTGGCCTCGCGACGTGGAAAACGGTGAGACAACGGTGATATTTGCAAGACCATGGTGGTGTGCGCTGGTGGGTGGCAAGATAGGTGGAGCGTGATGACTCAGTTGATGTGGAGCCTGTTGAACCCCAAGAGCAAGGTGTGAAGCAGACATCGCTAAGTCTTCCTTAGTTAGAAACCTAGGTTATCGAGCCAAGAGGAGGAAGGAACGTCCACACAGGTTTTGCAAGCAATTTGGAAACCGCACAACACAACTCAAGACTTGTTCCCAACTTCAAGGAGGTTGTAAATCTCACCGGTTGTTGTAACAAAGGATTAAATGTATGGTGGAAGGTAATGGTTTGCACCAAGTAAACATGTAACAATGGAGGATGTATCAATGGTAAAGATTGGACCGATCCATAGTTCACTAGAGGTGCTCTCCTTAGATAAACAACATGGCATGACGGTAAACAAATTACAGCAGACAATTGATGTGAACTGAGCAAGGCATAACAATGCAATACTAGACAAAAGATCCTGGAGATTCAATTGGGCAATACAACAATATACATAGACCGCCATCGAATCGCATCTATGACTAGAAGTCCACTGTGTTATCATCCGACCCCCTCCAAGATAAGTTTAAGCAATGCACAACCTAAGCAAAGTGTGTAAGGTAAATTATCCACTTGTTCCATGAACAAGAGACCATTGTTTTCTCCCTAGTGGCAACAGCACATCTACAACCAAAGAGATTTCTGTCGCTTCCCTTAGAAACTAGAGACATGAACCCACTATCGAGCATAAATACCCCCTCTTGGAGTCACTAGCAACTACTTGGCCAAGATAGCTACTAACAACAGAGAGCATGCAAGATCACAAACAACACAAACATGATAGAATCAAATAGACAAAACCATTAATCAATCTGATATAGTAATCTCAATATCCATCGGATCCCCGCAAACACAACATGCATGATTACAAATAGATTAGATCTTGATCATGAACGAAGCTCACAAGATCTATACATGAAAGCACAAGGAGGAGATACAACCGTCTAGCTACTACATGGACCCGTAGTCCAAGGTGGAACTACTCACGCTCATACCGATAAGAAGGCCTCCGGATGATCTCCTCCCAGGTGCCGGAAGAACTTCGCACTTCCATCAAGGGACGGCGCGGGCTCTGCCAAGGTTTCGTGGAGTTTTGATCGGTGCCTAGGGTTTCTGCATGGGGCTTCTTATAGGCGGAAGGGCAAGCCGAGGGCACTAGGGGCACACCCCCCAGCGCCGGGTGGCCCACCCATGCCTAGGGGGTTTGGCGGCTGCATGGCGCCTCCGCCTCGCTTCGCTTGCAGCCCACGGTAAAATATTGACTTTGGCTTTTGTCCCGTCCAATTCCGAGAATATTGATTTTTTGTCTTTCTGGAACCAAAAATAGAAGAAAACATGCAACTGGTGTTGGGGATATGCTATATGGGTATCCTCATAGCATGTCTCTTATCCGACTAATCCGGGTGGCCCATAGTCGGTAGCATGGCCTATGTCCTGCTGGGCGGCCCAGTTAGGTGGATCCAGAAGGGAGGCCCATGCCGGATAAAGGAAGGCTACGGTGGAGTCACCAGCGTACCCGGAGCCTTGGAGTGCAAGATACACAAGACTAGTAATAGACGGTGTAGAACTCTGTAACCTGTCTGGCTAGGACTTTTCCCTCTAACCCTAGGACCTAGCGACTATATAAGTCAGGCCTATGGGAGCCTTTAGGGCACAATCTCAGACGATAACTTAGACTTTCTAGTCACCTCGCACAGCGAACCTAATCTCAGAATTCAAGATTGCCATTATAGTGATTTATAGCAGAGTAGGATTCCGCCACCGTGGGATCTCGAACTCGTAAGCTGTGTTACCTGCACTTCAACCGCCTTCCTACCCCACGCCTCTAAACACGCACGTGAGGACCCTCCATGGCGTTTTCGGCAATACCACGGCGGTTGGCGCCACCTTGGGGCAAGAGGCGCTCAGTTTCCGGGCGAGGACCAAGATCTTCGCGGAATCGCAAACCGTAGCCATCGGTCGCGTCTTTCTCCGCAACGTTCGACGCCCCGACGAAGTTCTCGATCCCAGCAAAGACGAACCCTACGGTGTTCGATCGTTTTATCGGAGACATCCACCTCTTCATCGGTGAAACCGACTCGCACTAGTTCCCTGCAAGTCGGAGATCAAGACCCCGCACGGACGCCCCACGGGCATGATACGTCATGAAGGATCGATGTCGGATCTCTCTCGAGTTTGCCGCAGAGATCGAAAATTCAAGACCCACCCAAACCGCCTGCAGGATATAAAGGTGGAAGATCATGCAAATCCGGCTTTGTCCGTGCCCGGACAGAGATCCAAGTTCGTCGGGCGGTTACCATCTTCGATCCGGCTGGCGCTCGTAGAGAGGGGCGAAACCCCGCGGACATTCGCCAGTGGCTGTGATACGAGCCGATCTAGCCCACTACCCCAATGATAATGCCATCTATCACTTTGTGGAAGGACTGGACCATGGCACGCTTGTCCGACATTCTCTAAGACGGACAAAGCGCCGGGACGCCACCTTCAAGGCATGGTGAACACCGCCAACAACTACGCTGGAGGCTGAAGCGGCATGACGCTTGGCGCCATTGACGGATCACCTCCGATTCAGCCACCACCACCGCCTCCGGCCGCCATCATCGCAGCGGCGCCAGCACCTCCAGTCATCGTCGAGGCCGTTGCACCTCCACCGCCCATCATCAAGGAAGTCCTGGCACCCTCCGACTCTGTCATTGACGCGCTTTATGCTGATTTCAGTGCAGATTCAGAGGAGATAGACTTCAGTCTAGAGGAGATAGACTCCGTCATGCAGGAGATGGAGGAGGAGTACTCGCGCGACGAACAAGCTAATAACACTATCATGTCTCGAGGGGTGTTTGTCACCATCGGGACAGCGATGGATGAAGACCAGCCCGGGCAAGCTCCGCCTACGGTGCTGGATAAGGGGAAGGGGCCACTTATTGCTGCTGACGATGATCGCGTAAGAGTCATGCCTCCTCCGCCTAATCCAAAGGCAAAGCCGCAGAACTCGCACCGCTCCGAGCAACAACAACATCAAATTTGCCTCCTCCAAGATTCACGCGCAAAGATCCCATGTTACTCCAGCTGATAGAGTGATGTACGACAATCTCCTCGTTGATCCACTAACTGTTGATCATATCCGGAACGTGACTCGGCTTGACGATAAGCGCCAGCAGCTGCTGGAGGAGGCGCAAGCCATCGCGGAGCAAGGCGCTAAACTAGATCGAGATATGGTCAACGCGCAGAAGTCCATAGAGAAAGCAAGAGCAATGGAGGCCGAGTACAAGACTCTGCTGCAACAGTAGAAGGCTAAGAAAGCTCCGGCTCGCGTCATCAACGATTCTGGTGTACGGCGCAACCTAGGATGGGCTCCCTCGAAGCCGACACAGGCCAAGCCATACATTGACAGTGAAGGCAAGCAGGTGATGCCCACCCTACTCCTTAACCTCGCTGTCGCCAAGACCCTTCTGGAGCAGGATAGATCGCCTAAGGCAGTGGAACAGGTCTATGACCTAGTGGCCAAGGCGGTAAAGCAGCAGGAAAAGGCCACCTCTTAGAGGCTTGAGTCTGACCCAGCGCTGTGCCGATCTAGCCAGTACAAACCACCAAGGGACAGATCTCCTCAGGATGTCGGATCGCGGACGGGTTCATCAGAACGAAGACGGAGGGATGCGCGCAACATGAAGGACGCTATCCCCATATCCTCCGACCACGGAGAAAGAACCCAACCTCGCCGCCCATCGCCACCGCCCCGATCCCCCCGACGTTAAGAAGATTACAAGGCTCGCCGTCGTACGGATATGCCCCCACCAAAGCAGTGTGGCATCGTCATCCGCGACAACGCGGAGCAGACCCGTCATGACGGAAAACACAACGAAAGACATAAGAGCAGGTCGCGCCATGACCCTCCGCGTCCCACAAGCAACCGCGACAGGAGTGAAGCGTCGCAGGAGGGTAACAACAAGAAAGCTAACCCACCGCCACCTCCGCTTTCGTCGCCGCCAAGCAGTCACCATGACGGAAGAGGTCCGCGTCGTTCATGCATCCCATCCCCTATTGACAACAACAAGAAGAACCCGGAGCCATATGATGCACGTTCACGGATCGATAAGAACCACGAGGCCCGGGAAGGACCATACCTGGGACCACGTTGCTTTGGACCTGCAATACGGTCCACAACTTACCCCAAAGGATTCCGGATTGACAAGACCATCAAGCCCTATGACAGCACCGCCAAGCCTGCCACATGGTTGCAGGACTACGACAACGCGGTGGAGATTGCCGGAGGCAACCCCAACGTCGCCGTCAAGTACCTCCCGTTAATGTTGGCGGGCATGGCCCGTCAATGGATCGACGACTTGCCGGAGAAATATATCTACAACTGGATGGACATGCAAGAAGCATTCACCAAGAACTTTGAGGGTACATAAAAGCGTCCCTGCACGGTGGGCGATCTACAGTGGTGCGTGCAAGAGAAAGACGAGACATATCGCGCCTACCTCTCCCGCTGGTTGGATATGAAGAATTCCTGCGCAGGAGTGCACGCCCAGACCGCCATGGCCGCCTTTATCGATGGGTTGGAAAGAGGCACGTTACTCCGACATAAGCTAAAGCGCTTGCAGGACAATCATCAGCTTGACTTGAATCAGATGATTCAGTTAGCTAGTGAGTTCGCAGCTGCCGACGACGATGCTCGTGGCTCTTTAAGCAATGGCCGCCCCAACTCAAGCTCGGAGGAACAGCAGACAAAGCGAAAACCGCCCAAAGAAAAGCAATCACCGACATGGTCGCCATGACTTTTGCAGACAAGGAGAAGGCGGACAACGTGGCCGAGGAAGGGAGCAGGCCGGGCAGCAACGAGGAGTGAAACCAACTCGAGCCCGCTGCTCCCCAAAACTACAAAGAGTACCGCGATATGCCGTGCCTCGTACACCTCGATGTCCACGGCAAGGCCACCCATACCAATCGACACTGCAAGTTCGTCAACGACCTCAAGGAAGACCCGGAGTCCGGCTACAAGCAAAGTCGGAAGAACAGACCGCGAGGCAAGGGCAAGGGGAAGAAGAAGGAGGAGTAGTCCAAGGATTCAAGTGACATGGACGAGGATGTTGACCCCAAGCACGCCGCCAAGGGCGACGACAAGGGCAAGAACCCCTTCGCAAAGAAGGCACCGGTCTACCACACTTTCCTTGGCACCCCCACCGTCCGACAACAGAAGACCTCTCTAAGGATCCTAATGGCCACTCTCCCCCCCAGTTCCCCAATACCTGCGTTGGTCGAAGGTTCCAATAACTTGGGACAGGACGGACCACCCAGACCTTGTGCCCACGGAGAACCAGTACGCCATGGTCATCAACCCATTGATTGACGGTGTGGAGTTCACCAAGTGCATGGTGGACAGTGGAAGCAGCATCAACATCATGTACCTGGATACACTGCAAAATATGAACTTGACGGAGGCAAACCTAAGGCGGACCAACACCGTGTTCCATGGCGTAGTGCCTGGTCGGGAGGCTCGGTCCCTTAGGTGCATTACACTTCAGGTAGCCTTTGGCGATGTTAATAATTACCGCCAAGAGCTCATGACCTTTGAGGTGGTCCCCTTCAAGAGCGTGTACCACGTCATATTCGGCCGCGACATATTCCACACGTTCATGGCCAAGCCATGCTTCGTCTACAACAAACTCAAGATACCCGGACTGAACGGTGTCATCACCGTATCCGGAAGCTTTACCAAGGCAAGGGACTGCGAGATCAATGAAGCAGCCTTTGTGAAGAATTCAAAGAGATCCAGAGCAAGGTCAATGACTCAGAGATGCCCGCGTCGAAGAAGCAGATCTCCGACTCCGCTCCTGCGTTCAAGGCCGCCATCGAGACCAAGCCGGTAGAACTTGTGGTAGGCGATGCCTCCAAAGACCATCGCCATTGGGACGAACCTAGATCCCAAATAGGAAAGCGCGCTCATCGAGTTCCTCCATGAGAATAGGGACATCTTTGCCTGGCAACCTGCCGACATGAAAGGTGTACCTAGGGAACTTGCCGAGCACAGCTTAAACATAGATCCAAAATGTAAACCAGTGAAACAACCTCTACGACGCTTCGGAGATGAGAAGAGACGCGCCATTGGCAAAGAGATAGCTAGGTTACTTAAGGCTGAGTTTATCCGAGAAGTCCTTCACACCCGATGGGTGGCCAATCCTGTACTTGTCCCCCAAAATGGAACCAATGAATTAAGAATGTGCGTTGATTACACCGGCTTGAACAAAGCATGTCCCAAAGATCCGTTTGCTTTTCCTCGCATTGACCAAGTCATTGACTCGACGGCTGGCTCGAACTTTTGTGTTTTCTCGATGCATACTCAGGATACCACCAGATCAAAATGAGGAAGTCGGACCAATTGGCCACTTCGTTCACTACCCCGTACGGCACGTTTTGCTATGTCACGATGCCCTTTGGGCTGAAAAATGCAGGTGCTACCTACCAGCGGATAATGCAACGTTGCCTTCAAGACCAAATTGGTCGGAATGTTCACGCCTATGTGGACGATATCGCAGTGATGTCTAAAAAGTCAAATGACTTAATCTCCGACTTAAAAGAAACCTTTCTTAATCTCCGGAATTACAACATGATGCTCAACCCTAAGAAGTGCGTCTTCGGGGTTCCAGCCGACAAACTGTTGGGCTTCATCGTTTCCCAGCGCGGAATCGAGGTCAACCCAGAGAAAATCAAGGCCATATTAAACATAAACCGTCCGACATGCCTAAAGGACATCCAACGACTAACATGTTGTGTTGAAGCAGTTAGTCGGTTCATCAGCCGACTTGGAGAAGGCTCACGCAAGTTGTCAAGAAGGCATAAATTCACGTGGATGACGAGGCAGATGCAACATTGAAGCATCTCAAGGAGATTCTTTCTCGCCCATCCTTGCAAGACCGAGCGTGAGCCCTCGTTAATTTACATGGAGGCAACTAACCGGTTATCAAAGATCGTCATCGTGGTAGAGCGGAAGGAACCAGCCATGAGCACGGAGTTTAACGACCATTTACGTAAGTGAGGTCTTGACGGAGTCCAAGCAATGCTACCCGCACTACCAAAAGATAGCTTATGGAGTATTCCTTGCTTCACGGAAGCCGAGGCATTACTTTCAGAGCACCCAATCATGAGTGAGCAAGACTCCACCGTCCGACATTATCAACAACATGACGCTTCTGAGAAGGGTCGCGAAGTGGGGCATTGAACTTGCCGCCGAGATCACCTACAAAAGACGCGACGCTATCAAGTCACAAGACTTGGCGGATTTTATTGCAGATTGACGGAGATGCCGATGCCACTCCATTGCGGAACAGTCTTGGGTGATGCACTTTACGGATCAAAAGCTGCTGGCTCGGGGCTGGTGTATTGCTCTGATCACCAAAGGAGACAAGCTACACTACGTTCTGCAGATCCACTTCGAGGCTACAAACAACATGGCGGAGTATGAAGCACTCATTCACGGATTGCGTGTAGCCAAAGATATTGGCATCAAGCGCATAGTTTGCTGTGGAGATTCCGACTTGGTTGCCCAGCAGGTGGCTGGCACGTGGAATGCGCGGAACCCTATGATGGCGGCATATTGCGACGAAGTGGACGAGATAGCCAAGAGCTTCTTGGGCTACGAAGTCAAGTATGTGCCTAGGGAACAAAATGAGGCGGCTGATCTATTGTCTAAACTTGGATCAGGGTGAAAGCAAATTCTGCTAGGAGTTTTCCTAGAGCATCTGCGCACACCATCCGTGAAGGGCGCCGACATCGACAACCCGGATAGAGCTGATTCTTTCGTCAACATGGTGACAAAGATCCCTCCGGCTTGGACAAAACCGTTCATGGAATATCTCAAACACGAAACTTTGCCCGACGCATCAAGTCGAAAGGCGGAGATAATGACGAGCAAAGGGTTATACCACAATAAATGGGCAACTCTACAAAAGGAGCACTCTTGGTGTATACCTAAAGTGTGTTTCCCAGAAGGCATGGAAATCCTCTAAATCCATCTCGGAGATTGCAGCATCACGCTCCTCGATCGTTGGTCGAAAGCCTTCAGCAAGGATTCTACTAGCTCACCGAAGGCACGCCGACAAGTCGTTGAAACATGCATAGGATGCAGATATGCCCGACAACCACATGTCCTGTCAAGAATTGCGAACAATACCAATAACTTGGCGTTTGTAGTCCGGGGCTAGATATGGTGGGACCGTTACAAACGGCACTGTGTATTACGCATCTGCTTGTAGCAGTTGACAAATTCACCAAATGGATAGAAGCTAAACCCATTAGAAAGCTTGATGGGGCAACTACCTCGTGTTTGTCCGGATCTAGTGGTGAGATTTGGTCTCCCATAGCATCATCACCGACAATGGAAGCAACTTGTCACTGGAGAAGTGGAGGCCTATTGGGACAAAGGCATCCGACTTGACCTTGCATCTGGCACACCCACAATCCAATGGTCAAGTTGAGCGAGCCAATGGATTAATTCTGCAGGAATCAAGCCACGTCTTGAGGCACCTCTACATAGAGCTGGAGCTCTGGCGGAAGAAATGCCATGTCTTTGTGGAGTTTACGAACTACACCTAAGATCCACCTACACCCTTACTTCATGGTATATGGGCGAAGCTATCCTACCTTTCGACATCCTCCACGATGCACCAAGAGTTGCCGCCTATGAAGATGATGAAGAATCAGGCGCCTAGATGTGGACCTTCTCGAGGAGGAGCGCGTTTTGGCATGCCAAAGATCCGCCATCTACCAGCAGAAGCTACGCAGCTACCATAGTCGCCGCGTTCGGCATCGCTCGTTTGAAGAAGGGGATTTAGTGCTCCGACTTAAGCAGAAGAAGTCACACAAATTATCCCCGCCATGGGAAGGACCGTTCATCATAAGCAAGGCGCTGCTCAATGGGTCTTACTACCTTGTCGA
This sequence comes from Avena longiglumis, assembly GCA_030063025.1. Lineage (NCBI taxonomy): Eukaryota > Viridiplantae > Streptophyta > Magnoliopsida > Poales > Poaceae > Avena > Avena longiglumis. Next base: position 1,993,923 of record CP125973.1, read on the forward strand.
CAATCGTGAGCTCAAGGATATACCCAACGAGGATCATAAGGGTAAGTGACGTAACCCGGATGATGACTACCCGAAGCTTGATCGGCCATGGAACATAGCACATCTACGTCCTTTTTACACTTAGCATTTTTTATCTAATCGTGTACCTCTTATATGATCAATGAAATAAAGCTCTTTGGTTCACTCATATTGCTGAGTCTTTTACCTCCTTTAGTGTTCATTTTTGGATCATATAAACCTTTATGCACAAGCTTTGCGATTGCACTTGTGAAAATTCCGCCTACGGGCGTTAGCTTAAGTTTTCTGGTCTACACGTTCTTTGTTGTTTTTACTTGGATTCTGGAGTAGTGACTTTCGGCACTTATTGTCGGCGATTTTGTGCTCAGGTTATTGACGGTGCCATTGGGCATCATCACCTAAGCGCATGGTTCTGACAACGAGTCTTCCGACTCACAAAAAGTCAAGCGTAAGAACCAGAGTAACGGATAATCCATCACTTGCTTAAAAAATATATACATACTGGGCATTAATTCTTAAGTAGCAGGATACGACAACCATTGTTTTCCGCCTTAAGATTACATCACCAAGTTTTTTCAATGCACACTCCAGAGGTGAAACAAGAATTACAAAGTGTTTTTCACTCCTTGGGTGCAGGGACTTGGAGGCGCATCATCACCGGAGATTCACCTTCAACGTCACCACCGTGAGGAGACTCGGAGGATTGTGGTCGGCGTTTCAAGAAAGTTCACAGGCACGAAGACGCCGACATCCACCAACTCGGCAACCACAGTGTCATAGCCCGCGAGTGATGACAGGATGGCTTCGTCGATCTCCTTGCCGTCATCATCCACGTCGGGATACCAGATGTCATCGTGTCGATGTCGGCACCTTCATAGTGCGCCTTCACCATGGACAACGCCATCCTTGCGCCAAGTGCACATGAAGCTTTCCACTGCGACACGCCGGGGCTCGGCGCAGAATCTCCGAATACTTCACGGAGTCGGAGGCCTTGATATAAATTTGGAGGGCTTGGCAATCTCCTTGGCTTGGGTGATGGCGGTATTGATGAAGTTGCGGCAAGAATCATGCATTCCTTGTCCGAAGGGCGACGGGTTAAGCCCATAGGCGCTGAAAATTCTGACAATAATTGCATGAGTTCAATAAATTCTAAGTATCCAAACTACAGAGCTACAAGGCGGAGGACACTTACTGAAGATGCTGGCCTTAGCCTCGGCATTTATCGCTAAAGATTCCTTCTCTTGTTGGAGGAGCTTAAACGCCTCGCTATGGCGAAGGTTTTGCTCATCGGCATCTTGCTTCTGATCCTTTAGGATCGCAAGTTCCTCCTTCAAGCGATTGATCTCCGCGGAGGCGGAGTCCTGCAGGGCTTTCATGGAATCCTCGTGCATCTTCAACATTTGTTCCCTCTCCTTCTTAAGGATCTTGTTCTTGCTGTCCAGCTGCTGGATGTGCTTGGATTGCTCGACAATATCCTTGGCCTTGGCTACATGCTCTACAAGTCGGATAAAACAAAGTACACAGTGAGTATTTGAAGAAGGAAGGCACAAAAGTAAGACGAAAGCACGCAAAAAGAAAACAGACTCTTGTTTTTAATGATCTGTTCCTTCAAGATGGCGGTTTTACCCTTTTTAGCTTCAAGGTCCGCGCACATCTTCTGGTACTTATCATTGGCCATGCCTCTCCGAGCATTCTCGTTCTGTGGAAACAAACACAAAGTCAAGTCGTTGTTTAGTCCGCTTAGAGCCTCTAGTCGGAAATTTTCCACTTAGAAGCTTGGGGGCTACAGCGAAAGTTTTTAACTTAGCAATATGCTTAGCTTTTCTTTAAGCATCTAGTCAGAGCTAATTCAGTTCTCAACTAGAAGCTTGGGGGCTACAGTATAAAGTTTTAACTCGGAAAATGCTTAGCTTTTCTTTAAGTATCTAGTCGGAACTAATTTAGTTACAACTAGAGTCTTGGGGGCTATAGCACTTAAAATTATGAACACTGTGTATGCTACTCTTAAAGCATCTAGTCGGAATAATTCATTCCATCTAAATGCTTGGGGGCTACAGTGAGAGTTCTTCTAACTTAGTCACTCTTAGAGCATATAGAAGTAAAACCAATGGTTTTCCGTCTACATCCTCGGGGGCTACAGTGGGATACTCATATGAAATGCAAAAGGTAAAGTAAAACTTACAAGTGCGATGATCTTGAGGTTTGTAGCACTCTCGGCCAGAAGCTTGACAAAGGAAACGATGTTACTTTGCAAGATGTCTACTTGACGGAGTAGCTCCTCAAGACCGCACGTCGAAGATGACGGCACTACTCCAGGAACCATAGTTGTGCTACCCGGCGTAAGCACCGGGAAAATAATCTTCGGCAGCTCGAAGGGTTTCTGGGGAGTAGAGGCGCCACCTTCGGCAGAGGTACCAGCACCCACCGCCGCCTTGCCGCTACCAATGGCATCCTTAGCCGGAGCTTCAGCCATTTGAAGAGCAGCGCTCTCTTGCGTCGCCTGCTCGCCGACAATTGCGAGTTCGGTAGAAGCGCCAGAATCCACTTCCATAGCGGAAGGGCCTGGTGCCTCCTGAACTTGGGAGCTTGTCGGAGCGGAGGAGGGCTTGACGGCAGGAGTAGCAGGGGAAATGGCGGGAGAAGAGTCGCGATGCAGCATATATTTAATATTTCTAGAATCCCCAAGAGTCTTGGAGGACTTCTTGAGGCTGGTTGTGTCTTTCTTCCTGAAACGTGCAAAATGCATAAGTACACGAATAAGACAGATAAATAAGACAATGTCGGAGAATAAGAAGCTCACACTAGGGGGGAGCTTTGGCAAACATCCCGGTGGCTTTCTTCTTTTACGCCTCCAGGGCGGCAGTACTCTTTTTGGAGGCTCCACCCTCCGTCTTCTTCTTGCCTCCGTCGGCAGCATCAGAGGTGGAGCTCTTCCGCTTTCGCGCCAACGGGGCATCATCGTCGGACATGACCGTGACTTCCTTCATCTTGGGATCGTAGATTTGGGCGGCCAGGTTGCCCTCCTCTAGATTGCTAAGCTGTTAAGTGAGAAATCATCGTGTTAGACAAAATGATATTGGCAAGACGGAAAAATTGGAGCAATGTCATACACGGAAAATAAATACCTACCTTTGGGCACTTTCTGTCTACGAACATGTCGTAGGTAAGGGTGAAGCCACGCTTATTGTCCTTCACCTTGACGATGTCCTTAAGGCGGAACTTGACGGAGTTGCTCGACAAGTTGTCCTCGGAGATCCGGAGGGTATCCCTTCGGTCGCCGGTGTACTCGTGCATAAGCTTCATGCGGTGCTGCAGAGGTTGGATCCGCCTGATGAACCATCACATGGCTAGGTCCAAGCCGGTTAGACCCGTCTCTACGAACCACTCGATCCGCCTTATTGCGCGAGAAGCGTTGAGGTCGGAGGGAAGAGAGGCATGAGACCGCCATGTGGGAACTTCGGCGGCGGCTCCATCCACGAAGTCCGGATACGTTACTTCTCGGCCCGCCAAAGGAATGTCGGGGCCATAGAAGTACTTCCGCTGCCAGTTTGTGCATGATTCGTGGCCGACGATGTCGGGGAACCGTCGGCCAGGACGGATCTTGAAGCTTATGGTGCCGTAGTTTCTGAGCTCCTCCCTACTATGTCCGGCTTCACGTTTGACGGTGAAGAAGTAGACAAACAAGTCTAAGCAAAGTGCCGCCAAGTTACTAAGCACTAGGATACTATTGGGGGAGAGGTTATGGGGTTGGACCTTGAAGTGATTCAAGACGGACAGGAAGAAGTGGGAGATGGGCAGAGAAACGCCGCGTACCAATTGCGCCTTGAGGTATACTTTCTCTCCAGTTTGGGGAGAAGGGGTCACCTCGCCGGCTGGCGCCGCCCGCCAGGCGAGCCCCTCCGTCGCAGGGAGGTAACCCTCAGCAACCATCTCTTGGATGTCACGGCCGGTGATGTCCGAGCCGCGCCAGTCGCCTTTGTGCGAGTCTGGCTCCTCTTCCAGGGGCTCCAGCGCCACCAGATTGTGGTCGCCGCCGGTGGTTTCTATCACGGCCGATGCGGGGATGACCAGACCCTCTGGGGGCACGACGATGGAGCTCGCCGGCTTCGCCGCGGCTTCGCTCGACGCCGCCATCGATGGGGATGAGCTGCTGCTAGCCATGGAGGAAGGAAAGAACGCGACTGGTGCAGGCAAGAGGCTAGGGTTTCTCGAGGTTTTCGCAGAGAGCTCGAGGAGGCGTGCGGCTGGAGGAAGAAGACGATGACGCGAGAGAATAGGGTGAAAAAGTGGCAAGTGTCCCACGGTTACTATTTATCTTACTCTGCGTCAAGATACGTGCAGCTAATCGGACGGTTGCCGCGTAGACGACGTGTTCGTGAACGTGCGTGGTAATTTCGCCACGTCTCCAACCGCCGCCGCCAACGGTTCAGACGCTTCGGAAAAACGGATATGATTACGTTCTCTGCATGTGTAAGTTACGAGGCGTCGCTGACCTACAACCTACGTCGTCATAACTGACATGGTAGATGAGCCGTCCCATCGAAGATTCCGGCATGGACGGATTTTATCCGACAACGGGAGCGTACGATGGAAGATTCGGCATTTCTCCGACTTACTTATAGAAGAGGGAGAAAACCTTTGCAGGGTTCTTTGGAAGGACTATAAGATGTTGCTTGACGATTTGCCAGCATCCATCTAGACGGAGCATTCCACGGGAAGAGGCAAGACGGCGCAAGATCTCGGAGTTCTCCGGGGGCTACTGTTGGGGATATGCTATATGAGTATCCTCATAGCATGTCTCTTATCCGATTAACCCGGGTGGCCCATAGTCGGTGGCATGGCCTATGGCCTGCTGGGCGGCCCAGTTAGGTGGATCCAGAAGGGAGGCCCATGCCGGATAAAGAAAGGCTGCGGTGGAGTCACCAGCGCACCCGGAGCCTTGGAGTGCAAGATACGCAAGACTAGTAGTAGACGGTGTAGAACTCAGAATCTCTGCTAGGACTTTTCTCGTAACCCTAGGACCCGCGACTATATAAGACAGCCTATGGGAGCCTTTAGGGCATCGTTTACACACTCGCATAAATGAGCCTATCTCTCAGTAACTCCAGACGCCATTATAGTGATTTATAGGAATAGGATTCCGCCACCATTGTGGAATCAACCGGTAAGATGTGTTACCTCGCACTCAACCGTCCGCCTACCCCACGCCTCTAAACACGCATGTGAGGACCCTCCATGGCGTACTCCGGGCAATACCACGACACCAAGATCCGGAGAGGATTAGGCGATCCGACGACCTGACGGGGACCGTGCGTGGGAAGGAGGCGCCTCGCCGTGGAACTCCGCCGAGCTCCAACGCCGAAGAGGGCAAGCACCACCTGCAAACATACCACCGGCTGTGCTGCCCACCTCAAAGCGCCGCCGACAGAAGACTTCACGGTTCCTACACTATGTATATCCGGGATTCTTTGAAGCTTGTCGGTAAAAGACCAAATGCAGCAGCCATCGGTTGAGCCTGTTGCACAATAGCATCGGTTAGTTGAGAAAAGATCGTGATTCCTGACTGGGTTCAAATCTTTGGGCTTGTTGGAAACTTGGAAAACTATGATCGGTTAGCTGAGAAAAGCAAAAAAAAATGTTGAGAAAAGATCGACAGAAAAGGTTGCAGTTCTTGACTGGGTTCAAGTGGTCGGGCTTGTTGGAGCAGTAGCGTCAGTTAGTTGAGAAAAGATCAACCGAAAGTTTGTATTTCGTGAATCCGAGAAGCAGAAAAAAGTTTGGCTTCGCCCGGGTTCGAACCGGAGACCTTCAGTGTGTTAGACTGACGTGATAACCAACTACACCACGAAACCATGTTGTGTTTACTATTGAACTGAGAGGACTATATAACATACCATTACGGCACCATAAGAGAATATATTGATTGATGACAACAAACTGGTTCTTTCACAATTCCACTCAAGTACCCAACCATAGTTGCGGCACACGACGACCTAACCATGACAACAAACATACACAGAGCGAGCTACCACAACTGTAATAACACAGACGAAACTGTCCCAAATCGGGCAGCAACAGACAGAAGCGCATCAGTTGGCGACGCCGATCGATCAGTCGGTCGATCACAGCTGGGTCTTGAACATGGTGACGTGTCCGAGGCGCTGGACGATGTCCGCCACGGACCCCACCGCGGCGAGCAGCGACACGAGGAGCGCGCCGACGTTGAGCGCCTGCAGCGCCAGCCACTTGCGGCTGCCGCGCGGCACCTTGGCCTGCGTGATGTACATGGTGACCGGGAAGTAGACGGTGAGCGGCCAGAACGCGGCGGCGCCGAGCAGCCCCAGGATGGCGTTGAAGAAGGGCAGCATCACCGAGACGATCGTGGTTGTGGCCACGAACGCCGTGCGCAGCACCAGCTTGCACATGGTGAACCGCATCGCGCGTCCTCCGGGCAGCCGCAGCGCGTACTCGCGGTGGAAGAAGGCCGACTCCGGGTACCGGCTGCGCAGCCACTTCTCGTAGCACGCGAACACGGGCTGCGCGTACACCTGGTAGGCGCCGACGAGGTGGATGACGACGGCGATGTTGGCGAGGTCGATGAGCCAGAAGGGCTCGTCGAAGCCGGTGAGGATGTTCCCCGGCGCGTCGTTGCCGAAGGCCGCGTAGCCGATGCACCCGAGCGACACGTAGAAGGCCGTGGTCACGCCGATGCCGTACATGCTCGCCCTCTTCATCGTCACGTTCTCCGACGGCGGAGACTTCACGGTGTCCTGCGAAAACCCATCACGATCATCAGCACAATCACTATTGCAACTGCGCGCGATCTAGTCCGAAATGCAATGTGCAGCAAGAAACTGGATTAGTTAAGTACCTGGATTTCGATGAGGAGCATGGAGTAGGTGTAGGCGAAGGCGATGTTACCGAGGGCCTGCAGGAAGTTCCAGGTCCGTGTCGGGGCCGAGACGCCGCCGGGGCCGCCGATCTTGCTGCCGAGGATGGTGCCGTATGCCCTGTGGTTGGTGGCGAACTTGGCGGCGCTGAGGAAGAGCGCGACGAAGGAGTAGGTGAAGGACATGACGGCCGCGACGATGGAGATGAAGGTGACCTTCTCTAGGCTGGGGAGCTGGGAGAGCACCACCTCCACGAGGCCGAACAGCACGAGGTACATCGTCCCTTCCTGGCTGCAGTCCGCGCCATGGCCCTTGTAATGGCGGCAGTTGCTGCGCACCACGGACCTGCAATGCCATGGCAAGGAACAGTCCTTCAGTCTCACGGCGCAAATGCTGAACAAATGTTCAGAAAGCTTGCAGGAGCTTAATTACATGATGCCCGTGGCAGCCGTGATGGTGTAACCCACTATCGCGCCCCAGAGGATCGCGTACTGCGCAATGCCGCACAGAGCCACATCTCTAGGCCCTGTACACCATACAAAAATTCAGAAGAACTCTCGTCAGAATCACAAGCGATCCATTGTCAGGATAAGTTGATTACGTTACGTACCGAGGCAGGAGCGGACGGCGTCCATGTAGGTGTAGTTCCGTTTGCCGTGGACGGGGTCCGGCGAGGGGTAGCAGTCGGACAGGAGGACGGCGGTGAAGTAGGTGATGTAGGCGCAGCCGACGAGGGCGATGGGGCCGAGGATCCACCCCATCTGGGCCACGCTCCACGGCAGCGCCAGCACGCCGGACCCGATAATGGCCGTGATGGCGTGCGTCGTCGCCGTCCATACCGTGCCTGCCAAAGTTCAGGCCCGTTGCAAATTCAGTATTCAGTCTGATGCGCAGCAAGCATTACTGTTGCATCACAGTCATGCATAACTGTTGCAGATGATATGACAGTTGCAGACTCTGAGCATTTTAAGGTAGGAAAAGTAAGTTGGTGAATTGTCAGTTAACTCCCAATTACAGTAGTGCTGACATAGACTGCAACTTGCTAGTCAACCTCCAGGTCCATCCCACTGGGTTAGACCAAAATCATCATTTTCTCAGAAGGATCTGCAACCACCGTTTGTGATGAATAAACTGAGGAAAGCAATGCCCATTAATTCGATCTACTGCCCATGCGCTGGACAATATTACGTAAAGCGTATCAACTGACCGAGCGACAAACTAGCAACTTCGACCCTTTGTTTCTGAAACTATATAATTCTGCAACTTGTCACTATAAACACTGGATTCTATTCGTCAGGTGCTAAAGCAGCACAATCTCTGCTGCCTTTGATCGAAGCACCCAAGCAAAGTACTAGCAACTAGTATTAAACACCCAAATTGGTCGGAATGATCACGCCTATGTGGACGATATCGCGGTGATATCTAAAAAGTAAAATGACTTAATCTCCGACTTAAAAGAAACCTTTGATAATCTCCGGAAATACAACATGATGCTCAACCCTAAGAAGTGCGTCTTCGGGGTTCCAGCAGGCAAATTGTTGGGCTTCATCGTTTCCCAGTGCGGAATCGAGGTCAAACCGGAGAAAATCAAGGCCATCTTAAACATAAACCGTCCGACATGCCTAAAGGACATCCAACGACTAACAGGTTGTGTTGCAGAAGTTAGTCGGTTCATCAACCGACTTGAAGAGAAGGCTCTGCCGCTGTACAAGTTGCTGAAGAAGGCGGACAAATTCACGTGGACGGACGAAGCAGATGCAGCATTAAAACAGCTCAAGGAGATTCTTTTCTCAGTGCCCATCCTTGCAGCACCCGAGCCTGGCGAGCCCCTATTAATCTACATGGCGGCAACCAACCGGGTTATCAGCATCGTCGTCATGGTAGAGCGGAAGAAACAAGACTACGAGCACGGAGTTCAACGACCAGTTTACTACGTAAGCGGGGTCTTGACGGAGTCCAAGCAGCGTTACCCACACTACCAAAAGATAGCTTATGGAGTATTCCTTGCTTCACGGAAGTTGAGGCATTACTTTCAGGAGCACCCAATAACAGTAGTGAGTAAGACTCCATTGTCCGACATTATCAACAACAGCGACGCTACAGGAAGGGTCGCGAAGTGGGGAATTGAACTTGCCGCCTTCGATATCACCTATAAAAGGCGCGACGCTATCAAGTCACAAGCCTTGGCGGATTTTATTGCAGATTGGACGGAGATGCCAGATGCCACTCCGTTGCCAGAACCAGAGTACTGGGTGATGCACTTTGACGGATCAAAGCTGCTCAATGGTTCGGGGCTGGTGTATTGCTACAGTCACCAAAAGGAGACAAGCTACGCTACGTTCTGCAGATCCACTTCGAGGCTACGAACAACATGGCGGAGTATGAAGCACTCATTCACGGACTGCGTGTAGCTAAGGATATTGGCATCAAACGCATAGTTTGCTGTGGAGATTCCGACTTGGTTGCCCAGCAGGTGGCTGGCACCTGGAATGCGCGGAACCCTATGATGGCGGCATATCGAGACGAAGTGGACGAGATAGCCAAGAGCTTCTTGGGCTACGAATTCAAGTATGTGCCTAGGGAGCAAAACGAGGCGGCTGATGTATTGTCTAAACTTGGATCAGGGTGCAAGCAAATTCCGCCAGGAGTTTTCCTAGAGCATATACGCACACCATCCGTGAAGGGCGCCGACATCGACAACCCGGATAGAGCAGATTCTTTCGTCAACATGGTGACAAAGATCCCTCCGGCTTGGACAAAACCGTTCATGAAATATCTCGAACACGGAACTTTGCCCGACGACGAGGTCGAAAGACGGCAGATAGTACGACGAGCAAAGGGTTATACCATAATCAATGGGAAACTCTACAAAAGGAGCACTACTGGTGTATATCTAAAGTGTGTTTCCTAGCTAGAAGGTATGGAAATCCTACGCGAAATCCATCTCGGAGATTGCGGGCATCACGTCGCTCCCCGATCGTTGGTCGCGAAAGCCTTCCGGCAAGGATTCTACTGGCTGACCTCAAAGGCGGACGCCGACAAGCTGGTTGACACATGCACAGGATGCCAATATTATGCCCGACTACCACATGTTCCCGCTGAAGAATTGCGAACAATACCAATAACTTGGCCGTTTGCAGTCTGGGGGCTAGACATGGTGGGGATGTTGCAAACGGCACCGTGTGGATTTACGCATCTGCTTGTAGCAGTTGACAAATTCACCAAATGGATAGAAGCTAAACCCATTAGAAAGCTTGATGGGGCAACTGCCCTTAGATTTGTCCGGGATCTAGTGGTGAGATTTGGTCTCCCACATAGCATCATCACCGACAATGGAAGCAACTTGTCACTCGGAGAAGTGGAGGCCTATTGCTGGGACAAAGGCATCCGACTTGACCTTGCATCTATGGCACACCCACAATCCAATGGTCAAGTTGAGCGAGCCAATGGATTAATTCTGCAGGGAATCAAGCCACGTCTTGAGGCACCACTACATAGAGCAGCTGGAGCCTAGGCGGAAGAATTTCCGTCTGTGTTGTGGAGTTTACGAACTACACCCAACATATCCATCGGCTACACTCCCTATTTCATGGTATATGGAGCAGAAGCCATCCTACCTTCTGACATCCTTCACGATGCACCAAGAGTTGCCGCCTACGACGAAGATGATGCTGAAGAATCCAGACGCCTAGATGTAGACCTTCTCGAGGAGGAGCGCGTTTTGGCATGCCAAAGATCCGCCATCTACCAGCAGAAGCTACGCAGCTACCATAGTCGCGTCCGATATCGCTCGTTTAAAGAAGGGGATTTAGTGCTCCGACTTAAGAAGAAGAAGTCGCACAAACTATCCCCGCCATGGGAGGGACTGTTCATCATAAGCAAGGCGCTGCTCAATGGGTCTTACTACCTTGTCGACAATCGTGAGCTCAAGGATAGACCCAACAAGGATCATAAGCGTAAGCGACGTGACCCGTATGATGACTACCCGGAGCTTGATCGGCCATGGAACATAGCACATCTACGTCCTTTCTACACTTAGCATTTTTTATCTAATCGTGTACCTCTTATATGATCAATGAAATAAATCTCTTTGGTTCACTCATATTGCTGAGTCTTTTACCTCCTTTAGTGTTTATTTTTGGATCATATAAACCTTTATGCACAAGCTGTGCGATTGCACTTGTGAAAATTCCGCCTACGGGCGTTAGCTTAAGTTTTCTGGTCTACACGTTCTTTGTTGTTTTTATGTGGATTCTGGAGTAGTGAATTTCGGCACTTATTGTCGGCGATTTTGTGCTAAGGTTCTTGACGGTGCCATTGGGTATCATCACCTAAGTGCATGGTTCCGACAACGAGTCTTCCGACTCACGAAAAGTCAAGCATAAAAACCAAAGTAATGGATAAGCCAGCACTTGCTTAAAAAATATATACATGTTGGGCATTAATTCTTAAGTAGCAGGATACGACAAACATTGTTTTCCGCCTTAAGATTACATCACCAAGTTTTTTCAATGCACATTCCAGAGGTGAAACAAGAATTACAAAGTGTTTTCACTCCTTGGGTGCAGGGGAATTGGAGGCCGCATCATCACCAGCCGGAGATTCACCCTCAGTGTCACCACTACGAGGAGACTCAGAGGATTCAGGGTCAGCATTGTCAAGAAAGTTTCTGGGCACGAAGACGTCGACGTCCACCAACTCGGCAACCCTGGTGTCATAACCCGCGAGTGATGACAGGATGGCTTCGTGATCAATCTCCTTGCCGTCATCATCCACGTCGGGGATACCAGATGTCACCATGTCGATGTCGGCACCTTCATAGTGTGTCTTCACCATGGACAACACCATCCTTGCGCCAGCCCGTGCACATGAAACTTTCCAGCTCGCGACACGCTCGGGGGCTCGGCGCAGAATCTCCGAGTACTTCGTCATGGAGTCGGAGGCCTTGATATAAATTTGGAGGGGCTTGGCAATCTACTTGGCTTGGGTGATGGCGGTATTGATGAAGTTACCGGCAAGAATCATGCATTCCTTGTCCGAAGGAGGCGAGCGGGTTAAACCCATAGGCGCTGAAAATTCTGACAAGCATTGCATGAGTTCAAAAATCCTAAGTATCCAGACTACAGAGCTACAAGAGCTACCCAAGGATTCTTTCTCTTGTTGGAGGAGCTTAAACGCCTCGCTATGGCGAAGGTTTTGCTCATCGGCAGCTTGCTTCTGATCCTTTAGGATCGCAAGCTCCTCCTTCAAGCGATTGATCTCAGCGGAGGCGGAGTCCTGCAGGGCTTTCATGGAATCCTCGTGCATCTTCAGCATTTGTTCCCTCTCCTTATTAAGGATCTTGTTCTCGCTGTCCAGCTGCTGGATGTGCTTGGACTGCTCGACAATATCCTAGGCCTTGGCTACATGCTCTACAAGTCGGATAAAACAAAGTACACAGTGAGTACTTGAAGAAGGAAGGCACAAAAGTAAGACGGAAGCGCGCAAAAAGAAACAGACTCTTGTTTTTAATGATCCGTTCCTTCAAGATGGTGGTTTTACCCTTTTCAGATTCAAGGTCCGCGCGCATCTTCTGGTACTTATCATTGGCCATGCCCCTCCGAGCATTCTCATTCTATGGAAACAAATACAAAGTCAAGTCGTTGTTCAGTCTACTTGGAGCCCCTAGTCGGAGATTTTCCATCTAGGTGCTCGGGGGCTACAGCGAGAGTTTTTAACTTAGCAATATGCTTAGCTTTTCTTTAAGCATCTAGTTGGAGCTAATTCAGTTCTCAACTAGAAGCTTGGGGGCTACAGTATAAAGTTTTAACTTGGAAAATGATTAGCTTTTCTTTAAGTATCTAGTCGGAACTAATTTAGTGAGTGGGATCTCGGTGACATTTCTGGTACTATATGTGGATGACATATTGATTATTGGAAATGACATTAACATGCTTAACGATGTGAAGAGTTATTTGAACAAGTGTTTTTCAATGAAAGACCTAGGTGAAGCTGCTTATATATTGGGCATCAAAATCTATAGAGATAGACAAAGACGCCTGATAGCTTTAAGCCAGAGTACATACCTAGACAAAGTTCTGAAAAGGTTCAGAATGGATAAGGCAAAGAAAGGTTCAATGCCTATGTTGTTAGGTAAGATATTGAGCAAGGCTCAATGTCCAGCTATGGTAAATGATAGGGAAGCTATGAGCAAAGTGCCTTATGCCTTGGCCATAGGTTCTATCATGTATGCCATGCTGTGTGATAGACCGGATGTGTCCAATGCTCTTAGTTTGATGAGCAGATATCAAAGTGATCCAGGAGTGGAACATTGGACAACCGTGAAGAATATCCTAAAGTACCTAAATAGGACTAAAGAAATGTTCTTAGTCTATGGGGGTGATGAACAGCTCGTCGTAAAAGGTTACGTCGACGCTAGTTTCGACACCGACAAGGATGATTCTAAATCTCAGACAGGATACGTGTATATTTTGAATGGAGGAGCTGTGAGCTGGAGAAGCTGCAAGCAAAGCGTGATCGCAGGATCTACAGTAGAAGCGGAATACATGGCTGCTGCAGAAGCGTCAAGTGAAGGAGTTTGGATCAGGAACTTCATCACTGAGCTTGGCGTGGTTCCAAGTGCATTGGACCCACTGGAGATATTGTGTGACAACACTGGCGCCATAGCACTCGCTAAGGAACCAAGATATCATCCAAAAACCAAGCATATCAACCGCAATTTTCATATAATCCGAGATTATATAGCAGATGGAGATCTGAAGATTAGCAAAGTACATACAGATCTGAATGTCGCAGATCCATTGACTAAACCTCTTCCACGTGTAAAAATATGAAGACCTCGGTGCCATGGGTGTGAGATTGTTGCCAAATGTAAACTATATTATTAACTCTAGTGCAAGTGGGAGATCGTTGGAATTATGCCCTAGAGGCAATAATAAAGATGTTATTATTATAATTCTTGTTCATGATAATGTTTATATTCCATGCTAGAATTGTATTAGCGGAAACTTTAATACTTGTGTGGTTTGTGAACAACACCGTGTCCTTAGTACGCCTCTATGGACTAGCTCATTGATTAATGATGGTTAAGGTTTCTAACCATGGACATGAGTTGTCGATTGATAATGAGATCATATCATTGGGAGAATGATATGATGGATGACCCAAACTAAGCGAAGCAATTAGATTGTGTCATCGTGTTAGATCTTTTGAAGCTTTTCTTATGTCAAATATTGTATTCCTTAGACCATGAGATAATACAACTCCACAGTATCGGAAGAAAGCTTTGAGGTCATCAAACTTCATCCTATGAGAGGGTGATCATAAAGGTGTCTCGTGTGATCGGAAAGTGCCCTTGGGTTGTATGTATCGAGATGGGATTTGTCCTCCCAAGTCGGAGAGATATACTTGGGCCCACTCGAATCGATATCAATACCGCTTGCAAGCATGTGGTTAAGGAGTTAATCACAAAGTGATATCGGATTACGGAGCGAGTAAAGTACTTACGTGAACGAGATTGAACTAGGTATGACGCATGACGATCTCGAATCTCGCAAGTAAAATATCGCGAGACGAAGGGAATATATATATGGGATTGATTGAATCTGGCATTGTGGTTCATCCGATATGATCATCGATGAATGTGGAGTCAATATGGGTTTTCGCACCCATTGTTGATTATTGATAGAAGATCATGTCCGCATATTCTCGAACCCGAAGGGTCACACACTTAACGTGTCTCGACTCTAGGATAGATTGGATAATTGGTTTATGAGTTTTTGTTTGGAGTCTAGACATCACGAGAGGTTCCAGAGTGGTCCAGAGAATAAGATTCATATAAGGCAGTGCAGTTTTTGGAGTTCGGAATTGTTCCGGGTTAATCGGTATTGTACCGGAAGCTTCTAGAACCTTCCGGAAGGGGACCAACGTGGCCCCACCTTCTGGGAGGGGGCATGGGCCTATGAGGGAGTGCCCTGGCCGCATTGGGCTAGGGTCACAAGGTCCCATAGGGCCCAGCCGGCCAAGAAGGGATAAACCCTAATTGGACCTTCTAGAAGGGGGGGGGGTTTCCTTGCCCCCCACTCTTCCTCCTTGTCACGGACTTGGCTTGGGAGGGCTAGGGTTGCCACCCACCTCTATATAATGAGGGCTAGCGCACCACCCCCACACCTTCCCTCAAGCCGCCTCGCCGCCTCTCTCTCTCCTCCCGATCGCGTGTAGGGCTCGAAGCCAGTAAACACACCAATTGCACCGCCGCCGTTGTAGATCCAATCTCTCCACCATACTTGGACCAAGGAAGGAGGAGACGCCGAGGTGCATGTGTGCATCTCACGGAGGCATCGCCACTTGTGGTGCTAGATCGATCGGATCGCGAGGAGGAGAAGCGAGTACGACTACATCACCCACGCCCGGATAACGCCCGTTAGCGAATCTTCAAGGGTATGAAGATCTAATCCAATCTCTCTCGTTGTTTGCATCTCCTAGATTAGATCTTGGCTTCCCTCTGTTCGCATCCGTAGAAAATTTTGATTTACTATGCCGCGAAACCCTTCATTCTTTAAGTATCTAGTCGGAACTAATTCAGTTACAACTAGAGGCTTGGGGGCTACAGCACTTAAAATTATGAACACTGTGTATGCTACCCTTAAAGCATCTAGTTGGAATAATTCATTCCATCTAAATGCTTGGGGGCTACATTAAGAGTTTTTTCTAACTTAGTCACTTATAGATGCAAAACCAATGGTTTTCCGTCTACATCCTCGGGGGCTACAGTGGGATACTCATATGAAATGCAAAAGGTAAAGTAAAACTTACAAGTGCGATGATCTTGAGGTTTGTAGCACTCTCGGCCAGCAGCCTGCCAAAGGAAACGCTGTTGCTTCGCAAGATGTCTGCTTGGCGGAGTAGCTCCTCAAGACCGCACGTCGGAGATGACGGCACTCCTCCAGGAACCGTAGTTGTGCTACCTGGCGTAAGCACTGGGAAGATATGAAGGGAATATGCCCTGAGAGGCAATAATAAATTGTTTATTATGTGTATTCCAAGTATATGATAGATGTTTATTTTGCATGCTATAATTGTATTAATACGGAAACGTTAATACATGTGTGTTTAATAAACAAAGTAAAGTTCCTAGTTAAGCCTCTCTCATAAACTAGCTCGTTGATTAACAAGATGATCAAGGTTTCGATCATGGACATTGGATGTTGTTAATAACGGGATCACAACATTAGTGTAATGATGTGATGAACATTCATCCAAGTATAGCATTACGATCAAAGTCATTGAGTTTATATTGCTATAACAACTTACGGTGATCCTAATCCTTAGACCATGAGATCATGTCAATCACTAACACCTAAGAGTTTCTTGATAACATCAAACGCCACACCGTAATGTGGTGATTATAAAGATGGGTTCGTAACTAATAAAGTGTTATGTTGAGGCTCATGGATCGAGAGTGGAATTTGTTCATCCCGATGACGGATAGATATACTCGTGGCCCTCTCGGTGATATCACATTGATTAGCTTGCAAGCAAGTGATTTGATCACTAGAATGTTATATCACGGGAACGAGAAAAGAGTGCATGTCAGTAACGAGATCAAACTAGGTATGGAGATACCGATGATCGAATCTCGGACATGTAATATATCGTGAAACAAAGGGATTAAGATACTAGCGTAAAAGGTTCCGACGATCACAAGAAAGTCATCGTTGAATGTGTGGGAGTCAGTATGGGTCTCCAGATCCCGCTTCTGATTATTGATCCGAGAGGGGTCTCGATCATGTCCGCATTATTCACGAACCGTAGGGTGACACACTTAAGAGACACCGACATCCAATTGGAGCAAAAGTTTCATGCCGAAAGAATAAACAAGCGCAGGAATTTATTTCACTAGATACCGAAACAGGTTTTCGGGTGAAATTGCATAAAGTGGTTATGCATGTGAAATAGAATTCTAGCAAGGGGTTATTTGTGAATGTTTGTCATTAAAGTAATTGACAAAATTCTGAATAAAATAAAAGAGTTTTATTTAATGAGAGTTTGCATTAAATTTGGTGGAAATTTAATGGGTTTTTTTGAGTGGGATTTTGAGTGGACTTTTGAAGGGTCATTTTGTGAGTGGAGTGTCCACCCACATGATGAGGGGAGGGGCAGCAGCCCCATGCGCCTGCCACCCCTTGGGGTTCCCCCTCCTCCTATAAAAGGAGCCCCTCCTCACTTCTCACTCACACCTCCTCGTGAAGGATCTCTCCCTCTAGAATTTATCCCCATGGTCTCGACTAGCGAGATACATGTTCCCTGGCTTTTCGGCAAGAAAGAGTTGTGCTTCCGCTGCATCGCTGGAGCGAGGAGGCGGAGGTTGCTCGGTGCCTCGAACGTGTGCGAGCACGGATGCGCCGCTGATTTGCGCGCTAGGACTTCCTCTCGATCTTGAGATCGGCAAGAGATCGCTACATCAACCACGAGTTTGGACTCGTTAAACTTTGTCGGTCTTCAAGGGTATGTTCTCTACGGATGTACATCCGCTGTTTGTATCTAGTATAAATAGATCTTGGTATTTAGTTCACATCGTAGGAAAATTTTTGTTTTCTATGTCTAACCCTTCAAAGGGTATCGAGCGGATCTATGCGTAGATACTTTACACGGTAGTACACATATGAGTATGTGGGCGATGATGATCATGTTGTTGCTCCTTTCTTGTGATTTTGGATATTGGTGGCATAGTGGGATGAAGCGCCCGACAAACTTTACATGTCCTCGCACATGAGACCTGTTCCACACTTGACATGCAACTAGTTTGCATAAGTGGCTAGCGGTGTCCGCTCTCCTACTATAGTCAATATCTATTTTGCAAGCGAGTTGTCAACAATTTGATTATCCTCGCTAGGTTCATGTTCGTAGGTAAGAACGGTTCTATCTCGAAAGCCCTCACCACGTAAAACTTGCAATGGATAAATTAGAGGCGTCTAGTTTAGATTGTTGTTGGGCTAGTGTTATGATATGGTAGTGTTGTAAGTAGAAGTATGAGATGATACTCTTACAACACACATAGCGTAAAACCCATAGATTGTGGATTTACACATAGGTATGATAGTGATCATACCACGATGCACATGATAGAGATCATCTCATGGGAACCATATAATTTCACTATTAAACATATGATGTTTGATTGCATCTTATATTGCTTGTTTAGCGCTTTGTTAAGCATAATAAGATGATCCTCATTTTAAATATCAAGATAAGAATGTGTTCTCCCTTTAGTATGCACCGATTATGTTTTAATCGCTCCAAGACATCACGTGATGATCGGGTGTACTTGGATCCTCGACCATACTGGTGTAAAACAGCTTACACGCAAAAATACTAAGGTTCTAACTTGGCGAGCCTAGCATGTACGCATGGCCTCGAACACGTAATCAAAGGTTAAGCATGAGTCATATAGTTGATATGATGCCCATTTGATGCTACTTTGAAGCTATACCGACTCACGTGATGATCGGACTTGGTGTAGTGGATTTGGTTCATGTAATCACCAAAAGGACACGAGGATGTCGCTGAGTGGGAGTTCATTCGTAATATAGATTAGTTGAACTCAATCTATCATACACTTAGTCTAAACTTTACAAATTCTGTAGATGGCACCACCGCTTTTAATTTCAATGCTCATGGAGAAAGAGAAACTAGCAACGAACGGTAGCAACTTTACCGAATGGGCCATGAATTTGAGGATTCTCCTCTCACGCACAAAAGCAATATGTGCTAGAAGCCGTTAGGCCCCCACCTTTGACGATGCCCCGACGAGGAGAAGAATGTCTATCTTACTCGTCAGAGGACCACAACTTAGTTCATTGCGGCATATTGTATGGGCTAGAGCCTAACTTCAAAGCGCTTCAAAACGGCAATGCTTTTGATACGATGGGTGAGTTGAAAATGATTTTCGACACACATGTCAGAGAGAGCTACAATGCTCGTAAAAGTTCTTTAGCCGCATGATGGAAGAGAACAGCGTTAGTGAGCATGTACTCAAGATGTCGGGTTACGCCGATAAGCTTGTGTCCTTGGGAATAACGATTCCCATTGACTTAGGCATCCATCGTGTTCTGCACGCCACCTAGCTATAAGAGCTTCGGATGAACTATAATATGCAAGGCATGAAGAAGTCTTCCCGAGCTCAATGCTTAAAACCGCGTAAGTGGAGATCAAAAGGAACATCAAGTGTTGATGATCAATAGGAACACCGGTTTCAAGAAAGACAAGAAGGGAAAACGGAAGGAAGTAAGGCGGCAAGCTGTCGCTACCGAAAAGAAACCCCGAGTTGGACCTAAGTCCGATACCGAAAAGTGCTACTATTGTAAGGACCGCCATCGAAGAATCGCCCCAAGTATCCGCGCATAAGAAGGCCGGCAAGGCAAACAAAGGTATATATGATATACATGTTATTGATGTGTACTTGATGCTCGCAGTAGCACCGGGTATTTGATACCGTCGTTGCTAATATTTGTAACTCGAATCGGGTCATGAAAAGCGACCGCTAGCAAGGGGTGAGGTCAAGATGCGTGTCGGCAATGGATCAAACGTTGATGTGATCGCCGTCGAACGCTACCTCTCCACTTACCATCGGGATTAGTTATAAACTTAAATAATCGTTATTTGGTGCCCGACCGAGCATGAACATTGTATCCGGATCATGTTTGATGCAAAGTGGTTTTTCATTCAAATCTGAGAACAATGGTTGTTCCATTTATATGAATGAAATCTTTTATGGTCATGCACCAATGTTGAATGGTTTATTTCTGTTGGATCTCGATGATAATGTTACACATATTCATAATATTGATGCTAAAAGGATTAAACTTAGTGATGATATATCCGCATATATGTGTAATCGCCGCTCAGGTCATATTGGCATTAAACGCATGAAGAAGCTCCATTCGGATGGACTTTTAGAATCACTTGATTATGAATCATTTGATACATGTGAGCCATGCCTTATGGGCAAGATGACTAGAACGCCGTTTCCGGTTCAATGGAGCAGGCATGATTTATTGGAAATCATACATTCGATGTATGTGGTCCAATGAGTGTGTTTGCACGAGGTGGATATCGTTATTTTGTTACTTTCACGGATGATTTGAGTAGATACGGTTATATCTACTTGATGAAACACAAGTCTGAAACCTTTGAAAAGTTCAAGGAATTTCGAATGAAGTGGAAAATCATCGTAATAGAAAGATCAAATTTCTACGTCCGACCGTGGAGGTGAGTATCTAAGTTACGAGTTTAGCACTCACATGAAAGAGTGTGGAATTGTTTCACAACTCACACCGGAACACCACAAATAAATGGTGTGTGAACGTCGTAATCGTTTTATTAGATATGGTTCGATCTATGATGTCTCCGACGGACTTGCCGTCATTTTGGGGTTATGCACTAGAAGCTGCATTCACTTTAAATCGGGCACCATCTAAATCCGTTGAAACGACACAGATGAATTGTGGTTTGAAACAAACCTAAGTCATCATTTCTAAAGTTTGGGGTTGCGATGTTTATGTGAAGAAACTTCAACCGGATAAACTCGAACCCAAAGCGGAAAAATGCGTCTTCATAGGATACCCTAAAGAAACTATTGGGTATTCCTTCTATCAGATCCGAGGGCAAGGTTTTGTGTTAAGAATGGATCCTTTCTAGAGAAAGAGTTTCATGAAAGGTGTGAGTAGTCGGAAGGTAGAACTCGAAGAGGTTATGGAACCTTCTTCAAAGTATGGCGAGTAGCGCAGCCGAAGTCGTTCCGAGTTGGCTCCACTGTTGAAGAAGGAACTAATGATAATGATCATGAAACTCCGAAAGAGAGTACTACGAACCTCGCAGTCAAACAGATGCGCAGCTCCGAGTCAGACGGAAATCGTCATAAATTTCATGGTTGATGAAAATAATGACCTGCGACGTATGAAGAAGCGATGATGAGCCCGGATTCCAACAAATGGTTAGAAGCCATGAAATCCGAGATGGAATCCATGTATGAAAATCAAGTTTGGAACTTGGTGGAATTACCTCACGAAAGGCCGTGGAGAACAAATGGATTTTCAAAAGGAAAACTGATCGATGGTAATGTGACCATCTATAAAGCTCGACTTGTCGCAAAGGGGTTTCGACAAATTCAAGGAGTTGACTACGATGAGACTTTCTCTCCGTAGCGATGCTAAAGTCGTTAGGATTATGTTAGCAATTGCTGCATATTTCGATTATGAAATATGGCGATGGATGTCAAAACCGCGTTTCTCAATGGTAATATTGAAGAAGAGTTGTATATGATACAACCAAAGGGTTTTGTCGATCCTAAGGATGCTAACAAGGTGTGCAAGCTTCATCGATCCATCTATGGATTGAAGCAAGCATCACGGTTGGAATCTCCGCTTTGATGAGGTGATCAAAGAGTTTGGATTTGTCCAAACTTATGGAGAAGCTTGTATTTACAAGAAAGTGAGTGGGAGCAATGTGGCATTTCGATACTATATGTGGATGACATATTATTGATCGGAATGATATAGAACTTTTAAAAGTGTTAAAAGTTATCTAAACAAAGAATTTTCAATGAAGGACCTAGGTGAAGCGTCTTACATATTAGGCATAAAGATCTATAGAGATAGATCTAGGCGCCTAATAGGGCTATCGCAAAGTACATACCTTGATAAGATTTTAAAGAAGTTTAAAATGGACGGAAGTAAGAAGGGTTCTTACCTATGTTGCAAGGCAAGACATTGAGTAAGACTCAAAGTCCGCTCAAGGAAGAAAGAGAGATAATGGACAAAGTCCCTATGCTTCAGCCATAGGCTCTATAATGTACGCCATGCTATGTACAAGACCCGGATGTGGCACACGCTATTAGTTTGACTAGTAGGTACCAATCGGATCCGTGTTCTAACACTGGATAGCGGTCAAGAATATCCTTAAGTACTTGAGAAGAACTAAGGATATGTTTCTTGTATACGAGGTGAAGAAGAGCTCGTCGCTAAGTGTTATGTCGACGCTTAGTTGACACCGATCCGGATGACTCTAAGTCTCAATCCGGATCGTATTTCTCATGAATGGCGGAGCGGTTAGTTGGAGGAGCTCCAAACAACCTGTGGTAGCGGGATCAACAACGAGGCGAATATGTTGCCGCTTGAGCGGCAGAAGCGCTTTGGATGAAGGAGTTCATATCCGAACTAGGAGTTGTGGCAAGCGTTGGACCCAATGGTGATCTATTGTGACAACAATGGTGCCATTGCCAATGCCAAAGAGCCAAGGTCTCACAAGCATTCCAAGCATATTAAGCGGTTTCACTCCATCCATGAGCATGTCAAGGATGGAGATATAAAGATTTAGAAGTACATACGGATCTCAATGTAGCAGATCCGCTGACTAAAACTCTCCCTAGAGCAAAACATGATCAACACGGAACTCAATGGGTGTTAGATATATCACTATGTAACTAGATTATTGTCTCTAGTGCAAGTGGGAGATCAAGGAATATGCCCCGAGAGGCAATAATAAATTGTTTATTATGTGTATTCCAAGTATATGATAGATGTTTATTTTGCATGCTATAATTGTATTAATACGAAACGTTAATACATGTGTGTTTAATAAACAAATGAAAGTTCCTAGTTAAGCCTCTCTCATAAACTAGCTCGTTGATTAACAAGATGATCAAGGTTTCGATCATGGACATTGGATGTTGTTAATAACGGATCACAACATTAGTGTAATGATGTGATGAACATTCATCCAAGTATAGCATTACGATCAAAGTCATTGAGTTTATATTGCTATAACAACTTAAGTGATCCTAATCCTTAGACCATGAGATCATGTCAATCACTAACACCGAAGAGTTTCTTGATAACATCAAACGTCACACCGTAACGGTGATTATAAAGATGGGTTCGAACTAATAAAGTGTTATGTTGAGGCTCATGGATCAAGAGTGGAATTTGTTCATCCCGATGACGGATAGATATACTGGCCCTCTCGGTGATATCACATTGATTAGCTTGCAAGCAAGTGATTTGATCACTAGAATGTTATATCACGAACGAGAAAAGAGTGCATGTCGTGAACGAGATCAAACTAGGTATGGAGATACCGATGATCGAATCTCGGACATGTAATATATCGTGAGACAAAGGGATTAAGATACTAGCGTAAAAGGTTCCGACGATCACAAGAAAGTCATCGTTGAATGTGTGGAGTCAAGATGGGTCTCAGATCCCGCTCGATTATTGATCCGAGAGGGTCTCGATCATGTCCGCATTATTCACGAACCGTAGGGTGACACACTTAAGAGACACCGACATCCAATTGGAGCAAAAGTTTCATGCCGAAAAGAATAAACAAGCAGGAATTTATTTCACTAGATACCAAACAGGTTTTCGGGTGAAATTGCATAAAGTGGTTATGCATGTGAAATAGAATTCTAGCAAGGTTATTTGTGAATGTTTGTCATTAAAGTAATTGACAAAATTCTGAATAAAATAAAAGAGTTTTATTTAATGAGAGTTTGCATTAAATTTGGTGGAAATTTAATGGGTTTTTGAGGGATTTGAGGACTTTTGAAGGGTCATTTTGTGAGTGGAGTGTCCACCCACATGATGAGGGAGGGCAAGGGCCCCATGCGCTGCCACCCCTTGGGGTTCCCTCCTCCTAAAAGGAGCCCCTCCTCTCACTTCTCACTCACACCTCCTCGTGAAGGATCTCTCTCCTCTAGAATTTATCCCCATGGTCTCGGACTAGCGAGATACATGTTCCCGGTGGCTTTTCAAGAAGAAAGAGTTGTGCTTCCGCTGCATCGCCGAGCGAGGAGGCGGAGGTTGCTCGGTGCCTCGAACGTGTGTGCGAGCACGGATGCCGCTGATTTGCGGCGCTAGGACTTCCTCTCGATCTTGAGATCGGCAAGAGATCGTCTACATCAACCACGAGTTTGGACTCGTTAAACTTTGTCGGTCTTCAAGGGTATGTTCTCTACGGATGTACATCCGCCCGTTGTTTGTATCTAGTATAAATAGATCTTGGTATTTAGTTCACACCGTAGGAAAATTTTTGTTTTCTATGCTGCGAACCCTTCAAGATAATCTTTGGCAACTCGAGGGGTTTCTGGGGAGAAGAGGTGCCGACTTCGGCAGAAGTACTAGCACCCACCACCGCCTTGCCGCTACCGATGGCATCCTTAGCCGGAGCTTCAGCCATTTGAAGAGCAGCCTCTCCGCTTCCTTGACAAACTGCGAAGTTCGGTGAGGCGCTGTAATCCACTTCCATGGCGGAAGGTCCTGGTGCCTCCTGGGCTTGGGAGCTTGTCGGAGCGGAGGAGGGCTTGACGGCAGGAGTAGCAGGGGCGATGGTGGGGAAGAGTCGCGATGCAGCATATCTTTAATATTTCTAGAAGCCCCAAGAGTCTTGGAGGACTTCTTGAGGCTGGTTGTGGCTTTCTTCCTGAAACGTGCAAAAATGCATAAGTACAGGAATAAGACAGATAAACAAGACAAAGTCGGAGAATAAGAAGCTTACACTAGGGGGGGCTTTGGCAAACATCCTGGTGGCTTTCTTCTTTTCCGCCTCCAGGGCGGCAGTACTCTTTTTGGAGGCTCCACCCTCCGTATTATTTTTCTTGCCTCCGTCGGCAGCGTCAGAGGTGGAGCTTTTCCGCTTTCGCGCCAACGGGGCATCATCGTCGGACACAACCGTGACTTCCTTCATCTTGGGATCGTAGATTTGGGCAGTCAGGTTGCCCTCATCTAGATCGCTAAGTTGTCAAGTGATAAGTCATTGTGTTAGACAAGATGGTATTAGCAAGACGAAAAAAATGGAGCAATGTCATACATGGAAAATAAATGTCTACCTTTGGGCACTTTCCGTCTACGAACATGTCGTAGGTGAGGGTGAAGCCACGCTTCTTGTCCTTCACCTTGACGATGTACTTGAGGCGGAACTTGACGGAGTCGCTCGAGAAGTTGTCCTCGGAGATCCGGAGGGTATCCCTTCGATCACCGGTGTACTCGTGCATAATATTCGTACGGTGCTGCAGAGGTTGGATCCGCCTGATGAACCAGCACATGGCTAGATCCAAGCCGGTCAGACCCGTCTCTACGAACCATTCGATCTGCCTTATTGCGCGAGAAGTGTTGAGGTCAGAGGGAAGGGAGGCATGGGATCGCCAGGTGGGGACTTCGGCGGCGTCTCCGTCCACAAAGTCCGGGTACGTTGCTTCTCGGCCCGACAAAGGAATGTCGGGGCCATAGAAGTACGTCCGCTGCCAGTTCTTGCAGGACTCGTGGCCGACAATGTCGGGGAACCGCCGGCCAGGACAGATCTTGAAGCTTATGGTGCCGCAGTTTCTAAGCTCCTCCTTGCTGTGTCCGGCTTCACGTTTGACGTGAAGAAATAGACAAACAGATCTAACCTAGGCCTAATCCCTAGGTAACCCTTGCAAAGTGCCGCGAAGTTGCTAAGCACTAGGATACTATTGGGGGAAAGGTTGTGGGGTTGGACCTTGAAGTGATTCAAGACGGGACAGAAGAAGTGGGAGATGGGCGAGAAACGCCAGACTAATTGCGCCTTGAGGTATACTTTCTCCGGCTTGGGAGAGGGGTAACCTCGTCGGCAAGCCGCCCAGCGAGCCCTCCGTCACGGGGAGGTAACCTCGTGACCATCTCTTGGAGGTCGCGGCCGGTGATGTCCGAGCCGCCACGCTTTGTGAATCGGCTCCTCTTCCGGGCTCCAAGCGCCGCCAGATGGTCGCCCGGTGGTTTCTATCACCACACCACCGGGCGGAATAACCCTTCCTGGGGCACGACGACGAGCTCGGCTTTTGCCGTGGCTTCGCCGACGCCATTGATGGGAGGAGCTGCTGCTAGCCATGGAGGAGGGAGAAGACGCGACTGGTGCAGAGGGCAAGGCTAGGGTTTCTCGAGGTTTTCGCGGAGAGCTCGAGGAGGCGCGCGGATGAAGGAAGAAGACGATGACGTTGGAGAATGAGGTGACAAAGTGGCAAGTGTCCCACGGCCGCTATTTATCTTACTCTGCGTCAAGATTCGTGCAGTTAATCGGACGGTTGCCGCGTAGACGACGTGTTCGTGAACGTGCGCGGTAATTTCACCACGTCTCCAACCGTCGCCGCCAACGCTCGACGCCGCGGAAAATCGGATATGATTGCGTTCTATGCATGTGTGAGTTACGAGGCGTCGCTGACCTACAGCCTACGTCGTCATAACTGACATGGTAGATGAGCCGTCCTATCGAAGATTCCGGCATGGGCGGATTTAATCCGACAACGGGAGCGTACGATGGAAGATTCAGCATTTCTCCGACTTACTCATAGAAGACGGAGAAAATCTTTGCAGGGTTCTTTGGGAGGACTACAAGATATTGCTTGACGGTTTGCCGGCATCCATCTAGACGGAGCATTCCACGAGAAGGGGCAAGACGACGCAAGATCTCGGAGTTCTCCAGGGGCTACTGTCACTACAAGAAATGTGTCAACTTGTGACGTTTTGGTAGTGACCATCTACAAAATCGTCTTAGATTTATGAAGATTCCGCTCAAGCTGCTTGGGAGGGTCAAAGACTTAGTAAACTATGACGATTTTGGTCAAAAACATCATAATTCCTTTAAATGAAATCGTCATAATATCTAGGGAGATCTAAATATAGAGGATAGCAACATGGACCGTTGGATACAAACAAGATGGACGGGCAGGATGATGATATGCGGGAACTTTGACATGGATCGACGACATGGCACTAACCATCGCGTGCAGGCACCAAATATTTGTCACATCACGCGCGTGCCGACCGAACCAAAACCGCCACATCCCCACCCTCTCCCAGCGAACGCATCTCTCGAACCCTAAACCTACCGTCGCCACTCCAGTGAGATCCGCGCCGCCTCTCCAGCGAGATCCACGCCGCCGTTGAACCCATCGTCTCCAGCGAGATCCCCAGCCACTGCTCTTCCTTCTCCAGCGAGATCCGCGCGCCGCCGCTCTTCCCGCTTGCTCAGCCGCTCCCCTCCTTCTCCAGCAAGATCTCACAGCCACCCTATCCTCCTCTCCTCACCTCACCACAGTCGCAATGAGACAGAACAACGCCTCATCATCAACATCCCGCGCCCTCCCTCCACAACGCTGCCTCCCAGCAGAGCCGACGAGAAAAGGAATAGGCGGAGGGAGGAAAAGGAGCAGATGCTAGAGGAGGATTCGACGGAGGAGTGGATCCGAGGAGGTCTAGCACGTGGTGGATGGCTGTGTCGAGGCGCCTATTCTCCATGTCGAGGCCCTCACGACGAGCGTGGCGTTGCCTAGGAAGCAAGGTGAGCATACTCCTCAACTCCTCTTGGTGTGCTCCATTTCTCCCTCCTCATCTCCTTAATGTTTTCCTCTATTCTATGGTTTCGGCAAGCGTGGCCAGAGAAGGGGCCGCATCCTCGATACCATGGAGGAGTGGAGTCACCGGGTGGTCGGACTTTAGCGTAGCCTGGAAAGTGGGTGGAGGGATACTGTTCCGGGTGTGTCGGAGGGTCTCAGCCAAGGAGAGAACGACGCCTCTCAAGGTTTCCATCTCCTCCTTTCTTCGCAATTTTAAGCGATTTTGTTTTGGGCTCGATCTCCTCCGGGATTTAGCGAGGAACTGCAACTTGGAGTTGGATTCGTGGTTGGATTGTTGGATTAGGAGTGCCTCTGGCTGGTTTATGATGATGTTCATGCACGCCAGCTACTTGGCACTTTGATTTTTTGTGGTTATCTTGCGCAGGCCGCAGATGATTCAAATGTTTGGCAAGAAACTCCTACTCATTCAAATGCAAAAGCTTGTTCTAGCCCCGCTTCTGTGGAGAGTTTTGTTCCACTTATCTTAGAAAACTAGTGGCTAGAGATGGTATATAATTGCATTCGACTCATTTGATGTAGAGGCCATTTCTTTGGGATATACTTCTATTTGCATAACCAACGTTTGCTTATTTTAGCTTTTGTTTACCAATTCTTTTCATTTCCTTGGCACTTTGTCTACAAAAGATTGTAAAATAAATTATGCTCAATATTTTCGATACTAGTTTAATTGGTCACTTACAGCAAATCTATATTGCGCATTAAATCTATTTATTACAATAGCCACCTGATATTAAGTACTATGGACACCTGATGGTAAGTACAATATTAATTGATGTGCACTAGAGTGCACAGCAAATCTGTTTATCATTTCATTCCCTTTGAAAAAAGAGTCATTTGCAGATCTTTACTAAAACATTACCTAGTTATACGTCATGATACCTTTAAGCTCCTTGAGAAAAGATACCAGATATGTTCTCAATTACATCTTTCAAATGGAGAAAGGGAATTAATCAGGAACTGCATATTTCCATATCAGCAATTGAACTTTGATTTCCCATGATTTTGGATTCTTTTTTCTGGTTCAAGTAACTTATAAATATCATTTGAGCAGGCACTAGTATATCCAATGCTGATTTGCTACATAAAGATTTTAGTCATGGGTGTATAATATACTAACTTCAGAAAGTACTGAAGTAGGCAGAGTAATGTATTCTATTGTCAGCCAGTTGATCAAAATATTTCTTAGATAGGTCTAAAGATCTTTGCAATAATATATTACATCCAAACCAGAATTGATGAACCTGTTTCCACATATATGCATGCACTGATACTTGCGGCACTGCAGCATATAACTTAGAGAGTGCCAAAATCGCCACCCTACTTATTTTTTATGTTTGACATTCATACATTGGTATTTTTTAACATGAACGTACTCTCCTATATTTTGTATAGGTATCACATGAAGAACTATTGATGTTTGCAGATTGCGAAGCGTAGACCTCTACAAGCTACAAGTGTCCCTGGACTCCTTGGTATGTTTCAGAATGTAAGTGATTGTTATGAGTAAGTTTTGTATGATGTTCATTAAGTCTGATGAGTGCTACTAGTATTAGTTGCGTCTGATGTTCATTATGTTTATACAATACATAACAGTAGGTGGGCTAGTTGTGTCTGATGTATGCCCATCTCTGAAAATAAAGAAACACTTGTGTACATGAAACATATCTGATGTGTTAAATTTTGTTAAGGTTGTGTCTGCATCCCACTTTATTTAGTTTTGACATGATGGCCATCACATTGTATATATATGGGGTTGTTGAGGAGTTGAGCATCTTATACATGATGAAAAAACAGTAGAGTAGCAGTAAACTAGCAAATGACCTCTACCTTGGTAAGGAGCAATGTAGTTTGTAGTTTGCAATGACCTGTACCAAATGTTAGATGTTCTGCTTGTTTATGTTTACTGGGTATTTCTTCTATTTGCACAGTGGTGATTACTGCAGTTGTTTTTACTTCTGTGATCATACTCTGTTTTCACTAGCACACTGTGTTATATGGTGATGACTGCAGTGTGTTATATGTCGACATGGACTATGTCGACGTCGTCTACTGCCACCGTCCCGACACCACCACGCCCATCGAGGAGACCGCCAGGCCATGTAATCGGGTCATCGACAAGGGTTGGGCCTTCTCTTGGGGCACCTCCCAAAGGACCGCAGCAGATCACGAGGAGGCAAGGCCACCAACGGCTCGATCTCGTCAGGCCCATCGCCAGCAGCCTGAGTACAACTTCTTCGCCGCCACAAGGTACCTCCACCAAATTATATCTCTTCTACTAGTAGTACTTGCGAGGTCTCGATTAATTTCATCTCTAATTTGTCCGTAGTATAGGTGGTCGTACTTATCCATAGTATAGATCGTGTAGAAATTATATCTGAGATATATGGCCTCAAGTTATATATATCGTATATGATTGAGACCTCAAGTAAATGGTTTAAATGAATTCAACTATAAATGGCATCTCATTTTTTTCCGTATTCAATAGCTCAATTTTTTTCTTTGTTATCTCAAATCCAAGAACAATGATACTTGTGTCTTGTTTATAGTTGTTAGTTCGTTCAATTTTTATCTCATAGTTACCCTTTTGGTTGCATGATACAAGTTATACCATACTGAAGCATTTTTCATGCATTTGAATACCTAATGCTCTATTAGTTCTCCTTGTCTGCTAATTAGTTGTGTGTGTGATGTGGTGTCTGGCTTTTAATTGTAGTGGCACTCATATTGCACTTACAGGAGGCATTGGATATTGTAAGGATGTTCATGCCTGCTAAGGATGTTCTTGTTTTTTACAGGAGCTAGTGGTGTCAAGAATGGTAGCACCATTTTGGTAGGATACGATCCTGCATGTGCACTTGGTGATCCTGGAGCTAGTGGTGTTGAGAATGGTAGCACCATCTTGGTAGGAGATAATCCTGGAGCATATGGTTGTCTTCTATAGCATTGCTATTGTAGAAAGATGTTTCTTGCATCTTGTAGAAATTTATGGAAGTAATTAGAAAATAGTTGCTATTAGTCCACATATCTTTGCATCTGCCTTGTTATTTATTTGTGCAATTTGCTCCTGCGGTTTTAGAGATATGTAGCTTTATATCATTGTATGGAAAATGCAGCGAGAATGGTTTGGTTCGAGTTTGTTCCTATTTGGTGTGTTGTCTTTTCTTAGGTTCATTCTATATAACACTAATTGATCGATTGCCATTTTTAAAGTCTTGAAAGTTTTGGCCTTCCTATTGCTTGCTTGGTTAGGTACACTTACTGGTACATATATGCTACACATGTTTGCTGCAATAGTTTCTCAGAACTGCTCCCCAATTGGATAAGCAACCATTATTGGGGAGCATGGATAATATTATGTTAATGATATGGCCACACATCTTCAGTATGTTTCTTGTTTTTAAATTCTTGTATTTCTGATGATATGTGCAAATAAAGCGCAACAGGAACATCCTCTGGATGCTGGAGGGCTGAGGGTTCTGCTGCTGGAGGAACTCGTGGTCGCGGGCGGAGGAACTCGTGGGGCTCGAGATGCGCCTTGTGCCATTCTTCGGAGTCTTCGAAGATCGTGCTTTGGCCGTGTTTGTTTAACTTCCAGGTGGGTTGATTACCGTGTGGCGTCCATCGATTGGATTCGTGCTTGCAGTGCGCCATCCGGGCTGGTTGTTGGGCTTATCAGTAAACACTAGGAAAACTGATTCTGCTAGTTTCATGTTTTTGTGTTGGGTATCAATTTGTTTTCCGTGAATGTCCCTCGAGATAGTTGGCACATGTTATGGTAGCTAAAATTATGGATATGTGTCCATAATTTGATGTTTTCTCGCACATGTTATGGCATGATAGATCTATCATCTCGCATGCTATGCTAGCTAGTGATTCTTGTACGATTATTTATTCCTTGATAACTTATGTGTTTTTTGTTCTATAGATTAACTAGGTGCCTACTAATGGTTGTTATAGTTAATATATGATTTTGTGTCTCGGATATTGTTGGGATTGCTCTTGTCGATGGTATTCATTGATATGCCTAAACATTTGCTTACTACTTTCTGTTTTCTTGCGGAGAAGGCTCCCTATTCTTCACAACACCGAGGTGAGAAGATCAAGGCTAGAGTACATCAACGAGAAGATCAAGTCCACAAGTCAAGGGCCTAAAGAAGTTCCAGAGTATCAAGTTTTGTTTATAGAATAGGGTGTCCAAGATTTGTTATTTGAACTGGTACGGATGTGAACTAGAGTGGAATTTCACGTGTTCAATCTGTTTGACTGTCATATTGTTGTAATGAATTGATTTTGGCTTTTATTTAAATATTGTCATATTTTTTATATCTCATGTTAGATGCTATATCAGCTATTAATTAATTAGCAATTAAGAATCTAACAACCAAGGCCCACTTTCTACAAGAATCTGACAGTTGGAACTCATTTGATAAAAGGCCAAAACTAGAAAATAATTGGATTATAAAAAGGCCGAGGCCTAGAAAATAAATCAGGCTGAAATGATAGGGCTTGGCCCATTTAGTTGACAAGAATTTCAACAGAAAAAACACAAAAATGCTAGAATTGCTGGGTTGAGCCCATATAAGCGACCAAACTGGATTGGGCCGATTTTGATTTAAGATGATTTAATTTCTTCATAGTTTTTCCACGTAGGATATGACTTGGCCAGGATAGATGGTCCATGACGATATTGGATCGTCACAACGTCTATGACGATCCAATATCGTCATAGACGGTTATGACGATTTTACCAAAATCGTCGTTATAGTTCATTTGTGACGCTCAGCTTTTGACGATCTCAAAATCGTCATAGAATCGTCATAAACAAACTACTATGACGATTCTGTGACGAAAATGGAGGGTCATAGAATCCCAGATTCCTTGTAGTGTGTTGGGGATATGCTATATGGGTATCCTCATAGCATGTCTCTTATCTGACTAACCCGGGTGACCCATAGTCGGTAGCATGTCCTATGGCCTGCTGGGCGGCCCAGTTAGGTGGATCCAGAAGTGAGGCCCATGCCGGATAAAGGAAGGCTACGGTGGAGTCACCAGTGTACCCGGAGCCTTGGAGTGCAAGATACACAAGACTAGTAATAGACGGTGTAGAACTCTGTAACCTGTCCGGCTAGGACTTTTCCCTGTAACCCTAGGACCTGGCGACTATATAAGTCAGGCCTATGGGAGCCTTTAGGGCACAATCTCACACGATAACTTAGACTTTCTAGTCAGCTCGCACAACGAACCTAATCTCTGTAACTCGGCATATTGCCATTATAGTGATTTATAGCAGGAGTAGGATTCCGCCACCGTTGTGGGATCTGAACCTGGGTAAGCTATGTTACCTCGTACCCGTCAACCGTCCGCCTTACCCCACGTCTCTAAACACGCACTGTGAGGACCCATCCATGGCGTACTCGTCGGCAATACCACGGCAACTGGCACTATGGCAACTTGTTAATAGGTTAGTTCCAGAAAATATATAAAAACACCTCAAAGTGTAGACAAAGCATCCCCAAGCTTAACTCCTGCTTGTCCTCGTGTAGGTAAGTGATAAAAGAATAATTTTTGAGGTGGCATGCACCATCAAAACCAAGATCAAACCATTTTCAAGCATTGAAAGCTGGGATCAAACAACTCTAAACATGTGCATGAAAGATGGAGTTTGAACAATAGGACATAGTAACTATGCATGCAACATGACAGACTACAAACAAAGATCATGAATAACATGCATTGAAAAACGTTTGTTTGTTTCACATACAAAAAACATGACATAGTGGCATTCATCTTGTCCCTCATAGAGTAGCAAATAGATGCATAGGACACCTTCAAAGTTCATAAGAGTGACTAGATACAAATAGCACAAGAACAAGTAATATCACAATATGCATCAATCAATAAGTTTTGGGACACTGCACACAGAATGTCAACTATGCTCTCTTAAAGGTGCCTAAAGGTAGATGGTGGAGACTCAATATAATAGTGGAAGAAAGACCCTTCATAAAGGGAAGCAGGGATTTCAACTTTTAAAAAGAGCTTCCAAAAATTATGGTACTTGTTAGCTTTCAGCCCTCATTGCCCCTATCATAATCATCTTGAAGTGATTAATGTTAAAGTGAATAAAGATGGAGTATATGCTTGACAAAGTATAAGTTGGCAATCTTAAGTCCCTTGAATACGAGGGCCACACCTCATGCTACTTAACTTCAGTCACCTGTAAGTCTTGTCATAGTAAGTACATGCGTATCATAAAGAACCGCCAACGGGGTACCCCTTGCACATGTTATAGGAGCTATCCCATAACCAAAATGACAAGGCAAGCAGACAATGAGCATCTCAGCGATCTTTTTATTTATTATGTGCATAGCTTTTTATTTAGGAAGCTTCACAGATAGCTCATTATGGTGATGCTACAAGTTTCCACCATGATTAAGCATGGCTTAGGCTAGCAGCCCAGACGTTTCTCTAACAAAAAATACATAACTCCATGGACTTACAAGCTCCCTCTTTATTTCACATCAGTGACATCCATAGACAAAAGAGCATGATATCAACTATGTACAAAGTACAAGTGCAATGTTGAAAATGTTCCCCATGACAACACGATTCTGCTAATTCCAACATATAAGTGCAAGCATATACAACATAGATGACACAATGGTTCAAGTTTATTAGGGGCAAAGAATAAAAAGTGTGCCATCAAGTTTGTGAGGGCTTTAATCACTAAGTTTTCACATAACAAAATACTTTTTTAATTGGAAGATAGCTGAAAACAAGAATATACTTGGAATGGTGTAACACACCATGCATAGGAGTTTATAGTGGACACTTTGCAATAACTTGGTTTCTTGGAAGTTGGAAGCATGAGTGGAGCTTACACATACAAGTGGAGGCTAGCAAAAGACTGGGAGCAACCAACTAAGAGAGCAATAATGGCCATAATCATGGAGAGCAACAAAACATTACTAATCAAAGCATAGAGTGGTACTACAAGTCAAGGACTAAATGATCATAGAGGATATGGTGACTTGTTCATAGTCATAACATGGTGTGAGCATGTGCCAAGTCAACCCAAACAAATCATCAAAGGAGAATACCTCGATATTATGCTTTTTATGCTAAAACAACGCATAATTCTTTCAAGGCATACTAAGCAATACCAATTGTTTGGAATAAGATATTCTACTGCAATAATCACTAAGAATAAGGTCAAAACAATACCTAGCATGTCATGCTAAAGTCTAAGTCACAGTCAATGCAAGCGCCTCTTGCACTTTATCAAGCAAGAACTTTCTACTCCTTTCCAACACCAAGCAACTTATTTGAAACTACACAGCGAGAACGGGGGTCCAAACTAGTTTATTGAAGAAAACTAAACAAACTAAGCAAATCAAATGAAAACTAAGACGTTCCAAGAACAACACAACAATGCATGAAACAATAAAAATGAAGTGTCTAGACAGACCTAAGCTTTTTATTGACGAAGAAGGGGATGCCTTGGGAATCTCCAAGCTTTAACGCTTGTACCTCTTGAATAATTCTTGGGGTGACACCATGGGTGGCATCCCCAAGCTTGAGTTTTTGTCCATTCTTCATCTCATTACATCATTCTCTCTCTACACATGAAAATTTCCTTCATAAAAAACTTCACACAATCTTCATTAGCAACATTAGTGTATTCAAAAGAGAATAGACCTTTGGGTTTAGCTTTGGAACAACAAAACTTTTCACTAAAAACACAAGCTACTGTAGAAACTCCTTCAAAAAACTCAATTCCCCAAAGGAGAACTCAAAAAGGAATCAATAAGAAGCAAATGCAAATAATGGCAGAAATCTGTCAAAACAGACCAGCAGGTAGAAACCTATTTTTTTTGAAAATCTTCTGTTGCTAAAAAAAAAGTGTTGAACTAACGAAAGTTAGATAACATACTGGGGGATTTATTCATAAACTTTCGGCTCAATCCGACTTACAGAGACTCCTCACGAATTTTTATTCTGGAGGATAGAAATCTGTTTCGGGACAGCAACTCCCCAAATATCACTTCCCTCTCATTAGAGGTCATTCTTGGCACAAAAAAGCAAAAAAAAAGGATAAGGAGAGGTCATTACTGAATTAATAACTTCCAAGACTCAAGGAAACTCTCAGGTTATCTCCCAACAAGTAGTTTTCTTTAACGCCTTTAAGTTAGGCTTGATAGTTTGAGAAGATGCTCACATAAGAAATATGAATTGAAGTAAAAGAGAGCATCAAGAAGCAAATTCCAAACACGTTTAAGTCTAACCCACTTCCTATGCATAGGAATCTTGTATGCAAATAAATTCACAAAGAACAAAGTGACAGTCATAGGAAGATGAAACAAGAGTAACTTCAAAACTTTCAGCACATAGAGAGGTGTTTCAGTACCATGAAAACTTATACAACCATATTTTCCTCTCTCATAATAATTTTCAGTAGCCTCATGAATAAACTCAACAATATAGTTATCACATAAAGCATGCTTTTCATGATCTACAAACACATAATTTCTACCAAGCTCAAAAATAGTGGGATTATTACCTTCACAGGTTTTACCCAAAGTAGATATTTAAAAAGAATCTACAGGAACATAACATTCATCCTCCTTTGGTAAGCATGGGGGACAATCAAATAATGTAAGGTATAAAGAGTTACTCTCATTATAAGGTAGGCATGGGTAGATAATCCATTCTTCCTCCTTTTGTTCATCACTCTCCTCCTCTTTTTCATCTAATGAGCTTCTAGTTTCAACAATTTCTTCTTCCATAGGCTCCTGCAAGGCATTAGTCTCTTCCATTTCTGGAAAGTACCTATTAAAATATTCAAGAATATAGCCATTTTATTCCTTATAATTATCAAAGCAAAATTTAACTATCTCATAAACCTCATATTCATAAGGTGCATCATCAGTATTTTCAAGCAAACTGGCAAGTTCAAATGCATCCTTGAAGTCAAAAATTATTCAATTTGTTCCACACCATAAAAGTCATAATTTCCTTTAACATAAGAGGATATGGTAATATACTCACATTGAAAAGGGAGGTGTTTATACCTCCTACAGCAACAAGCTTTATCAAAGCAATAAGTAACATTATAAGTAGAGCACACGTCTCTAGCAATAGTATTCAACTTATCAATTTGTTCCCATAAGTGTTTCCCTTTTTGTGACAAACGGTGTTCCCTATAATAATACTTTTCTTATTCTGTGAACCCACCTTTCCAATAAGAACTATTTTCAAAGAAACCATCCATTGATAGAAAGCATGACCAAGCAAGGCAATAAAAGACTAACAACTAGAGCATGAACTAATTTTTGTGTGTTTTTTATAAGAGAAAGCAAACCAAACTAGACTATTTTTTTGGAGTTTTTGATAAAAAGAGGCAAACGAAACCAAGCAAAAGAAACTAAGCAAACTAAAAACAAAGTAAAGAGAAAGGTTGAGGAGGACTCCCCTTGTGAAGACGTCCTTAGCCTCCCGGCAACGGCGCCACAAAACTTGTTGATGGCTCAGTTGAAGTGGAGCCTGTTGGGAACCCCAAGAGCAAGGTGTGAAGCAGCACATCAGCAAGTCTTCCCTTAGTTAGAAACCGAGGTTATCGAACCAGTAGGAGGAAGGAAACATCACACAGGTGTTGGAAGCAACATGGAAACCTACACAATACAAACTCAAGACTTTGCCCCAACTAAAGTGAGGTTGTCAATCTTACCGGTTGTTGTAATGAAGGATTAAACGTATGGTGTGGAAGGTAATGGTTTGTAGCAATTAAACAGGTAACAGTGGAAGATGTATCAGTGGTAAAGATTGGACCGGGGTCCATAGTTCACTAGAGGTGCTCTCCTTAGATAAACAACATGGCATGAAGGGTAAACAAATTACAGCAGGGCAATTGATAGGAACTGAACAAGGCATAACAATGCAATACTAGACAAAAAGATCACATGAGATTTGATTGGGCAATACAACAATATACATAGACCGCCATCCAACTGCATCTATGACTAGAAGTCCACCTTCAGGTTATCATCCGAACCCCTCCAGTATTAAGTTGCAAGCAACAGACGACTGCTTTAAGCAAAGTGTGTAAGGTAAACAATCCACTTGTTCCATGAACAAGAGACCGTTGTTTTCTCCCTAGTGGCAACAGCACATCTAAAACCGAAGAGATTTCTGTCACTTGCCTTGGAAACTAGAGGCATGAACCCACTATCGAGCATAAATACCCCCTCTTGGAGTCACTAGCAATTACTTGGACAAGATAGCTACTAACAACGGACAATATGCAAGATCACAAACAACACATACATGATAGAATCAAATAGACAAAACCATTAATAAATCTGACATAGTAATCTCAATATCCATCAGATCCCCGGAAACATAACATGCATGATTACAAATAGATTAGATCTTGATCATGAACGGAGCTCACAAGATCTATACATGAAAGCACAAGGAGAAGATACAACCATCTAGCTACTACATGGACCCGTAGTCCAAGGTGTAACTACTCACTCTTCATACCGTAGAAGAAGGCCTCCGGGATGATCTCCCCTTCGGCAGGGTGCCGGGAAGAACTTCAGATCCCCATAATCTAGGGACGATGGTGGCGGCGGCTACAGAAGGTTTCGTGGAGTTTTGATCGGGTGACTAGGGTTTCTGCATCGGGGGATTCTTATAGGTGAAGGGGCGAGCCAGGAGGGCCACCGGGGGGCCACACCCTACCCAGGCGCCGGGTGGGCCCTTCCGCGCCTAGGGGGGTTTGGCCGCCCTGTGGCGCCTCTCCATCTCGTCTTCTGGCTTCGTGTCGCCCACGGTAAAATATTGACTTTGGCTTTTGTCCCGTCCAATTCTGAGAATATTGATTTTTTGCCTTTCTGGAATCAAAAATAGAAGAAAACAGGCAACTGGCACTGTGGCAACTTGTTAATGGGTTAGTTCCAGAAAAGATATAAAAACACCTCAAAGTGTAGACAAAGCAAAGCAAAGTAAATACTAAACAAGCATGGAGCATCAAAAATTATAGATATGTTTTCGACGTATCAGAGCGTTTCGGAACACCCAAGGTTGTGGTTCTATGGAGGCCAAGAGAAATCATTGTCATCTTGGCACGAACGCGGTGATGCCTGCGGGTGTCGCCTTGCTTGTTGAAGGGCGTCGGCTGTACGTCTTCCCCACCCCCTGGAGAAAATAGGGGAAACCCTAGGATGTGTGTCGGGGGTAGCCCTGGGTACGGTCCGGGCAGCAACAACGTTGTCATTGCTTTCCTTCTTGGAGGTGCTGCTTGATTAGACGACTTGATGCGCTATGAGCGTGGTGGGAATTCTTTAGAGGGCGCAGTGGTTGCGAGTCATCCTCATTTTCGTCGAACCGACAATGCCATCATTGTTTTCTCTTTTCTTCTTTTTTGGTTCTTTTGGGCTTCTCTTGTGCTATTTTGCCTCAATTAGTGGTATCGCAGTCGTATCACATGGTTTGCTATATTAATATAGAGGGGCGAAAGCCTTTTTTGAGGAGAGTCCATGGAACCCCATGAGTACTCTTGTTTTATACTCTTGAGATGCAAGAGTGTAGAATAATTTTAAAACCGCTAGTCAAAAACAAGTCAAGATGATATGAGTCGCCCCTTTTTCTTGAGCCAAATATTTAACGATTTTCAAAGGATCCGTGACTACTTCCATTCAATTGTTTCTATCTGTTTACACACACTTTTTTAGAGACCTGAAAACATCAGGACAATTTACTTATCTTAGGAACACATACAAGAAAAATCCTTAAAATTTGAGTAATATTTAAAATTCTAACATATTTATTAAAGATATCTTTAAGAAGTTTTTGTGAGTAGGGGGGCCATTGCCCCCCTTGACAACAGGGAAGCTCTGCCACTTCAAACAAGGGGCCATTGTGTCATGTTGCCTTAGGATGCACGTATTCTTGTACCACCCCTGGTATGATAGCCAGACTGGTGATCAGATGCCTAGCTTGAAAAGGAAGAAAAAGTTTAGAGGTAGGAGACGAGGACAAACTTTAGTTTCCTCTCTCAATTTTTAGCATGCGTTTTCTCTATACAACTTGGCCTATATAGCCAGCTACACACACCTAGCTAGCATGCAGGACCACACTCACTTTAGCATTTTTGTCCCTCCTTGATGCACCACCATCTCTTAGTCCTTGGTGAAGCGTCTATTGGCCATGGTGTGTGTGTGTGATTGCATGTGTGACAATTCTCCCCTCTAGAGAACTTGCTTGTCCCAGAGAAAGCACAACTGGATAGCATGTCTTGAGCACTTCTCAATATTTCCATGTTACAAAGTCTTGTGGTAAATGTGTCCACTTGATCAACACCCGAGTGATGGCTGCATTACCTTTTTTCACCATAAGTCTGTCAAGAATACACTCTGATTCAGTATTCTGTGTATCCAGCACTTGCAGTTGTGGAAGCTCCGCAAACACCGGTGTATAGTCCGGATTATACTCCTTCAATTGAGAGATTTGAAACACTGGATAAATGAGACTACCTGTAGGTAATTTCAGTTTATACGCGATTTTGCCAATCCGTTCCGGTATCTTATAGTGACCAAAGAACTTGTGAGCTAATTTGGGTTATGGTTTGGTAGCCACAAATTGCTGAACATATGTCTAAAGCTTCAGGAGTACCTTGTTGCCCGCTGGAAATTATTTCTTCTGTGTGATGACGGTCAGCCTTTAGTTTAATACGATTTGGGTTGTCTTTAGAACTTCCAACATAGCTGCTCTTTCTGTGATCAATGTGGCAGGTGGATCAACTTGGGCTCACTACCTCCATTGGTGCCAATTTAGGACATGGTATAGATAGTTGGAGCCTGTGTCGGTTCACCTCTCAGCCCACAAGTTTAGCCAATGAGCGACTATGCCCTACTAATACCTTCCTAACTTACGAAAGCCCACACTCGCTGACGAGGTTGATCTCGTCAATGCCCATTGTTATGGACTTGAGTTTTGGAGAAGATGGGGATGCTGGAGATCGCAGAACGGTTAGCAAACAAGCAACATGGGGACACGAGGTTTACCCAGGTTCAGGCCCCCGGAGGGAAAACCCTACTCCTGCTTGTCTACTCTTGATTACGGCGGAACCGGTGATTACAGGGGTGCGCAGATGCGATCTGGCGTGAAGGTGCGTATGCGAAAGTATGAGGTCTAGATCTGTAGATCTATTGTGGTGTAGCCTATTGTATCGTGGAGGTGCAAATCGTAGATCTGTCTATTGGGGGTTATGACGTGTGTAGGTCGTGTCCTCCTCGTTGGACCCTCCTAGCCTTTATATATGGGGAGGCTAGGTCTCGTGCACCGTCTGAGTAGGTTACAAGTTAGATTCGAA
The DNA here is from genome assembly GCA_030063025.1 of Avena longiglumis. Lineage (NCBI taxonomy): Eukaryota > Viridiplantae > Streptophyta > Magnoliopsida > Poales > Poaceae > Avena > Avena longiglumis. The sequence continues at coordinate 2,034,631 of CP125973.1, forward strand.
CTCTAGTCTTGAAGTTTCCTTGTCTTGTGCGCTTGGGACTCCGTGTCCATATAGGCTTCGTTCTAGCCGAACCGTCATAGGCGTCATGGACCCAGGCAGGTCGTCGAGTGGGCCTTCCGTCGGGCTGGACCAGGTAGGCTAACATCAGGTACCCGTAGGGTATAACCATGTCAGTAGCCCCCGAGTGTTCAGTCGAATCGTAGATTCGGCTGAGGACTCTTCAATCCTTCGGGTGCAGCTATCTCCGTTTGTCCAGAGAATTATTTGAGTGTGTAGGGATTGTTGATGCATGTGCCTGACTCTCTCGACAGATCAGGGTCAGTTAATTGTCTTAGGACAAAACAACACGATCTTCTTCAGATTCGAGTCCCTCGACTCGAACCCGGAACATATGCTGGCGTAATTCGACTCAGGCCGCGGAGGACTTACAGGAGTGGAATTCCAGTAAATTTTAATGATGTACCCAACACGTCCGTCGGAATTTCCATCGCTACCGGGCACGGATTTTCACCAGCGTAGCATCGTGTCGCTGCCGTGCCATCAGATGATATTTGTAGGTCTTATCTTTGTGTCGCAGACACAACATCCGAATTTTTATCGCCGCGGAGGTGTTTCGGGTGTCCAAGGAGGATGCTTCTCACTTAACGTTAATCAGGGCAGAGTTTCCGAAAAGATTTTGCATACTGATCCGAAGGATCGCAGTCGAAGAATTCATAGGGTGCGCGACCAGCGCTCGTTATGGGAGTAGCCCTCGAGTGTCTGTTCGAGTCGTAGACTCGAGCAGAGACTTTAACTCAGCCATTGTTTGACTCCAGGTCCATAGGACACAAATTTTTCGAATGCTTGAATCCATCCTCCCTATGGGAGTATCCCCCCAAGTCCGTAGTGGAGTCGCAGACTCGACGTAGGACTCGAAGAATAGCTTTGCAGTGTGATATCTTGATTATGCTTCGGGTGCGCGGCCAGCGCTCCTGATAGGAGTAGCCCCCGAGTGTTTAGTCGAGTCGTAGACTCGAGTGGAGACTCATGCGAGGAGAAGACACTGACCCGGAAGTGCATCGAGTCAGCGTATCACGCATAAGGATCCGAGAGTCAACGTAGCGGAGTTGATGTAGCGGAGTCGTGCGACGTTTAGCCGGAAGGACTCGATGTTGCGGATGAAGTCGACGTCGTTTCTTCTGTCGGGTGCACGTCCAAAGCCGTTGTTTTTGATGATTGATGTGGTCATCCGAGGAATGCATCGACTCGGGTCTTGGCGTTAGTCGACTCCGCTGGAGGACCCGATAGAATAGCTCGGCATAGTCGACGTCCTTGTAAGCTATAGAAAACATGAAGAATTGTGAAGTACTTGTATCTTGTAAATAATAGTTGCATGCCAGCTTGTAAGGTAAAATTCTGGTGCCGATCGAGTCGACACTTTTGCACTGTATGCTAGGCCTTTTCGTTAGCCTGTTTACCCTTAGTCTTAGTACCTTGCCGATGCACTCGGAGTTCAAGGATTCAACTTTCAGGCAGAATCAGCTACTCGGGCTGTCGCGTTCGAGGTGCTCGAGTGCGTGGAGCCGATGGCACATTAGGTTACTCGAAGAGGGCGCAGCCCCCGAGTGTTTCGAGTGCGAGTTAAAAAGAAATCAGCTCCAAGTAGAGGGGAACTTAGCTTTGTTGGTAGTTGTCGTGGATGGAGTCGACGCGGTAGCGGGTTGCACGCGGACGTGGTCGACGCGGCGAACCACAATCATAGCGGCGACATGTTTCCGAAGTTGATGGTGGTAGAGAGCTCTGCATCCGAAGATTTTCGCGGTCGAAGACCACATCGAGTCGCCACATCCGAAGGATGTATCAGGTCATCGCAGCCGAAAGCCGCATTGGGTCGCCGATGTCGAGGGAGCCCCCCGAGTCGTGGTCGCTGAAGCCGATGCGGCTAGTTGCGGCAATCGAAGATCGTGTCGGGTCGCCGCATCCGAAATATGCAACGGGTCACCGTAGCTGAAGGCCGCACAGTTCGCCGGAGCCGAAGACCGCGGCGAGTTGCTAGAGCCGAAGGCCGCGGCTGGTCGTCGAAGCGGAGGGAGCCCCCGAGTGTAGAATCGGCGTAGTCCATGTAGTCGAGGTGGCAGGTTGCGCGTATCTGGTCCGATCTTTTGTTGTCGTTGTTGTTGTTGTTGTTGTTGTTGTTGTTGTTGTTGTTGTTGTTGTTGTTGTTGTTGTTGTTGTTGTTGTTGTTGTTGTTGTTGTTGTTGTTGTTGTTGTTGTTGTTGTTGTTGTTGTTGTTGTTGTTGTTGTTGTTGTTGTTGTTGTTGTTGTTGTTGTTGTTGTTGTTGCTGTTGTTGTTGTTGTTGTTGTTGTTGTTGTTGTTGTTGTTGTTGTTGTTGCTGTTGTTGTTGTTGTTGTTGTTGTTGTTGTTGTTGTTGTTGTTGTTGTTGTTGTTGTTGTTGTTGTTGGTTGTTGTTGTTGTTGTTGTTGTTGTTGTTGTTGTTGTTGCTATTGTTGTTGTTGTTGTTGTTGATCTGATCGGACTGTTTTTCTACGCCTTTATTGATTCTTCACACAAGTCCTTATGGCGGCATACAGTGGTTCGGAGCTCGTAATACCTTTTGGTTTTAAATTCAGTACGTAGACGTGGCCTCTTAATTCACGTGAACCTAGTTTTCCAATTTGTCTTCATGGCCGTACAACTTGTGCAATCAGCCTTAATGCAGACAACAGATTCATCAATTCCTTTTCCTTGGGACTTGATCAAACGAGGCATGTGAAGTTTCCAAAAACAAATCCGCAAATTGGATCAGACAGATGTAGCTGATTAAATAAGCTTCTTCATGGGATCTGATTCACGATGGACTTCTGCTATGCACGCGTACAGTAAACGGATCTGAAAAAATTCCTCGTGCCATGCGGCTTTGGGTCCCCAAGCCGGTGTTGATGTTGAGATATTCAGCCACGACAAAGATGTTGATGACGAAGCTTCATCTGCCGGCTGCAGACAAGTTGACTAGATGCAATCTGACCATTGTTGACGGTGAGGAAGCCGAAACAGACCGACTCCACAGGAGCCGAGAAATCGTAGATTGCCGGTGGATGGGACCGTCGAGATCGCACAATCAGCGCCCCCAATTCCCACAGACGGCGCCAATTGACGAGGTTTGATCTCGTCAATGCCCATTGTTATGGACTTGGGTTTTGGAGAAGATGGGGATGCTTGAGATTGCGGAACAGTTAGCAAACAAGCAACACGGGGACACGAGGTTTACCCAGGTTCAGGCCCCCGGAGGGAAAACCCTACTCCTGCTTGTCTACTCTTGATTACGGCGGAACCGGTGGTTACAGGGGTGCGCAGATGCGATCTGGCGTGAAGGTGCGTATGCGAAAGTATGAGGTCTAGATCTGTAGATCTATTGTGGCGTAGCCTATTGTATCGTGGAGGTGCAAATCGTAGATCTGTCTATTGGGGGTTATGACGTGTGTAGGTCGTGTCCTCCTCGTTGGACCCTCCTAGCCTTTATATATGGGGAGGCTAGGTCTCAGGTACCGATACGAGTAGGTTACAAGTTAGATTCGAACTCTAGTCTTGAAGTTTCCTTGTCTTGTGCGCTTGGGACTCCGTGTCCATATAGGCTTCGTTCTAGCCGAACCGTCATAGGCGTCATGGACCCGGGCAGGTCGTCGAGTGGGCCTTCCGTCGGGCTGGACCAGGTAGGCTAACATCAGGTACCCGTAGGGTATAACCATGTCGAGCTAGCCCAGTGTTCAATGATCGAGATTCGCCGAGGACTCTTCAATCCTTCGGGTGCAGCTATCTCCGTTTGTCCAGAGAATGATTTGAGTGTGTAGGGATTGTTGATGCATGTGCCTGACTATCTCGACAGATCAGGGTCAGTTAATTGTCTTAGGACAAAACAACACGATCTTTTGGAATCCTCCGAGCGATCGATGTAGATTTTTTTGGGGGGAGATACACAAACCATACTGCTTGTAATGAACTTAGAGGATAGCTTCAATCAACATATATGCAATGGAAATAATATTGGAATTTGGTGAGTTTTGGGATGTTGGCCCATTAGACAAATTCTGAAATTCTCTTTGGCCCATTTGTGCATGGCAGCATATGGTTGTGATAGCTGTGCTAAATTTAGTCCCACATTGCTAGTTAAAGGGGAGTTGGACCACCTTATATAGTAGAGTGTTGCACCACTCACTAAGGTGTGATAAGAAGAGAAGCCCTCGCGCACTCCTCCTCTGACGCCGCCCGCCTCGCCTCACCTCGTCACAACACGCGCGCCATGGGTTGCGGAAATCTTGCCGAGCCGAGCTTTATTTAGCAGTTTAGGAAAACTAATTATGAGTCATTAACGAACGCGTTAATTACAGTCGTTTCTAGTTTTTATGGACGTGGGCTGTTACCGACTCGGACGTGGGCTGTGTCCCACGATCTTCCTTGACCTACACTATATAAGCGTATGTGCTAAACCTAATCGGTGCCTAATCAATGCACACACGCGTCTACCCTCCGGAACCTTGCGCCGCCGCTTTCGTCTTCCTCATCCCGACTATATTACCGTTACTATTACTATTGCTACTGTTTCACTGTTGCTGTTGCTTTGCTGTTGCTACTACAAACTGTTATCACTGATAAACTTCTGTGAGCAAGAACTATTTCTAGGTGCAGCTGAACTGACAACTCAGTTGTTAAGGCTTGCAAGTATTCTTTGACTCCCCTTGTGTCGAATCAATAAATTGGGTAATGCTACCCGCGAAAACTGTTGCGATCCCCTACACTTGTGGGTCATCAAGACTATTTTCTGGCGCCGTTGCCGAGGAGCATAGCTTTATTTGTAAGTTCACTTGGATCTATTATTGTTCATTGCTACTCCTTTCATCATGGGGAAGTATCGTGATGGAAAGTTCCCTATTCTGCCATCCACTACAAGAAGAGGTACAGTCCTAAACACCTCTGTTGCTCTTGATTCACCGTCTATTATAAGTAAGCTTGTTATACCACCGCCACATACTCATGCTACACACACTTCTACTACTACTGAATCTGAAACTGCTTTTGATGCTCATGATGTTACTTCTACTGTGCTTGATGCGAGTGGTTCACTAGGTCTTTTTATAGATGCTACTATGGCTAGTCTAGGAAATACCGAAACTCCTAGTGAAGCCACTGTTACACCTGTTAGCTCACCTGAGGCTAGTGAGAGTTATGATATTAATGATGGTTACTGTAGCACCCTCGGATCGGCCCTATGCAAGTTTTAGCGTTTCCCGCCAAACCCGCATAGAAACGATTCAAAGGTGCCCACCAGGCACTTGCGTGCGGATGGAAAACGAAGTAATATCATTGCACAATAGTCCTCGTTGGAACCCACAAAACAAATATATACAACAGCGACTCAATGAGTCAAGAATACAGATATATAGTACAAAGATCCAAATCACCTTGAAAACGATACAGTGTCTGAGTACGGACAAGATGCAAATTGATCTAAGGGCCCTGAAGAATAACCAATGGCGTCCATAACCCTGCCCAGGCCAAGCCGGAAGAGTAACCCTGCTAACGACGTCGATCTCAAAACCTGCTAAAAACAAAAGGGGTGCCGGCAAAGGACAAAGGAAAAAGAGAGCGGTCAGTACTGAGGCCAGTACACGACAAGACTAGAATTCGGCGGTCCTCACCTACATAGGTATGGAGGACTGAAGCGGCAGCTCAGCATGCACTAAATAACCTATAGAGACTCGATATAACTGTCGGCTATCAGAGAGGGATAAGAAAGACCTATTCGGAACCAACCTGATACTACCACCAAACATACCCATCCTGGTATTTCCCCCTCGAGACCAAACGAGGAAGTTAACCGAGAAACTCACACAGTTGGCAGTTTTATTTATTCAATTATCATTGCAGCAATTACTAGTCAGGTATAGATAGTCATCCTAATATAATAAGCATTGGGCACTTTTAGTTAACCATTCCGTTGTAGTTGCGGCACTTACTAGTCAGATATAATTAGCATGAGATATCCCAAACCCAGTAGTTGTTGGTACTTTTATTTAGCCATTCCGTTGTAGTGAAGCTGATTACTAGTCATGTCGGATACAAGTCAAATTATAACAGTAAACTTTAATTATAGTTGTCTACGATCGAGAACTGTGCTCCAAGTCGTCCATAACCGCGAACACGGCTTCTCGAAAAGATTTAACCCTGCAGGGGTGCACCAAAGTTTCCACACGCACCTACACCCTTGTTGTCAGATAAGGTAGGTACAAGATCACAAAACATACACCCAACGGTATGTCGATGGGGTTTCGGACACGACATTTCCCAGACCCAAAGCAAGCACAGGGGGCCACCCCACTAAGCTACCCGTAACGAAGTCGGCCGGTCTCCGAGACGGACACAGGGTTTGTGTCGACGGCTGTAAATGACTGGGAACCCAAAAGTGTGACTAGGCTTGTCGATATAGCGAAAACGTATCACGGGGTTCCTAAACAGTATAGGCGCACCACGCGCAATCGTAAATAAAGCAGTAAAGCATGGCATAAGTATATGATAGTAATAAAGCCCCAAACTACTTTGTGGCCCCCAAGTACAGTACTTTGAAATCAGGTACTAAATTGATGGGGGTGCCCACACACCCCACCTATGGTTAGCGCGCTCGATCTCGGAACAGGTGTCAAGAAATCGGGGTCCTACGGGACACAAGTGGGCGGTTAAAAACAAAATATTGTCTATTACCCATCGGTGCCTCTGCATTTACCTATTTTCAATTTTAGTTATTAAACAGTAATTAAATCCATGATCATATCCACCATTAAGCATGTGCCAACCACCCAACAATGGTGGAACATCGACGACCTTGAAGCAAGACTGAGCAAGCAACCGACTACATAAGGCCGATTGTCTATCAATCAACATACAATAGGAGGTGTCCAAGGCAATATAGAGGCTGCAAGTATTATAACAGGGGTACGGAAACTAAAGCATCGCAACATGGATAGCAATAGATCAACAGGAGGAAATAAAGACTAGAAATATAAAATAGGTAGAAAGAGGGAGAATGCTCGCCTGAAAATATCGTTGAAGGTTCATCCGAAGATCGGGACAAAGCTCACATCAACTCAACGGCCTTATCCGCGAACAAGCAAAACACTAGAAGAAACACCAGATGCACTATTTAATACTACAGCAGAATATCTAGCATGATGCATAAATGATGCATGGCATGGTAAAGATGCGATGCAATTAGGAAATATTAGGCGGAACCGGGGTCCCGACAATTAATTAGGTGAATCAAGTTGTTTAGATACCCCGCATTTTAAATGTTGTCTTAACATGGCAAAACATAGTATCGTTTCGCTACACAAATTTAAATGGGGCCAATATAATAGAAAAGCCCGCATTTGATCTTCATATTTAATTATTAGGTGAGTCGACAACATCCCCAAAACCACAATATGTATGCAAGCATGACAATTTAGTTATGCAACAAGATATATCATTTAATAAAATAGGGCTTCGAAAAAAAAGGGTCACACATTGGATCGACGATCTTGGCTTCGGGGATTCGGTTTGGTCTCGACGCCGGGATCGGTCTTCGGTTTCCGCTGAGATCGGTTCGCAGCTGGGATCAAGGTCTTGGTGTCTGCGAGGAGAACTTGGTGTCCCATGATGAAGATATTGATATCGGACCGTCCTTGCCAGGCATACTTCAGGTCACCTCGCCACTTGTTGATCCTGTTGATGTTGTGCATCGGAAACCTTGTTCACTTGTCAATCTTGGAAAGGTACTTGGTCTCCGTCTTCGGCACCATCGTCACGAAACAAACAGAGCATCGGGGTAGCAGTTGTCACAAGGAGACACATTATACAGAAGTTGTGACTAGGAACAGCAACAACACCCAATCGAGCACATGTACAGGAACAGGAGAAACACACACCCTTAGTCGTGGATGACAGGAAACGGAACCGAGCAACCACGCACGCGGGGCGGCCAAGGCGTGCCCAGAGAGGACGCTGGGCACTTGAAGACGAGCCAGGGACGACGCGCTGCAGGAAACGGCTCGAGGGAAGGGGCGCGCAGGCGGACAAGGCGGTGGAGCAGCCTCAGCAGGGTAGCGAGGTCGCGGCAGAGGGTCCCGGCGGCTCGACAGAGACAGCGTGTCCGAGCTCTGCTCAGCGGGGCGAGCTCACTGACGGCGGATAGGAGCCCGACGGCGCGGCGGCGCAGAGGCGAGGAAGGAGGAGACACCGGCACTGGCGACAGGATGCACAGGAGGCGCACGAGCCTGGGCAACACGGGGCTCGAGGAGGCAGGCGCTGCAGGGGCCGAGGAAGAGCGATGACCCGACCAGAGGAGCGGCGGCGTGCTTGGCGGGACGGTGGTGGAGCTCGCTCGGGATAGTGGTAGTCCTCGTAAGATAAATAAAAAGAAACATAAAGTAGTTGAGGAACCACTTGAACTTGCTGTAGATCCTAATAGTATATCCATATCTGATGCTGAAACTGAGAGTGGTAATAATAATGATGCTCCTGATAAGAAGGAAGGTGAGGAAGAACCTGATAAACACACTAAGAACACTAGGTACACTAAGGAAGATTTTATTGCTAAGAAACATGGTAGTGAGAGAGAACCTTGGGTGCAGAAACCTATGCCTTTTCCAGGTAAGAAACACAAGTCAAAGGAGGAAGAACACTACAAGAAGTTTTGTGAGTGGATGAAGCCTTTATTTTTTCAAATTCCTTTGACTGATGGTATTAAGTTGCCTCCTTATTCAAAGTATATGAAGGATATTGTCTGTAATAAAAGGAAGATTCCTAATGAGGAGATTTCTACTTTTCTTGCTAATTATTCCTTCAATGGTAAGGTTCCAAAGAAACTTAGTGATCCACGTATACCAACTATTCCTTGCTCCATTAAGAATAATTATGTTAGAACTTCTTTATGTGATTTGGGAGCTGGAGTTAGTGTTATGCCTTTTTCTCTCTACAAGAGACTCCATCTAGAAAAAGTTGATACCAACTGATATATTTTTGCAAATGGCTGATAAGTCAACTACTATTCCTATTGGTATATGTGAGGATGTTCCTGTTCAAGTTGCTCATAATTGCATGGTTTTAACTGATTTTGTTGTGCTTTAAATGCCTGAAGATGATAATATGTCTATTATTCTAGGGAGACCTTTTCTTAATACTGCAGGTGCTGTCATTAATTGTAATCAAGGAAAAGTAACATTCAATATTGATGACAAAGAGCATACTGTTTACTTCCCCAAGAAGGTTGTTAAAAGCTTTTGCCTGAATTCCATTGAAAATATTGAGAGCATCAAGGTTGTAGGAATATATTGTCCCATTCCACAAGAAAATTTTGAAACTATTATGATTGGGACCATTGCTATCAAGTATGAGGTAACATAATCACCTTGTGGAATGCAAAGTTTTGTTTCATATAAGATTGTTTTGGTAACAAGACTTGATCAACCTTGTTAACTAAAGGATTTTAATGAACAAAACAATGTTTCCACTGTGGTTATACTTGCTTTCTTTTACTTTTATCCTTCCTAGTCTTTGCTTTAACTTTAGTTTTGCTAGTTGTTTGCTTGTTGGAGTTTCTTAGAGCTCATGTAGTTTGGCTTTTGGTTTGCTTTTGCTTCTTCTGAAAAAACTGTTTCTGCGAGAAAATCAATTTTCATACCCTGAAAATTGGCCAAAAATAAAGTTTCCCAAAAAATCTTAGAAAATTCAAAATAAATTTTTCCTCGAAAAAGGGGCAGAGAGGCACCAGATGTGACCTAGGGGGCCACCCCAGGCCACCACACCCATGGTAGGCGCGACCTATCAGGGGATGGCGCCTAGGGGGGTTTGGCCCACCTGGGCCCCTCCAGGCTGCCTCCTCAAAGCCACCTTTTTTCTCTCTCCCGAAAAACACCGGAAAACTTGCTCAAGCTCGAGTTCTTGCTGTTCTTGCTCGTGATTTTCGATTTCCTTGTTCAGCACATCTCAAGTGCTGATTTTTGGAGCGTTTGCTCCTTGGTATGTGCCTCCTCCACTTGTCCAATTAGATTTGTGAATGGTAGATTGTATCTTGAGTATTTTTCTGCTATAGGTGACAGGTTGTTTGAGCTTGCATGCTTGTTCTATGCTTAGAAACTTTGTTTTGATGCATGTGTAGTCCTCTAGAAAGTTCCTATAGTAGTTTCTCATCATTTATCAACTTACAGATCACTTGGTTTGATGGTTGTCTAAAAATTTCAGCAAAGAGAAGTCATGGACCACCACACATTTGGTGATATATTTGAGAGTTATGCACCTAAAAGGGCAAGGCTTCCAAGGTCATCTACCAGTAATAGACCCTCATACAATGAGGATCTCATCACTCCGCGATTTGGTGACGAGGGGGGTGAAGGGGATGCGCACCCCTCCACCTTTCCTTGCCAAACTTTCTTGCAAGCTGCTGTGATTCTTAATGATTTCATGACTTTGATTCAGAGGGTTGGTCTAACAAGTTTCATACAGGATGAGAGTGCACAATATGCTATGCTTACTAAAACATTTGTGGAGAGTTTCTCCTTTACTAAAAGCATGTTCAAGCCCTCTGTGTCTTTCAAAATTTATGACAGGGCTCATTCTATGACTTTGAAGAAATTTTGCAAGGCCCTGGGACTTGGTACATCTGGGTCATCAAAGAAGATTCCAGCTCTTCCAGCTGATTTGTTGGAGCTTTACCGAGGAATAACCAATGATGATGACCGCAGATCTCAACAAGGGAAGATAACGAATATTCAACTTCCAGCCATTAGGTACTTTGCCTACTATCTTACAACCAGTGTTATTGGTAGGGAGAACACTAGTAATATTTCCAACTATCAATTGGACTTCTTAGCTGATGCGCTCAACGGTGAGGATAAGTATAATCTTGGTTCCCTCATTTCTCGTCATTTAGCTGCTAAGGGACCCATTTATGGGGGAGTTATTGCTACTCGTATTGCTTCTACCTTGGACATTGTTGTTGATCCACATGATACAGTTTTGGCTCCTCATAGTCTTGATCTTGCTCCCATGAAGGCGCACCACTTTGTCACCACTAGCTCTACTCTTGATAACTTGGTTTATAGAATGTTGTTTATTGACGAGGAAGAGAGAGAGGGAGAGAGAGATCCCTCTACCCCAAACCACTTTGTTCAGTATTTCTCAGGGACCGTGGTCACGCTCTAAGGCGGAGATGGATGACACGCTGTGCTCTCTTAACTTCCATGGGCGCTATCAGGAGGAAGCGCCCTCATATGAACCCATGGTACACTATACCGGGGAGTCCTCGAGCTCGTACCAGGACGAGGGAGCCTCCTCGACATACTACGGAGGTGCATCTACTTGGGCACCATGGGATTGAGCGCCACTTAGGCCAAAAGCCTAAGCTTGGGGGGAGGTATACCGACGTCACACTCATATATATATATCATGTTCGGTCGGTTCTTTGTATATCCATTGTTTCACTTTCTTTTTGGTTCTTGTTGCTTCTTTCTCAAAAACACAAAAATACCAAAAATATTTTCGTTGTTTCTCTTGGTTTGTTTCTTTGCTTTGGTTTGCCTTAAAAGAAAAATCCAAAAATATTTTGCTTTGTTTGGGTTGCTTGGTTTTTGTTTGGTTTTTCTTTGTTTGCTTATTTCTAAAAAAATCAAAAACACCAAAAATATTTTTTGTTCTTCTTTGGTTTTATGAGTTCTTTGCAGGGTTGAGCCGTCCTCAGTGGATATTGGTTTTCATGTTAATTATTCAAGTCACGGAAATTGAAGGGCAATAATGAAGATTAAGACGACTCGAGGTGTGGTAAGAGGCTGGTAACAAACTCTATTTGTTTTTCATTTTTGTACATATACTCATCACTGTGAGCATGCTTAGCCTGTCTGTGTAAGGTGTATGTCATTATGGATGCTTAGTAGTTCTTGCTTGTCTATAATTATCTCCAGCTTGCTAATAGTTTGTAGCATGTCATATGAATGTTTGCTTGCATTGTTTTATTCATACTTTGGTATGACATTGTGGTATCCTCCTCTGACTGTTCATGTGAATCGACTTGGCACATGTTTGCGCATGCATATGACTAATCAATAGTCAGTAATCCTCGATGATTTATTTTGCCTCAGAGTTCTTGTATCACTTTCATTCCATAATTAGTCCTGTTTTGTTGCAAGCATGATTATGACAGCTATTGCTCTCTCGTTTGTCGCTCCCTCTCTATTGATAGCCTTCACTTGCACTGCGTATGTGCTCTACCTGTGCTTCCAACTCCTCAAAACCAATATTGCCAGCTGTGTCCACCATACCTACCTATTAGCATCATTTGCTACTTCAGCGCATATTCTATATGTCGTGTTTTCTTCAGAAATAAAATGTTTGTCTATTTTGAGAAAGTTAGTTAGTAAAGCTCTCACAAACTTGATGGCACACTTTATTCCTTGCGCTTAATAATCTTGAACCATTGTGACTAGTCCATGAAAGTTATATGCTTGCTTATTATATCTTGAATCAGTGAGAACCGTCATCACGGGAACTCTTTCAACACCTGTTGGATATCTCATCTAGTTGATACTTTGCTCTTTTGTTTACAGATGTCGACGATGTGAATAAAAGGGGAGGTTGTGAGTTCATGGAGTTTATACATTGTGTTAGAGAAACGCCTGGACCGCTAGCCTAAGCCATGCCTAATCATGGTGGAAACTTGCAACATCACTATAATGAGCATCTATGAAGCATCCTCAATAAAAAAGTTATGCATATGGTAAATAAAAAGATTGCTGAGATGCTCATTGTCTGTTTGCCTTGTCATTTTGGTTATGGGAAAGCTCCTGTACCATATGCAAGGGGTACCCCATTGGCGGTTCTCGATGATATGCATCTATTTACAATGACAAGAACTTTCAGGTGACCAAAGTTGAGTAGCATGCGGAGCGGCCCTCATACTCAAGGGACTTGGGATTTTAAGCCTATGGTCTATCAAGCATATGATTCAGAGTGGACCTCACTTTCACCTTAACCACATGAAGATGCCTATGATAGGGGCAATGAGATCTCAAAGCTAACGAGTACCTTCCTTTCAGCATTGGGAAGCCTTTCAAACCTTCACAAAACCGTTTTCACAATTTTGTTGAGTCACCACTTATTCTATGAGCACCTTCTTGAGAGCATAGTTGTCATTCTTGTGTTTGTTCCAAAACTTGGTTAATTATGTCATGACTTTGATGCTTGTATCTCTGATATCTTTACCTCTAGTCTTCACTTGAACTTCAGAGGTTGAAAAGGATACAGATGCCGCCTAGAGGGGGTGAATAGGTGGTTTAAAACTTTTACGAGATGGGCTTAACAAAGGCGGAATAAAACTAGCGTTTACTTTGTCAAGCACAAAACCTATATAAACTATGGTTCACCTATGTGCACCAACAACTTATGCTAAGCAAAACAAGCAACTATGTGATAGCTAGATATAATAATTCAAGCACGAAGGCTATCACAAAGTAAAGTGCATAAGTAAATAGCTTGGGTATAGAGATAACCGAGGCACACGGAGACGATGATTTATTACCGAGTTCCTGCCATAAAGAGAGTACGTCTCGTTGGAGAGGGGGTGGTGTCAAACCACCTACGCCACAAAAGGCCTCCCTTATTCTCCGGTGAATCTCACCCCAACGGGATCGATCCACACTTCCACTATCGGTGCACTTGTCGGTGGCAACCAGAACCTCTCACAAGGTTGGGGCACTTCTCCACAACTTAATCGGAGGTTCCCAACAAACGCCACCAATGCCACAACCTGCAACACCAACAAACCGTCTAGGGTTCCAAGAACCCAAGAGTAAAAAGCTTCTCAACTTTCACTCACCAAATCCTCCGAGTAGAACTCAAAACGATGCACCAAATGCAATGGCAAGAACACAGGAAGTGCTCAAGTACTTCTCTCTCAAATTCCACAAAAGCTACAAAAGCTAGTGGGAGAATAAGAGAGGAAGAACACACGAGGAAATCCACAAAAGAAACCCCAAGATCTAGATCCCAATATGTTCCCCTCACATAGAGGAGAGATGGATTGGTGGATTTGTAGATCTAAATCTCCCCTTTCAAATCCCCCAAAAAGATTCAAGAAATATGGGAAGAATTGAGAGTATTTGCAAGCTCTTGAAGGTCAAAACAATGGAGGAGAGAGAGAATACAAGCCGCCAGCCTAAGGAGGAAGAAGGGGTCTATTTATACCCCTCCCCAACGAAATATGACCGTTTGGGACCTTCCAGGCCGGATAATCCGCCCCTCCCCCGGATATTCCGGGTTCCCCGGGCCAAAAAAATGGCTAAGGACTTGGCGGCGCGAGCCTCAGTATAGGGGCGGATAATCCGCCCCCGGAGGGCCAGAAAATCCGCCCCCATTACTGGGAGCCACGCCTCAAAGTCCTTAGCCGTTTTACAAAAATTGGGCCGGATAATCCGCCCCCATGGCCGGATAATCCGCCCCCCGAAAACTGGCAGGAACAGCAAAACTGAAACCATCATAACTTTTTCATACGGACTCCGATTTTGATGATCTTGGGCTTGTTTCGAAGATAGTAACGAGCTCTACAAGATCATGCAGGGAACCATCATAGTACAGCAATGGAAGATAGAACCAAATGATGAAAGGTTTAACCTATCTATAAAATACAAACCGGTAAAACCTCCAATATCGAAAACACAATAGAGAATGCATATGAAATCCGTTTTCGATGAACTTAAGCTTGTCATAGAGATTGACACAATATATAAATCCTCTCATGGATAAGAACCAAGAAATATGATGCCAAGTATGCAAAGGTTTGAGCTCTCACCGGGGGATATGATCAAGTTACTCACTTGAGAGCCCCTCTTGATAGTACGGTTATCTATCCTATAAACCGGTCTCTCCAACTAACACCACGAGACCAGTTAGAAAGAAACCCTATCAATATCAAACCTTTGCCTTGTATATTCCACACCTCAGGATGGAGCACCTTTCTTGATTGCACTAGCTTGGTGAAGATGCTCCCCCATACTCCACTATGGAAGAGCCTCTCTTTTAGGCATATCTTCACATATCCATGATCGCCATAAGGATGGCACGATACACTTGAGATCATCTTATGAAACCTTGATCAACACTTGATATTATTCACTTTATTCTTATTCCAACCTTGAAGCCACCATATGGTTCAAGCATTGTCTATGGACAAATCCTACAAGTAAAACTCAATGCAAACATAAGTCCATAAAACATTGTCATTAATTACCAAAACCACACATGGGGCACACATGTTCTTTAAATCTCCCCCATTTTGGTAATTGATGACAATCCTTTGAGAGGGTTTATATAATCAACTTAACGAATAAAAAATGGTTGCGCCAATATCAAATACTACACAAGTATGTGATGTTGGTACGCCCATAATATATAGAGCAATCTCCCCCACAATATATGCGTGTGTGATGAACCATTACCGTTGGTGTAGTTTCCTATATATATTCAACATGAAAAGCAACAAAAAATATGCAAGAGCATGAGAGGCAAATGCTTAAGAACAAACTTCCCTTAAACCCTCCAAAACATCTCCCCCATTGGCGTCGATTGCCAAAATGGGTGAATAGTTCTAGACGACCAATATAGTAATAATTCCTCCAAAGGTGTGTCTTCGCACATATACAATGATGATTACTTGGGAGGGAGTAGAACTATATCGAGGATCCAAACATTGCCAAAGGAATAAAATAAAAGACGCAAGCAATCACAAGATCCGACAAACAAATTTGAAAACAACAAATGAGTCCAAATGGAAACTACAAGATATTATGATATGAGCAAAAGAGTGTTTTAAATAACAAATAGAGAAGCTCTCCAATATTTGTGCACAATTTTAAAATGAATGCATTGGAATACATAATGCACAAATATGGAATCCTTGTTCCCCCATAAGAATTTAAAACACAACACATGAAATATCAAATAAATGCTTAAATAAAATTGAGAAGCTCCCCAAGATTTGTGCATACTTTAAAATCGGTGTATTTCAATACAAAAATGCACAAATATGGAATCCTCACTCCCCCATAAACATTTAAGGCACAATGAATGAGACAGAAGATAAATGAGCATTATTAAATGAATTAGATGAGCTCCCAAAGATAATGCACCAATTATGATAATTGCATTTGGGAACAAGGTGCGTAATCATGGAATCCTCACTCATCCAAGTTCACTGAACAATACAAGGCATGAGAGAACAAATATGAGTGCCCAAAGATGCAAACAATAGGAACAAGCACCCAGAGGCAATTAAATTTGGAAGCCACCAAAGAATCAAAAGGAATAGAAAGGTGGTCTCCAAGGATTAAAAACCAACTAACATTATCTTCACATATGTGTGTATGTTTCTAAATGGATAACATCACAAAGACATATGCCCATAACAAAACAAGAACACACAAGGAAGATATACAATAAATCACATAAAAGGACCAAACCAACTCCAAAAAAGAGTAAGGTTCCAACAAGTAAACCAAACTCTCCAAACTTTTCATGATGGCACAAAATACCAAAACGAATAGATCAAACTTCCAAGCACATAAAACCCGATATGGATCAAACACGGAAGCATAAAAAGATTGTTCTAGATAATATAGGAGAGCTCACCCATAAGTAGTACATTATATAGAATTTTCTTTTGAATGAAAAATGCACACAAATGGGATCATCACTACTACCTACAATAAGAAAAACACAAGAGGATATCCATAAAATAAGAAGATCCAAAAGAAGCAAGGAAGGCTTGGGAGACAACACAAAACATTTGCTTGGCCAAAGATAGGATAAAATTAAACAAAGGCCAAAGTGAATATGATCAATAAATTCTACCATAAATTGAGTACTCATTGTCCAAGGACAAGAAATATTGGAAATAATTTTCCCAAGGTAGCTTGCATGGATATCCAAGATCATAGTCACAACAAGAAGCATATAAAAAAATATAAGAATTAAGCATGATACTTCGAACAAGATTCTTGGTAGCTTCCAATAGTCACACAATCACTAGTGATTAGATTAACTTGAAGCAAATGGTTTCCATGATGATATAGAGATCTAAATATGAGGAAACAGATACCAAGAAACACTCTCATATACAAGATCCAAAATATGATCAATAAATGCATTGAAGCAAATTGGAACTTGTATGAGCAAATGTGTCACATAGGTGCTAGATAATTATCCATATCAATTCTAAGTGACACAACCTCGAATATTCACATTTTTTTAGGATTGTAATATGCACTAAGCATATGACTCCCCCATAATGTGATACTACCATAAAACCAACACGAGGCAATGGATCCAAATATATATAATTAATGGACATTATAGAACTAAAATTTCTCATGTACACACATTTTTAGGATTGTGGAATGCCCAAGCATAACAATCCCCCAAAATGGGATAGTCCATTAATCTCTCACAAGAGCCAAATAAGATACCAAATATAACCAAGAAAGGCTCAAACATAAGAAACACACATACATGGTGTGCCACCTAATCATACACAAAAATATGCTTGATTCCTCAAGATAATTAAGTGGAAATCACAAAATGTACAAGAGCATGGAAGATACAAAACCAACACATGCACAAGGGGGCGAGTAACTTTCAATGTAATGAGTTAAGCATATGTTACTGCTAGGAGGAACATTGGATATATAATAGAATCATGATAATCCAAATGGTTTGGCTTGACAATAATAATTGATGAAGATCCCTCAATTCTTCATAATGTATCCAAGTCTCCAATGCCCTCCACAAAACACCTATTGATCAAGTTTTGGCTTGTTGGTACCCAACGAAGTTGGGTCCTAAGAAGTTAGTCACAATAGGCTTGGCAACCCAAATGGTTCTTTTCTTGAACCCACATTGAGCACCAAAAAATTTGGCAAACACATTGCCAACCTCATCCTTACAAAGAGAATTAGCATCATCAATAATGATAGGGTTGGATGAGGAGATACCAATAGTGCATGAGGAAGAAATGTGCCCCTTCTCACGATATATGTAGCAAGTTCTTCTCTTGCCATCTTTCTTCTTAGGTGAAGCCACAACTCGGGGAAGAGCTCGAGTAGTCCTCTTAGGAAGACGCCCGTCAATGACTTGAGGTGGGGTTTGAGGCCGCTTCCCTTGTTGCTTCACACTAAGAGGCTTTTTCTTCAATGGGAAAGATCTAACATGGTGCCCTTCTTCCTTGCACTTGAAGCAAACAATGTTGGCCAGATTCTTGACTTGAACTTGGCCATTTTTCTTGTTTTATTTATGATTCAACTTGATAGTGGACTTGTTCTTTACATTGGAGTTGAATCCAAGCCCACTCTTGTCATTGGGGTTTTTTTGCACACTCAATATTTTGTCGAGTGCGGCCTTCCCTTGATGCCCCTTTTTCAAGTCATTCTTCAAAGAAGTGACTTGATCCTTGAGCTCTTTTATTTCCTCTACATGGTTAGTTTCAACAAAAGTACTAGAGGAATTAGATGCTAAATTTTTAGAGCAACAAGGCACAGAATGTAACTCATCACAAGATATAGCATGGTTGTGAGGGGATGAATTACAAGGACTAGCACATGGCAATATAACATTTGGAGTAGATATAGTGCTAATGTCCACATGAGGTCCACTAGATGTTACCTTTGACACGATGGCCTCATGAGCTAACTTTAGCCTACCATGGGAGACTAGAAGATCCTCATGCGAGCTCGAGAGCTTAACATGACTTTCTTCTAATTTCCCATAGTTGCTGAAGGGTTTCGCAACATAGTAAATCAAAAAAATTCTACGGATGCGAACGAGAAAGCCAAGATCTAATCTAGGAGATGCAAACAACGAGGGGGGATAGATGAGATCTTCATACCCTTGAAGATTCACACAGCGGAACGTTCGACGGAACGTGGGTGATGTAGTCGTACTCGCTTCTCCTCCTCGCGATCCGATCCGATCTAACACCGAAAGTGGCGATGCCTCCGAGAGATGCGCACGTGTGGCACCTCTACGTCTCCTCCTTCCTCAGTCCAGCAAGTGGGGTGAGAGATGGATTGGATCTACAACGCGACGGCGCGGTGCAAGCGGTGGAGTGTTTCTCACGTGAGCCGCACGCCTGGTCGGGAGAGAGAGAGAGAGAGGCAGGCGGCTAGGGCTTGAGGAGGAGGTGTCGGGAGGGTGCGCCCCCAGCCCTCTTTATATAGAGGGGTGGGCGGTTGGCCCTTGCCCCTCCCCCAAGCCCTAGGGCCGGCGGCCAAGGAGGGAGGAGTGGGGGGCAAGTTTCCCCTCCCCTTTCTAGAAGCTCCCCTAGGGTTTCCCTAGGGATTGGCCGGCTGAGACCTATGGGGCCTTGTGCCCCTGGACCAATGCGGCCAGGGCACTTCCTCATAGGCCCATGCCCCCTCCCGACAAGTGGGGCCACGTTGGTCCCACTCCGGAAGGTTCTAGAAGCTTCCGGTACAATACCGAATAACCCGAAACAATTCCGAACTCCAAAAACTGCATTGCCTTATATGAATCTTATTCTCCGGACCATTCCGGAACCTCTCGTGATGCCCCGGATCCCATTCGAGACTCCGAAAAAAAATCATAAACCAATTATCCAATCTATCCTAGCATCGAGACACGTTAAGTGTGTGACCCTTCGGGTTCAAGAATATGCAGACATGATATTCTATCAATAATCAACAGCGGGGTCTGGAAACCCATATTGACTCCCACACATTCATCGATGATCATATCGGATGAACCACGATGCCAAGATTCAATCAATCCCATATATATATTCCCTTCGTCTCGCGATATTTTACTTGCCCGAGATTTGATCGTCGATGCATACCATACCTAGTTCAATCTCGTTCACAGCAAGTACTTTACTCGTTCCGTAATCCGATATCACTTTGTGATTAACTCCTTAACCACATGCTTGCAAGCGGTGTTGATATCGATTACCGAGTGGGCCCGAAGTATATCTCTCCGACTTGGGAGGGACAAATCCCATCTCGATACATACAACCCAACAGGTACTTTCCGATCACCTGAGGGACACCTTTATGATCACCCTCTCATAGGATGAAGTTTGATGACCTCAAAGCTTTCTTCCGATACCAGGGAGTTGTATTATCTCATGGTCTAAGGAATACAATATTTGACATAAGAAAAGCTTCGCAAAGATGAAAACAATGACACGATCGAGTTACTCCGCTTAGTTTGGGTCTGTCCATCATATCATTCTCCCAATGATATGATCTCATTATTAATCGACAACTCATGTCTATGATCAGGAAAACTTAACCATCATTAATCAATGAGCTAGTCCATAGAGGCATACTAGGGACACGGTGTTGTTCACAAACCACACAAGTATTAAAGTTTCCGCTTAATACAATTCTAGCATGGAATATAAACTTTATCATGAACAAGAATTATAATAATAATATCTTTATTATTGCCTCTAGGGCATAATTCCAACAGTTGCTAGTTAGCAACGCAAGTTGAGACTTTAGCTCAACATTCTCCTTCAAAATAGATGCTTCACAAGAAATAGAGTTAGTAGCACAAGCATCATCACTATTAGCAAGAGGTGAGAGCAACTTGGCAAGCTCTTTTGAGTATGAAGCTTTAAGTTGCTCATGCGACTCGGTGAGTTTGATGAGCTCCCTCTTAACGACCCGAGAGCCATTTTCGAGGTGCTTAAAATCCTCAACAAGTTTAGCATAAGCAACGTCAAGTTCATCATTTTTAATCTTGAAGGAGCACTGGTGTAAACAACCCCATGCGTCCCGGTTGGTAAGCGGCATTAGTCCCGGTTGCCCAACCGGGATGGGGCAATCGGGACTAAAGCCCGAACCTTTAGTCCCGGTTGCCCCACCAACCGGGACAAAAGATCATACACGTGGCACTGCCGCGAGGAGGGCTTTAGTCGGTTCGTAACCTAACCGACTAATAACCTTCGCCGCGAAGATTTGGCCATTTCTTCGCCGGCGTAGAATTCATTTTGCACATTTTGTTGCCTTGGCAAGATTTTCGCCACTTTTTGTGCCGCCAGAGAATTCATTTAGGTTGTTTTATTGTTTATTTAGTGTTTTGCACTTATCAATGAAGGAACCTTATATTACACAAGATCATCATGACAATATTACATTCAATACACGGATCGAGTTCATGCACTACATACAAAAGTATTCCCTTGTCTATACACGGATCGAGTTGCTATTTTTACAATCCCTATTGTCTATACACGTTGAATAGTACTCCCTTTCGGGTCTAGGACTTACGCATCCAAGAATCCCGCCAATTCCTCCGAATTGCTCGTCGCGATCCTTTGGCGTAAGACCGTCCGTAGACGTCGATCTGATTTAAAAAGGAGTCACTATATGAATGAAACTAAACACAATTTGTTTGAAAATAAAACTATAGAAATTGTTTACATACGTGGAGTTGCTCTAAATTTCTGCCCTTCTCATCGCACGCGCCGGATGAACTTCGCAAACATAGTATCCACAGAGATTGTTACGGTCCTGTCGTGCACTTCACAAGAACATAGTTCAATCAAAATAATAATCAAGCATGATAATAAGCGTATCAAAACTAGAATCAAAGAGATGCGCGGATATAGCTAGTGGTGCTTACATCTAGTGGTTGAAATGTAAGCTCCTCTTTCCAAACACCCTAGCCTTCTTGGTGAACCGTTTCCAAAGCGCCGTGAAGAAAAGCGAATAAAAGAAGTTATTAAGTACTTGATATCATAAAATTCACGAGCGTTGCCGATATAGTGTCGTAATGATTAGAATTACATTTGAAGTATCGCATGTCCTTCCACGTCTCAAGGGTTTATGTTTGAGTCCATGACTAGTACCGCCCTTTGTCAAGTTGAATGATTAATGTAATATAGTGGAAGTGCGAATGCATAACTAATCAATTATATACTTAACATCGAGTAAGCGAAATAGAAAGTGTATACAAGACAATAACACTCACTCGAAGTTGTAAGGAAAAAGTATTTCCCTTTTGGTTTCTTGAAACCTTAACGCTGTACTATATTATCCTCCGTATCCTGGGGCTTATTTTGAGATTAGCTTCATGAACCCAATATGGGTCAATGAAGCCAATATCATAGATTTGTCCTCTGCATTCGAGAATCTTCATTCGCATATTACAAGTATGATTATATACATGCAATAAACAAAGTGAGATAGCTGGAGACTAAGTTAATTACAGAATTAGTACTTACGACAATAGGCACGATGAGCGATTTGTCCAAGGCGTCTTGATTGAATAATTGAAATAGCTCAACAAATTCAATGGATATCATGTCATCACTTTCTTTCCCATGATGCTTTTTGTAACCCTCGGCACTATCCAGATTAGCCCGGCACTTGTGGCGTGCATGTACCGATTATGCAATCTTCGCATTTTTGTTGAAAGATTATTTACCTCCTCATGTTTGACGAGAGGTTTGCCGTCTTGGTATTTGTATGCTACTTCACTCACGGGAAGAACTCTAACTGGGATAAATCTTGGGCAATACTCATACCTTGAGCAGTGCAGCTTCTCCGTGTGCAACTACCTCGGATCATACCTTCTCTTATTTATATTTGCTCGACCCACATTGGTTTGAGAAATCACCTTGAGAGGCGCAAGTCTTTTGCTTGTTCTCCAGCTGGGCAGATTTCCGCTTGCATCGATCTTGCTCTTGAGGCTTTTTTGTGCATGTGACTTGAGAATAGAACGCTCATAGTCGATGACAGCTTTGGCTCGGGTTGATGAAGAGTCTTTAGCATTTTCAACACTTTGGCTTTTTCTTCTTTGGTCTTTGGGGAACTCGCTCTTTCGGCCGCCTCGACAGCAGCTTAAAACTGTCGTTTCCGCATCAACCCGAGCGCGGTCTCCTCTTGATCTGATCATAAGCTCTCTTGGGAGGAACCGTTGGTACTTTTGGAAGAGGCTCTTGTTTACGTTTCGCGATCGCTTACGACGACGATGGCGACGCTTCGCTTTTATCCCGAGGCGCCGCGATGGCTCCGCGGGCGATGGCTGCACCGGAGACGGGTGAGGCGACGAGGCGGGTGAGCGGCGAAGACGGCACGGCGGCGACCTAATTGGAGACGGGTGAGGCAATGCGAAGATGGCCTTGGCGTGTGATTTCGAGCGATACAATCCTTGACCATAGAATGGTGACGTTTTTGTCACCCAAGATCACATCCCTTCACCAAATAGGTAGTGAAGATCCAAAACCTCAAAGGTGGGCATGATTTCATCCACGACAACAGTAGCCCTCTGGAACCGGACGTGGTAAGTTGGTGTGGGTCCAATTGGTAAGGCATAGCCACCGCCACCTTCATTGATATGTTCACAACTTTGACATGTAGATCGCATGTGTCATCTCTGTGATATCATCCACTGGGTAGCCAGGAGCCATCGTCGGTGCATCATCGGCATCACCATTGTCATCACCGGGACCTCGGTGGAAGCCACACTGCTTTTCGATTATTCGATAGGCGGTAGCATCGAATGCAGGTGTCTTTGAGATGGGGCGCCGGTAGTACTTTGCTTTAAGTGAGTTAATTTCATCTTGTTGTTGCTTTAATCGTTCTTCAATTAAACGCATTCGCTCTTTCGACTTTCTTCTCAACCGCCGCCTGTCCTTACTCCTCTGACGGCTTCTATCAGGATATTTCTTCCTCTCTTCTGGAAACCCAGTCCTCCATGGTTGGGAGCCTATTGTACCTCGTGTTCGTCCATCATGTTCCTTATTTCCAAGGGAGAGTGTGAGCTCATCATTCTCTCTATCGGGAATGAATTCCCCATCTTTATGACCTTCTTGCTTTCTCATCCTCTCGATTGGCAAGGGGTCTTCTTTATGTCGTATGGTATATACACCTCCTTCCGAGTCCAACGTGCCCCATGCCCGTAAAACCAATTCCTTGCACGTTCTACCCAATAAATCGCCTCTGCGGGGTGATATTTTTATCACGCAGTTCCCTCAAGTTTCTCCCACTTAGGAATGCCACCTGTAGCCACCTTGCCCCATAGTATGGTGATACTTCTTGTTAGCAAGATTCACTTATTCTTTCGTACATTTCCTTAGCTTTATTCGATGTCTTGTATTCCACAAACTCAGCCCGTAATGGTTTTATCTTCAAACCGAGTCTTCTTGAAATCGAGTCTTCTCTTTCACGACATAGTCAAGGTGCAATCTTTTCTTCCGGTTGGTGAAACATGGGCCATCTTCTTCAAAGCCCACTCACGACCTTAGCCTCCATGGCTCTCCCATGTTGTAAGGCGTCCTCAACGGATCCTCCGCATTTGGATCCAGCTCTATCTTCGTAGTTTGAAATTAACCATGAGCCTCTTCCACGGAAATCTTTGGCGTGGTTAGGGACAAATAAACATGTTCCTCTTCATCCGCATTAGCAGGCCTATTCCAATTTCTAATGGTGATCGGGATTAAGTCCCTAACGATTACTCCGCATTGTGCCACAAATTTGGTTGCGACAAACTTGGAGCGGTCGGTCTGCCGTCTACAATGACATCTTCAATCTGAACCTCTCATGGTCTTCCAACTTTTGGTTGGGCCTCGCTCATTTCAAGAGATTCCTTCGATCCGAGGGCTAAAGAAGAAAGATCGTCGTTACTATTTCTATATAGATAGCAGATGATTAATTCATGAATTGATTTATATTACATGCACCTCGCCGAAGCTGTCGTCTTCGGTTACACAAGGCATCGCCTTCTCCCTCATGAAGGCAACACCTTCAACCTCAAACAAGTTGTCTACTCCGGTAAAAGAGCATCACCCTCACGGAGTTGTTCGAACGTTGATACGTCTAAATTATCTTCCCCACGGATCACACCTTGGATCAACTCTTCCTTTTCTTCGTCTCGGCGTGTGGATCCATATTTTACGCATAGGTGGAAAACGAATAAGTCAAAGCGGCTAAAGGAGAAAGTTAAGGAGAAACCCGATATATACATACACAATAATAAAATGAAGAGAAACCCTAAACCTAGCTACAAAAGGAAACCGTGTAGTAGATAGGTAACTCTAGCTAAAATCATCGGTTATCAATATTAGGAGTTCCGAGGGTGTAACCTAGTTCGGAGAAACCTCCGATGCATATGAGAGGGGAACCCACATGCACCTAAGGGGTATTAATGATTCCTTATCTAACCACAGTGACTGGCAATGTGAATCGGGTCTGGGGCTACCCACATTGACTGACCAGTGGGGCCGAAGACCAATAATACCAAACTAATTAATAAACCTAATAATACCTAACTAATAATAAACCTAATAATCGAAACACCGAAAAGAAAGGGAAACAATCAACACATGGCATCGATGCAATGCTCAAGCAAGTACGATGATATGACAAGTTAATTTGCATTGGAATGTAACCCTAAGACATGCTCGACGATTTAATCGGGGTTCGACGGTGAAAACCCTAACTCGGGAAACTCCTAACATATGAGAGGGGTGCATTTGTTCTTCTAATTATACTTGTCATTTAAATTGTTGAACAAAGCATGATTATAGGATAAATAGATAGGTTTCATTTTTGAACAATTTGATATATTATTTGTATTTTTCGACTTATAAATAAAAGATATTGAATTTACAAGTTTATATCAATTTACGGAATTATTAAATCATTTAAAATAAATCATCTACTAAATCATCTACATCATCTACATCATCTACATCATCTAAATACACCTATATCATCTAACAACTAAATCATCTAACAAATAAATCATCTAACAACTAATACACCTAAAATAATCATCACCTAAATCAACTAAAAACTAAAAAGGGAGCACGCTTTCGCTGCGTCTTGCCACCCGGGCGACGGTGAATCTGGCGGACGCGGTGGCGCTTGCCG
Organism: Avena longiglumis; assembly: GCA_030063025.1. Lineage (NCBI taxonomy): Eukaryota > Viridiplantae > Streptophyta > Magnoliopsida > Poales > Poaceae > Avena > Avena longiglumis. Next base: position 2,060,575 of record CP125973.1, read on the forward strand.
GTACCGAGGCCAGCGGTGGCGACAATGCAGCGGTACCGATGGCGGCGCGGCTGCAATGCACGTGAGGAGGCGCCTTGGCCGTCTGACGGAGGAGGCGCCGCAGGCTGAGGAGAGGCGGAGGCGTAGGCGATGGACGGAGATGAAGGGTGGGCGGCGGTCTTGTGGCGACACCCAGGATGGGGCAGCCTGCGCCGGTCCGGGATCGGCAGCGTCTCTATGCGCGTCGGGTTGCGAAGAATGGAGAAGGGAAGAAGAAGAAGAGGCGTGATTATAAAGGAAGGACCTTTAGTCGGTTGGTGGCTCAACGGGACTAAAGAACATCGTCCGTGGAGCCACCAACCGGACGATATCTCCACTTTTTTTTCAATTTTCAAAGAATCGGAGGCGGCCTAGTAGATTTAGTCCGGTTGGTGGCTCCAACCGACATATTCTATTTCAAAAAATTTCAGGTTTTCTCTCTGTTCCGCCTTATTTTTTATTTTGGGGTTTAAATTTGTATTGTTTTTAAATGATAATTAATTTGGAATTTAGAAAACTTTAAACATAAAAGTGTTTGGATTTGAATAAATAATTCAAAACCATTTTCATTTTAAAAATAATTAATGTAACCATTTAAAATATGAACCATTTACAATTAAAAATGAATTAACTTTTATTTTTTAATATCAATTTGGAATTTAGAAAAACTTTAAACATAAAAGTGTTTGGATTTGAATAAATAATTCAAAACCATTTTACTTTTAAAAATAATTAATGTAACCATTTAAAATATGAACCATTTACAATTAAAAATGAATTAACTTTATTTTTTAATATCAATTTGGAATTTAGAAAAACTTTAAACATAAAAGTGTTTGGATTTGAATAAATAATTCAAAACCATTTTCTGTTTTAAAAATAATTAATGTAACCATTTAAAATATGAACCATTTACAATTAAAAATGAATTAACTTTTATTTTTTAATATCAATTTGGAATTTAGAAAAACTTTAAACATAAAAGTGTTTGGATTTGAATAAATAATTCAAAACCATTTTCTGTTTTAAAAATAATTAATGTAACCATTTAAAATATGAACCATTTACAATTAAAAATGAATTAACTTTTATTTTTTAATATCAATTTGGAATTTAGAAAAACTTTAAACATAAAAAGTGTTTGGATTTGAATAAATAATTCAAAACCATTTTACATTTTAAAAAATTAATGTAACCATTTAAAATATGAACCATTTACAATTAAAAATGAATTAACTTTTATTTTTTAATATCAATTTGGAATTTAGAAAACTTTAAACATAAAAAGTGTTTGGATTTGAATAAATAATCAAAACCATTTTCTATTTCTAGAAAATAATTAATGTAACCTTTAAAATGAATTAACTTATATTTTTAATATTAATTTGGAATTTAGAAAAACTTTAGACATAAGAATTGTATGGATTTGAATAAATAATCCAAAACCATTTTCTATTTCTAAAAAATAATTAATGTAACCTTTTAAAGTTAATTAACTTATATTTTTGAATATCAAGTTGGAATTTAGAACTTGCATTGGATCTCTGAAGAAACCACATATTGCGAGTCTAAAAATGATTTTTTCAAAAAATCACGGGCGATAGATCATGTACACAGTACAAACCGGACCCACTTCCCGATTCTACAGACATTTGTCCTTTTACCGTGGATGGACGAAAAGGTTTGAGATGTACCGGTTGGGATATAGTCCATGTAAGGTGGTCTAGTATTTTAGGAAAATAGGGACGGTAGCATTCGAAGCGGCATTTTGGTGGTTACTTCACAAAGCGACCGTTTTTTTGCGGGAAATGGAAAAGGGCTTTTCCGTGCGACAAAAGGAAAACTTCCTCCTGCAACATTGTTCTCCATACCAATGTCCACACACATGATCATTGTTGGCACATTTAGTCCCGGATGTAGTCACAAACCGACTAAAGGGATTGCGCAGTGGGCGAACAACACTAATAATAGGGGTGAGTGTCGACATTATGTCGTGGCTTGTACCTTGTCCCGGATGGTGTCACCAACCGGACTAAAAGATGAACCTTAGTCCCGGTTGGAGACACCAACCGACTAAAGATGAGTCGGCACTAATAATAGGGGTGAGTGTCGACATTATGTCGTGAGTGTCGACATTATGCCGAGCCGCTTGTACTATAAATATGCATCCTTGTGAGTCCGGTCCTCCAGCCATTTGAGGCATCTCCAAGATGGTTTTAGAGCAGGGACACCACTACGGCCAGTTGGGAGATGCCGACGGAGCCCATCCTCGGCATCTCCGAAATCGGTCATAGAGGCACTCCTAATATGTGAAATTAGTTAGCTCAGGCGTATTGATCTAGTTAGTGAAGTTACAAGCTGCAAGATGGTTTTTGAGAGCAGGACACCACTGCGGCCAGTTTGAGGAGATGCCGACGGCCCAGTCCTCGGCATCTCCGAAAACTGGTCATAGAGGCACTCCTAATATGTGAAATTAGTTAGCTCGAGGCGTATTGATCTAGTTAGTGAAGTTACAAGCTGCAAGATGGTTTTCGAGCAGGGACACCTGCGGCAGTTGAGGAGATGCCGACGGAGCCTCCTCGGCATCTCCGAAAACCGTCATAGAGGCACTCGGTCCAGCCACAAAATGGGACTAACACTCAAGACATTTATTAATATTAAAACGAGACTACAAAACCGGGACTAAAGGCCACAAACCGCGAAGATATCCTTGGTCAAGCCACAAACCGAAAGACATGAACTAGAGTTACATAATATGAGCATGAACTTCTTGGAATATGTCATTCCTTATGACCGCTTGAGACGTAACCATGGAGCATCTTCTTTACTTAACGGAATGCTTGGGTCATTTTCCTTTGTGAAGGGGAATTTCATCAAACTTATTATAATCTTCGACATATACATCTTGCCCTCGATTCCCACGATGTTTCTTTTCCCTGAAAGAACTATGTGACGCTTTGGATCATCATATGATGTATTCGTTTGCATATTTTTCTTTTTTTATCCGGAGGACATGTCCTTCACATAGAAAACCCGAGACACATCATTGGCTAGGACGAATGGTTCATCTCTATAACCAAGATTGTTGAGATCCACGTTGTCATTCCATAACCTGGTCTATCTTTACCCTTCCCCATTCAAAGTTGACCCATTTGCGTGAAACAAAGGGACCTTAAAAGAGACTCCATAGTCTAGTTCCCATATCTCCTCTATGTAACCATAATATGTGTCCTTTTGTCCATTCTCGCCTATTGCATCAAAGCGGACACCACTATTTTGGTTGGTGCTCTTTATCTTGGGCGATCGTAGAATGTATTCCCATTTATTTCGCCTTGGAAATTCAATACAAGAGAAGATGGTGACGCGCCAACAAGTATAGCTGATCTCCAACAAAGGTGTCATTCAAGAGATGTGTCCGCATCCAACCACCGGAGACTTCATGTGTTCATCTGTAATCCATGATTCAGGCTTCCCGGTTTTTGGAGCGTACAATATTCTTGTGTTCCTCCATATCTGGAGCCAAGGTGGAATTATGTAGAAGCGTAGTGTGCTTTAGTGAAAGAATCCCGTCCCTACATATCATTGCTTTCTTTCCCAGTGCCTTTTCCACTTAGTCTTCCCTCATGCATGAGTCGAAACACCAATCGGCTTAAGGTCGGGAATAAAGTCAACACAAAACTCAATGACCTCTGTTCCATATCCCTTGGAGATGCTTCCTTCAGTCTAGCAGTTATGAACATATTTTTTAAGACTCCCATGAACCTCTCAAAGGGGAACATATTGTGCGTAAATACGGACCGAGAATGGCAATCTCTTCCACTAGATGAACCAGAGATGCGTCATAATATTGAAGAAGGATGGTGGGAACACCAATTCAAAACTAACAAGACATTGTACCACATCCTTCAGAACCTTGGCGTAATATCTGGATTGATTACCTTCGAGATATTGCATTGAGGAATGCACACACTTCACAATGGGTACTCGAACATTTTCGGTAGAAGCCCCTCAATGCAATCGGAAGCAATGCGTCATAATCACGTGTGATCCATGAGACTTCAGGTTTTGGAACTTTTTTCTGCCATATTTATTATCCCTTTATATTAGATGAGAAGCCCGACGGCACCTTGATCCGTAAAGGACTTCAAAAAGATTTCCTTCTGCTTTGGTAAGAGCATAGGCGTACGACTTAAGTGACCCTTTATCCGCCTTGTTATCTGTATGCATGTTCTTTGGGTCTTTCATAATTTGTTGGTCCTCCCGCTTCGGTGTATCTTTTGTCTTCCCATACGCCTAGGAATCCTAGCAGGTTCACCAGAGATTCTTCGTCACGTGCATCACGTCGATTGAAGAGCGGACACGCAGACTTTCCAATATGGCAACTCCCAAAATATAGATTTCTTCTTCCACATGGGTGCGTGTCCTGTGCGACGTCGTTCGGAACTGATTGACCAGGGACCCTTTCCAAAGATTACTTCTATGTCCTTGACCATACCAAATACATCATCACCACCGGGAGTTCAGCTTCTTCCTGATCTGCCTCACCTTTGAAATGCTTGCCTTTCTTTCTTACGGATGATTGGTCGGAAGAAATCGTCGATTCGCTAGGTACACAACCTTCTTGCATTTATGCAAATATGTACCTTCGGTCTTATCTAACAGTGGGTGCATGCCTTATATCCTTTGTTTATACGTCGAAAGGTTACTAAGAGCAGCCAATCATTGATGGTTACTGAATAACCCTCGTAGATTAAATGGCTCTGTTTGTTCTCATCCCACGCACGTACACCTGGTTTGCCCCACAACCGTGTAAGAGTGCTTCAACTAATGGCCTAAGGTACACATCAATGTCGTTGCCGGTTGCCGGGCCTTGGATGAGCACTGCATCATAATGAACTTACGCTTCATGCACAACCAAGGAGGCGGGTTGTAGATACATAGAGTCACGGGCAGTCTTTGTGGCAGCTCTGCTCCCAAAAGGATTCATGCCATCCGTACTTAGACCAAACCATAGGTTCCTTGCGGCACCTGCAAAGTCTGGGAAGTCTCTCTCGATTTTTCTCCACTGTGACCCATCAGCAGGGTGTCTCAACTCCCCGTCTTTCTTACGGTCTTCTTTGTGCCATCGCAACAACTGGCATGCTCTTTGTTTCTGAACATGTGTTTCAACCTTGGTATTATAGGAGCATACCACATAACCTTAGCAGAACCCTCTTCCAGGAGGCTCTCCTCAACATCACCGTGGTCATCTCGTCGATCTTATACATAGCATTGCATACCGGCATTTATCTAAATTCTCACACTCCTTACATGTAGAGGATGCGATCATTAATGCATGCATGTATCTTTTGCACATCTAATCCCGGAGGATGAGAGTCTTCTTTGCTTCGTAGGTACTATCGGAAGTTCGTTATGTTTTGGAAACTTGACTTCATTATTTTCAGCATCTTTTCAAATGAGGAGTCGGTTAGACCACACTCGCCTTCCATCGCAACAATTCCGATGTCGTCGAGCTTTTGTCGCCATCTTCACAATTTGGGTACAACAATTTCTTGTGATCTTCTAACATGCCCTCTAACTTCAACTTCTCATTTACATTTCACGGTCTCGCTTTGCATCGAAATGACCCTACCAAGTTCATCAGTACTCATCGATGCCCGTTCTTCACCTTTTTCCTCTCCATTGTCTTCCATAGCAAGGTATCATATTCAGGAAACATATGATGATAGTTGTTATCATCATCTTCTTCTTCACCATCTTCCATCATAACCCCTCTTTCCCGTGCTTGGTCCAGCAATTATAGTTGGGCATGAAACCTTTCATAATCAGGTGGCGCGAATGATTTTCGAGGAAGAGTACTCCTTGTTGTTCGACATTGAACACATGGACAACGTATAAATCCATTCTCTTTGTTTGCCGTAGCCACATCGATAAATTTATCCACGCCTTTGATATACCCGGCTACCCGCGGTCCGTACATCCATTCCCGATCGCTCATCTGCATCATATAAGTAAGTTTATCAAAAACAGGACATCGTAAATAGTGAAATAACCAATTCACACCGACACATGAATTGTATCAATGACCTAGAAAAGATAGGATTGCTAACCTCGATCGAGGAAATAAAGAGGAGAAAGCTCAAGTGCGTCTCGGACACCTTCTATATTTTTGTTCTATGAGAAATTCAACTGGATTTTTCACTCAAACATTTCAACAAACACCTTCAATGCATGCATGAGAAAAACTAGCACACCCTCACACCTTACACCATTCGAAAAAACAGTGGAGGCAGGTGGGCGTTGCATTTATAGAGGGCAGGCCTTTAGTCGGTTGGAGCCAACCGGGACTAAAGGTGCGTGCCACGCCACGTGGTGTGGCCAAACCTTTAGTCCCGGTTGGTGGCTCCAACCGGACGCATGCCCTTACCAACGGGACCCATGCCCCTGCCCCGTGCTCCAACGGACGCGTGCGGCATTAGTCCCGGTTGGTGGCGCAACCGGGACTAGTGCTCTGAGGGGGCGTGGACGGATGGCCTGTTTTCTACTAGTGGAGTTTGCCACCGCAAGTTCTCTATCATGGTATTCCTTTACTCTAGATAATTCTAGAGTAAAAGTCTCCTCAAGAGATTCTTTGGTGGTTTGTTCTTCTTCAAGGGAGTACTTTAGTTGAGCAATTTCATAAGCATACTCACGCTCAAGCTAATTTTTTCATCAATTATGTTTTCTTGCTCCTCAATTTGTGCTTCTAACTTATCAATATGTTCTTCGCTCTTAATAGCAAAGTCCAAGATTTCAACAAAGTTAGAGAAAGCAATATTATTCTTAACAAGGGCACGATAAACAATCTCACCCTTTTCATATAAATCATCAATATCAAGCTCTTCTTCAACATTATCCACATCCTCCTCATCACAACAGGGAATGGGTTCCAAAGTAGGAGTTACCTTTGAATCCCTAGCCATAAGGCATAGGTGGGTACCGCAAGAAGGTGAAGATGAGATTGCATTTGTGGCTTCATTCAAAACCTTGTCTTGGCCCATAGAATCTTCGGTTTCCTCTACATGGTTAGCAACACAAGCACCAGAGGAAATAGAAGCATTTTTATCATGGCAATAAGAAAACACAAGCATATCATTAGGAGATTTATTCAAGTCATTTATACATGATATTCAAGGACTATTAACACAAGCATGTAAGAAATTTGTAGTGCTAGAATTGTTAAAGTCCAAAGATAGATCATTGCAACTAGATAGAGATGATGAATTATAAATAGTAAGCACACTATCCAAATTATAATTTCTATCACCACTCACCATATCATTACCATGTGAAAAATCACATGTTGGTGAAGTGGTAGAAGATGAGAACTCATCTTGACCGGAAGTGGAAGCAACACAATCATCCTCAACAATATTGGACACAACATATTTATCTTGAAGTTTTGTCCATAACTCATGAGCGCTCCAAAAAGGAATGATTGAGGAGGTAACTACATAGCTCAAAGCATTAACAAGAATATTAGAAGCTTGAGCATCGAGATATAAGTTTTTCTCATCCTCACAAGATAGATTTTTGAAATCCATAGGAGGAGAAAAACCTATATCTACAATATGCTCCAAATTTGGGTCCATGTCCCGAAAATGAATAAGCATACGAGCTTTCCATATATCATAATTTGTGCCATTGAATAAGAATATGTCATTGTGCACTAATCCCCTAGCCGACATATTTACTCTCAAGGCGGTGAAGCCTAAAATGAGAAACCGGGCTCTGATACCAATTGAAAAGGATACAGATGCCGCCTAGAGGGGGGGTGAATAGGCGGTTTAAAACTTTTACGAGATGGGCTTAACAAAGGCGGAATAAAACTAGCGTTTACTTTGTCAAGCACAAAACCTATATAAACTACGGTTCACCTATGTGCACCAACAACTTATGCTAAGCAAAACAAGCAACTATGTGATAGCTAGATATAATAATTCAAGCACGAAGGCTATCACAAAGTAAAGTGCATAAGTAAATAGCTCGGGTATAGAGATAACCGAGGCACGCGAAGACGATGATTTATTACCGAGTTCCTCCCATAAAGAAAGTACGTCTCGTTGGAGAGGGGGTGGTATCAAACCACCTACGCCACAAAAGGCCTCCCTTATTCTCCGGTGAATCTCACCCCAACGGGATCGATCCACACTTCCACTATCGGTGCACTTGTCGGTGGCAACCGGAACCTCTCACAATGTTGGGGCACTTCTCCACAACTTAATCGGAGGCTCCCAACAAACTCCACCAAGGCCACAACCTGCAACACCAACAAACCGTCTAGGGTTCCAAGAACCCAAGAGTAAAAAGCTTCTCAACTTTCACTCACCAAATCCTCCGAGGAGAACTCAAACCAATGCACCAAATGCAATAGCAAGAACACTGGAAGTTCTCAAGTCCTTCTCTCCCAAATTCCACAAAAGCTACAAAAGCTAGTGGGAGAATAAGAGAGGAAGAACACACGAGGAAATCCACAAAAGAAACCCCAAGATCTAGATCCCAATATGTTCCCCTCACATACAGGAGAGATGGATTGGTGGAGTTGTAGATCTAAATCTCCCCTTTCAAATCCCCCAAAAAGATTCAAGACATATGGGAGGAATTGAGAGTATTTGAAAGATCTTGAAGGTCAAAACAATGGAGGAGAGAGAGAATACAAGCCGCCAGCCTAAGGAGGAAGAAGGGGTCTATTTATACCCCTACCCAACGAAATATGACCGTTTGGGACCTTCAGGCCGGATAATCCGCCCCTCCCCCGGATATTCCGGGTTCCCCGGGCCAAAAAAATGGGTAAGGACTTGGCGGCGCGAGCCTCGATATAGGGGCGAATAATCCGCCCCCAAAGGGCCAGAAAATCCGCCCCCATTACTGGGAGCCACGCCTCAAAGTCCTTAGCCGTTTTCCAAAATTTGGGCCGGATAATCCGCCCCCATGGCCGGATAATCCGCCTCGAAAACCGGGCAACAAAACCGAAACCAAAGATAACTTTTTCATACGGACTCCGATTTTGATGATCTTGGGCTCGTTTCGAAGATAGTAACAAGCTCTAAAAGATCATGCAAGGAAACATCATAGTACAACAATGGAAGATATAACCAAATGATGAAAGGTTTAACCTATCTATAAAAGACAAACCGGTAAAACCTCCAATATCGAAAACACAATAGAGAATGCATATGAAATCCGTTTTCGATGAACTTAAGCTTGTCATAGAGATTGACAAAATATCTAAATCCTCTCATGGATAAGAACCAAATAAGAACCAAGAAATATGATGCCAAGTATGCAAAGGTTTGAGCTCTAACCGGGGGATATGATCAAGTTACTCACTTGAGAGCCCCTCTTGATAGTACGGTTATCTATCCTATAAACCGGTCTCTCCAAATAACACCACGAGACCAGTTAGAAAGAAACCCTATCAATATCAAACCTTTGCCTTGTATATTCCACACCTCAGGATGGAGCACCTTTCTTGATTGCACTAGCTTGGTGAATATGCTCCCCCATACTCCACTATGGAAGAGCCTCTCTTTTAGGCATATCTTCACATATCCATGATCGCCATAAGGATGGCACGATACACTTGAGATGATCTTATGAAACCTTGATCAACACTTGATCTTCTTCACTTTATTCTTATTCCAACCTTGAAGCCACCATATGGTTCAAGCATTGTCTATGGACAAATCCTACAAGTAAAACTCAATGCAAACATAAGTCCATAAAACATTGTCATTAATTACCAAAACCACACATGGGGCACACATGTTATTTCAGAGGTGCCTTGGCATTCATATTGTGCTATTCAAACAAAGGCAAGCGAGATATCACTCTATCATACCTTACTATGAGCATTGCAATGTTGCTTATGTTTATGTTTCATACTACTTATTATTATTGAGTTGGTTTCTCTTTATAGCTTGCAATGACTATTGAGTAGACTTAGTTGCATACTCCTTATTATGAATTATCTAAGCATCTACTCCTGCGCTGAGAATATATACATCATATGAAGCAAATGTGTTCGTGAAAGTTCTTTTATCGCACTCAGTTTTCAACTGAATTGCTTGAGGACAAGCAATAAGCTAAGCTTGGGGGAGTTGATACGTCCAAAACATATCTACTTTCTCGAACACTTTGCTATTGTTTCTCCTCTAAACTTGTGTGATTTGGATACAACTAACACGGACTGACACTATTTTTAGCAGAATTACCTTGGTGTCTTGTTTTTATGCAGAAAATCAACTATCAGGAAAAATCCTGGAAAATATGCCAAAAACTATTTTTCACCAGAAGATCCATGGAGCTAGAAGGGGAGACAAAGAGGAGGCCTAGGGAGCCCACACCCACCCCAGGAGCTGGCCCACCTGACCCCGCGCCTAGAGGGGGTGCAGCCATCCCAGGCACCCCTCAGGATCCCCCTGCGCCTATAAGTTGCCTTTCGACCTAAAACCCGAGGGGGGTTTGATAGTTTTCTAGAAAGAGTTCTGCTCCTCCACTGCCACTAGAAACCAAGATTCGGATTCAGAAACTCTGTTATGGCACCCTGCCGGGACGAGGAATTTGGAGAGGATCATCGCCATCGTCATCACCAACGCATCTCCATCAACCACCGATGTTTCCCTCATCCATGAGTGAGTAATCCCCCGTTGTAGGCTTGGGGATGGTAGGGATTGGATGAGTTCGATCATGTAATCGAATAAGATCTGTTAGGGCATAATGCCTAGTATCTTTATTAGTGCTATTTGACTTTGTTGCAACTTGTTGTGCTTAATGCTTATCACTACGGCCCGAGTGCCATGATCTCAGATCTGAACTTATTATTGAATCATTATGATAGTATTGTTTGTGATCTTATCTGCAAGTTGTGTACACATATCATTGTCCGGATCCAAAGGCCCCAAAGTGACAATAATTGGGACAGCCGGAGGGGATGGCTGTGGTGTAAGGATCACATGTGCTCACGGAGTGTTAATGCTTTGCTCCGGTGCTTTATTAAAAGGAGCATCTTAATTTCCAGTAGTTCCCTAGAGGCCCCGCTGCCACGGGCTGGCTGGACAGAAGATGTTGTGTAAGTTCTCATTGCAAGCACGTATGACTATATTTGGAACACATGCCTAGGATTGTTTAGTACTTGGATGCTTGCTATTATTTATCTGCAATGCTCTAGATCTTGAAGTTACATGTTTAGACTTGTCCATGCAACGCCTGTCCATCCATCCCTATGCCTACCGCACTTGAATCCCACTATTACTGTTACTATTGCTATTGTTTCACTGTTGCTGTTACTACTGTTGTTGCTTTGTTGTTGCTTTGTTGTTGCTACTACAAACTGTTACTACTGATAAATTTCTGTGAGCAAGAACTATTTCCAGGTGTAGCTGAACTGACAACTCAGTTGTTAAGGCTTGAAAGTATTCTTTGGCTCCCCTTGTGTCGAATCAATAAATTGGGTAATACTACCTGTGAAGACTGTTGTGATCCCCTACACTTGTGGGTCATCAACAATCACTCGCCAAAGAACTTGAGCAGTTCAAGTGTTTCTTACCGGACAAATTTGTGGCCGGTGGCATTATTGCCAAGCTTCCTCCCTCGTGGAGGAACTTTGTTACTTCTCTGAAACATAAGAGACAAGAGTTGTTCGTTACAGATCTCATTGGGTATCTTCATGTGGAAGAGAAGGCGAGAGAAAAGGACAAAACTACTCGAGGATTTGAGGGAGGTGATAGGTTTATCTCCTATAGATGTAATATGTTCATCTACTTTGTTGATCTGCATAATTGGTTTTAGTACCTTTTGTATGATATACTTTATCAGTTTATTATTCGGATTAAATCATATGGATTATTGCTTATATTTTCAACAAATAAAACAACAAGCACATGCACATGTGACACAAGAATTTATATGGAGAAACATGGTCCAACGGGTTTTCATGTTTTCGGTATGTTTACCGGTCAGAGAAAGACATAACAACTGGTATGTACTCCATTAATTGCGACTTGTCTCACTGTATGTTCTTGTCTACGGATGGACTCCATGACTATTTGGCAAACGGGGTGGGACAGAGGGGCACTCGCTATGAGTAATGCTATGCTTAAATAATCTTTTACGAATAAAAATTATAGACACGATTTAGCTTGGTGTGAAATGTTACTGGTGGTTTTTATGATTTTGTCTTAGCTAGTTTTCGTAACTCTAGCATTATTGTGCTCACCCTGGAACCCCATGAGGTAGGGATCCAGTCTCCGAATTATTCATGTATCCATATTAGTTCTATACTCTGGAATTCGAACAATGTAGAATAATTTTAAAAATCTAATCTCAACCAAATCAAGATGATATGGGTCTACCTGTTTGCACACCCTTTTTTGAGACCTCGAAACATCAGGACAAATTACTTCTCTTAGGAACACATACAAGAAAAATCCTTAAAATTTGAGTAAGTTTAAAATTTTAGCATAAATATTAAAGATATCTTGAAGGAGATTTTGTGAGTTGGGGGGAGGGCAATTGCCCCTTGACCACAGGGAAGCTCTACCACTTCAAAAAAAGGTCATTCTATTCTAGGATGCACGTATTCTGCATACGCCTGAGAACGAGTAGAAATGACACACATGAATGCATGTAGGGGCCGCTGGGATAGGAGACAACGTGCTAAAATTGGGATATGAGACACCACGCCCAGAGGAAGACCCGAAAATTTGCCGAAGCCTGGGCACAACGCAAGGAAACTAAAAAAATCTCGGTCTCAAGAAAAAATCTTAGACAAGTATAAGCATCATATAGAGCAAATATTGTTTTTTTTCACAATAGTTTTAGTGCAGATACACAAATAAAATGCATTAGTCATTGACAACATATTTGAATGTTCACACTACAACACATTCAAATGGCTATAAATGTTAATATTAGATAAGATATGACTTACAAAAGACTTCCATAAGACTAATAAAACTCAAATGATCGATGACAAGTGTTGAAATGTCCAAATGCACACACAACAAGATCTACATAATAAAAAAGAAAGATGAGTTAGTAAATCATATGAACATGCCTTCAAAATATATTCATCCTAAATTCCTAATTCATGAGACAAACAAATATACGAAGATATTATCAAGGATGTGCTAATTAGCCCTAGGACTAGGAGGCAAAATTTTCCTCCTCCTACTCATGGCTTGAAATTGTTGAACAATAATACCGCTATCAAGTTGTCTAAATATCTTCCGCTCGGTGTAATATATCATCAAGTCATTGAACCATTCATTCTTGAGCTTGTTTATGCAATTTAGACTTGATGATCTTAATTGCCAAAAAAGCCCTCCCAACCGATGCGGTTGACACCGGTAATATTAAGACCAAATAGGAAGACCAAATGCTTTCCTGTTTCAACCATCTTTGTACCCAAACTTTCAAGGTTTGTGCAAGTAAAAAAAGAGGCTTGGATTCTCACATGGTGAATGTAATTCTCAATTTGTCCTCTTATGGTTGCACGGTCACCATTAAAGAAATCTGCATGATAAACTGAAGACAAGCGAGCAAGCTTGTCCACATCAAACAATGAGAAAGATTTTTCTGACTAAGTCATGAGAAGCTCTCTCATACCTCCATAGAAGCTTTACAACAGCGATGATCCATCTCAACACATATCTTGTCAACGGCAACATAGAAGATCTTAACTTTGTAGAAATGAAGGTTAGTATAAGTCACCCCATCAAGCAACATAGACTCTTCGATTCATGTGATTGTGTTCGCATGATTTTTGTGTTTACACCAAAAGAATGGATTGTTCCACGGGGAAAAAAATATTGTCAGAAACTTGGAGAACTTCTTTGGTTCAAATAAAATTCATAGGAATTTTAGATAATTCTATTCCTTTGGATTTTTGTCCTTGCGAAGATTATATGTTTTGCAGGATTAAAATAATAATATTTTGCATGCAATTTTGCAGGAATTGTTTATTGAGTCCAACATCATATAGAATGTCCTTTGTTTCGATGACAACCATGGCATACATCCAATCCGTGTTTTTAACTCATGTAGGATTCAAAACGCCATGCCATCCAAGTTTATATGCATTATCTATATCTATGTTTTGAAATCTTGAAGAGAAGTGGCAGACGCACTTAAATCTAAGCATCCGTAGTCTCTGTTGACATGCGCCAGGAGAGACCCGCTTTCGCGTTTGGTGCCACTATGTTCGGATTATCGATCACTGGCCACGGCAAGCCGGCAATAAGCTGATCCATGGGTAGAGATCAACGGCTAGGAAATGTGGCCTGCATTGTATCTCTACCCACGGCTGAGAGACCTGCCATTGAGACGCATGCACATAGATGGGCTAACATGTTAGTTATGTAAGTCAGCGTCGAACGGTCTCAACAGCAACATGAACATCGGATCCATTGGGGAGATCCTCCGATACACGGGTCAAATCATGATGATTCCGTGAGCACTTTCGCATTGTGAAGGATCGGATATACACTGTAGCCGTGGGCAATGCCTGAAATATCAGATCGAAGGCCGCAACAGGCGAAAAACTCCCATGAATGACCGGCCGACACCAACCCAACAAGGTTAAGTATTGTCACTAGCACCTGCCTAACTTATTACGAAACGCACGCACGAAGCAGAGCAAAGAAATTTAGGAAAACAGCGTATCGTTGATACTGGGAACGGATGATACCGTCATGTGCTGCGGCATGGCTCGTCGCGATCACTCGTGCAACTTGCGCGGCGCTAGCGCAACTTAGGGAGTCTCCGCGTCCGACCCAAACGGTTACCCTAAATAGTCTATTTATGTATGTTTATGTCGGGCCGCGGTTAGTACGGGTAGGGGTTTGGCTTGTTCGGCCAGCCGCGCACAGCGGCGTGATCCATTTATCCGCGCTGAGCTTTCGGCAACGCCGACGTATTTCCAATGTCTTTTCGCCGTCTTCCGTCTTTCTTTTCCGTCTGACATGGTTATACCCTAAGGATACACGATCTTAGCATACCTAGTCCAGCCCAAGAAAGGCCCACAAGAATATGCACCAACTCATGAAGACTTTCGGGTGGTCTGGGCCCATGACACCTTCGGATCCTTGGAGAGCAAGACTAGAAAAATAGAATATTCAAAGGGGAAAACCCTAAACTTGTAACCGACTCGATCTATGTCCGGAACCTGCCTATCTCTATATAAATGCTAGAAGGGCACGACGAGGAGGCTCTCTCACCTTTCATAAACACCTCCACGCCAGATTGCATCTGCGCACCCCTGTAACTTTCGGTTCCACCGTAATCAAGAGCAGACAAGCAGGAGTAGGGTTTTCTCTCCGGGGGCCTGAACCTGGGTAAATCTCGTGTCCCCTGGTTGCTAGTCTGTTAACCATTCCGTGATCTCCAGCATCCCCATCTTCTCCAAAACTCAAGTCCATAACAATGGGCATTGACAAGATCAAACCTCGTCAATTGGCGCCATCCGTGAGATCTGGGAACGCTGATTGTGCGATCCTGACGGTCCCGGCCAAAGCGATCTACAACTCCTCTGCGACGGAGAGCCATCTCCTCTTCGACGCTTTCAACTTCACCGCCCACTCTCCAGCCACCCTGAAGGACTTCGAGCCCGTTGGCAACAGGCTCGAGATTCTGTTCAGGAGCTTCTGCTTCCAGGTGGGGCAGACCGGCACTCTACGCCTCCCAGAGCGGGTGCCCATGCCATCGATCAGGCCCGCCTCGTGGGCCTCGCATCCCGTGCTACGTACATCACCATCGACATATGAGTCATATAACAGCAGCAGCTGCAACTCAGATCTGTGCGATCCGCCGTCGAATGAAGGGACCTACGGTTCCGGATCCGAAAGTCGCGGCAGCAGCGATCCACCCTACGGACGCTACCAACGCATCGTGGTCATCCAGAGCGACGTGGACCAGCACACACCCAACCCGCCACCCAACCCGCAGGGTAGAAATGGGGAAAACGGGAGACGATCATCCCCCCACCCAATGAGGACGACACCAACGCTAGTCGGGTAATCCACCTCAGCAAGGAAGGATGGAACCAAGCTCGCGAAGCCGTAGCGGGCAACAATATCCTGCTTGTGGTGCCTCACGGGACCTACTGATGGCATACCATCTGCTCCTCATCGAAGAGCACAAAAAGCAGGTGAAGATGCAAGAGGTGCTTGATAAACGCAAGCAAGCGGCCTCGGAGTCTAGCGCGCGGCGAGCTGCGCTCTCCGCCATCGGCGGCTCCAGCTCGCATAGCAACAACGCCAACAAACATTGTTCTCGCGTAGAGAACATGAACCCCACCGCACGTCGTGAGGCGACCCGAACCCTCAACACATCCTTCATGGAGATGGATGCCAACGGCAATGTCATCCTGAAGACGCCGCAAGCTGCGATCATGGAAGCCACCACATACCTCGCGTCCCATCCACCTCCGGTGGGGGACCCGAAGAGGGCCATGCATAATTCCGCATTAGCCGGACTTTGACTCGTTGGAGCTGCGCTCCACGGAGAAGTTCCTGAGGAGACGAAGAAGAAGGCTGCGGTCAGCTTCAACCGTAGTCCTACACCCTCATCCGATGAAGAAGAACATGACCTGACTCGACGGCACAAGAGCTCACGGCGTTGCAGCCGCGACTACGACGCTCGAAGCGAACTCACTCAACGCAAGATCGACAAGGCACGCGCCAAGCGCGTATGCTCATCCAAACCCGAAGAGGACGACGATGAAGGAGAACTGTACGGAGCCCGATGCTTCAGCAGATCCGTTCGGCGGACGCGGATGCCGCGGAACTTCAAGCTTCCTTCGGATATTCCGAAGTTCGATGGCACGCAGGACCCTAAGGCATGGCTCGGCGACCACCTGTTGTCCGTCAAGCTGCACGGCGGAAACAAAAACACCGCCCTACAATAACTTCAGCTGCAGCTGACAGGCGTCGACCGGATCTGGCTCAGCAGCCTATCCTCGGGATCCATCCGAAGCTGGGAGGAACTGGCGTATAGTTTCATCCGAAACTTCAAGGGCACCAGCAAGAGGCCAGCCTTGATCTAGGAGCTGCGGGCCTGCACCCAACGAACGGGCGAATCCATTTTCTCGTACATACTACGCTGGTCCAACACCAAGAACTCCGCAGCACACATCTCTGAGGAAAGAGCGATCGACACCTTCAAGGATGACGTCAAACGCCAGGACTTCAAGGAAGAACTTGGGCGCGTCAAGCCCAAGACACTCGACCACCGCATGGACATCACCAACAGGTGGGCAGATTGTTAGGACTCCGTCCACCGAGCACACTCAGAGGAGGAAGATGACTACGGTCGCTGACGCGAGCGCCGTAGCAAACGAAGATCGCGCGTCTACGAAGATCGCGACGGACCCGACATGGTCGCGGCTGGCTACTTCGACCGCCGCAACGAGGGCAACCGCAACAGCGGCGGATACCACGGGAACAACTTCCGCGATGGAGGACGCCCAGCGCAATCGTGACAACGCCACAACCGCGATGACGAACCCTCGGCATACGATAAATTGTCGGGCCCATGTACCATCCACTTCTACATCGACAAGCAGTGAAAGGAAAATGGCTATTGTGAAAACAAACAAACTTTTCCCTCACAGATTATAAGGAGGAAGACGACGAATAAGGACCGTTCATCGGAAAGCCCTAGAGACAGCATCAAAATCCAACCGTCCACGTGTCAGCACAGCAGCGAACCGTCGCTCACACAACGTCCACTACGCATGGAAACCGAGGCGATGCCGTAATTATCTCCACACTGTGCGTGACCAGTCAATTCAAAGTCATAAGGTGGGACCCACGTTCGTCCAGTCACGTCACCTCTAGCGCCGCAGACGCTTGAGGTCACTAATCGTCAGCACTGACGTCATCAAGGCTATACTAGCAACGGTCATAAATCTTCGGCTACACAGCTAAAGTATTCACCCGAATCTACGATTCGAGTAACTACTCGGGGGGCTACTCCTATCAGGAGTGCTGGCCGCGCACCCGAAGTATGATTAAGGTACTACACCACTAAATTATTTTTTCGAGTCCTACGTCGAATCTACGACTCCAGTACGGACTCGGGGGCTACTCCCATAGGGAGGACTGATTCAAGCATCCAAAAAAAATTGTGTCCTACGAACCTGAAGTAACCAACAGCTAAACTAAAGTCTCCGCTCGAGTCTACGACTCGAACAGACAGTCGGGGGCTACTCCCATAGGGAGCGCTGGTCGCGCACCCTATGAATTCTTCGACTGCGATCCTTCGGATCAGCATGCAAAAACTTTTTGGCAACTCTGCCCCAATTAACGCTAAGTGAGCAACATCCTCCTTGGCCACCTGAAACACCTCCGCGGTGATAAACATTCGGATGTTGTGTCTGCGACATAAAAATAAGACCTACAGATATCATCTGATGGCCTGGCAACGCACATGACTGCGCTCTGCTAGTAAAAATCAGTGCCAGCAGGCGTGATGAAAAATCTCGACGGACGCGTTGGGTACATCATTCAAAATTTACTGGGATTCCCCTCCTGTAAGTCCTCAGCGGCCTAAGTCGAATTACGCCAGCATATGTTCCGGGTTTGAGTCGAGGGACTTGAATCTGAAGAAGATCGTGTTGTTTTGTCCTAAGACAGTTAACTGATCCTGATCCGTCGGGAGAGTCAGGCACACACATCAACGATCCCTACACACTCAAATCATTCTCTAGCAAACAGAGATAGCTGCACCCGAAAGATTGAAGAGTCCTCAGCCGAATCTACGATTCGACTGAACACTCGGGGGCTACTGACATGGTTATACCCTACCGGTACACGACCTTAGCATACCTGGTCCAGCCCAAGGAAGGCCCACAAGAATATGCGCCAGCCCATGAAGACTTTCGGGTGGCCTAGGCCCATGATGCCTTCGGATCCTTGGAGAGCAAGACTAGAAAAGATAGAATATTCAAAGGGGCAAACCCTAAACTTGTAACCGACTCGATCTATGCCCGGGACCTGCTATCTCTATATAAAGGCTAGGAGGGCACGACGAGGAGGCTCTCTCGCCTTTCATACAACCTCCACGCCAGATTGCATCTGTGAACCCCTGTAACTTCCGGTTCCGCCGTAATCAAGAGCAGACAAGTAGGAGTAGGGTTTTCCCTTCGGGGGCCTGAACCTGGGTAAATATCGTGTCCCCTGGTTGCTTGTCTGTTAACCGTTCCGCGATCTCCAGCATCCCCATCTTCTCCAAAACCCAATTCCATAACAATGGGCATTGACGAGATCAAACCTCGTCACTGTCGCTTCCCGCGTGTTCTCGGCGTTTCCCGCCGCGTCCAGGTGCGGCCATAAAAGGGAAGGTCGCCAAGCTATCTTTGACCATACCGGCACAACCCACAACACAAAAAACCACCATGCTTGGCCGTCGGCGTCGACACGGCGAGCTCCGTGGCAACCCCGATGCTGGCAGAGAAGGGATGCCCGAGCGGCCGCTGCCGTCGTGGTGACGATTCCGCCGGAGTTACTGGATGCGTTGCCTCCTCCGATTTCAGGGCGCCCGCGGATTTATAGGACGGGCACACCGCCGGTTCGCCCATCCTACAACCATCACGTGACCACCGGTGAGCCTTTCACGGCGGCGGTGGCAGAACGCGTCTTTCTGTCGGAATACCGGCAATCGGACCAGATCGGATTGGTGTGTGGCAACCTTCAGAAAGCGGTACGGGCCAATCCTGATGACGCTTTCCTGCGTGCCCGCCTTGCCCGAGCTGAAGAGGAGATGCAGACCCAACGAGCGCTCATCTATTCTCTCAATGGAGAATGGTGTATCTGACCCGCCGCAGCCGCCGCCCAGCGCCGGCGGCCGCGCGTAGTCTTAAGTTGTGTGGCGTGAGTGTAACGATGATTTAAGGCTTCAATAAAAAAAATTCATTTTAAATGGACAATGCCTACATTCATACATCATACATGGCGCGCGCACAACCTAGCCTACTCGTCGGAGTCGGAGGAGGAGTCGGGGTGGTAGCAGCGGCGACACATGGTGTGGTCGAATAGGCTGACGCCAAACTTTCCTTCGCCGTCGTACTTGAAGACGACCATGTTACCCACTTCGATCTGGTGCAAGCGGACGAAGCGCTTCCAACCGTTGCCGAGGTACATCTGGCCGAGGTGGTCGGACTGCAGGTCGACTGGGTACCTGCCTGTCCTGAAGCCATTTGCCCGCAACATGGTAAGCAGGGGCGGCTCGTCGCTGATCAGCTTCACGAACCCGCGGGGCAGGAGCAGCCTGTCAAGCGGCATGCCGAGGTGGATGCACAGCGAACTGGGTGCCTGGGTCGAAATTTCGGGAGACGATGGTGTTGAGGGAGAGCGTGGTGGCGCGGTGAATTGGTCGCGTCCTCCACGCCTCTCTCGGCGTCCACGACCTCCACGGCCTTCCCTCGACCCAGCGCCACCGGCCATGGATAGCTACAAGCAGTGGGGAAGGAGAGGGATGGTGTTCTGTGTGGGAGAAGATGGCCGCGGGTGGCCGGTTAAAAAGGGCTGGCATCGAATATCGGCGCGGAGGCCAAAGAGGGGCATTGAAGTGTCTAGTCAGTAGGACAGGTGTCGGGCGGCGCCTGCAGCGGCGGTGGAGAGCGTGTCGTCGCGTCACCATTGATGGCGCACGCTGCCGTCGGTCAGTCTTTCGCATCTGAATCGGTGTTGCTGCGTGCGTCTGAATCGGTGCCGCTGACCTCGTGTAAAATCAAAATCAAGGTGGCTTACGGGTGGGATAGTAGCGCGCGCGGAAACAACGTCCGTGCTGTCGGACCGACGCAACCGAGTCCCAGATTAGATATATGAATAGGTCGGGTCGGACGCATTTCGTCGGATGGGTCACCCCGCTGAGACGCCGCGCATGCATCGTACATTCGCACGAACAATTTCAGACACGCGCATACCGTTTGGATCGCTGCGCTGAAGATGCCCTTAGCCACTTGGGTCTCTTTCCCTAGCGGTCGTCGAAGTGTCCAACCGTCAATCGCCGAGGAAGTTATCTATCTCGGGCAGGCAGTATCCACCTGTCCGCGCGCCGCCAATGGACCAAAATAACCCAAATTTGAAAGTATTTCACGAAATGACCCATCTGGAAAACTATTTCACTGGCACTAACCCTTTTTGTAGCGCCTAACAGCAAGGCGCTACACTCTACAGTGTAGCGCCTTTCAGCTAGGCGCTATGCCCCCTGCCAGCGTGGCACCGCCTGGCCCCTCCTCGCCCCACCCATGTGTGGCGCCCGGGCGACTAACGCTGGGCGCTTATGCCTCGGTGTAGCGCCTATCGATAAGCGCTACACTTTAATGTGTAGCGCCTGTCGATAGCGCCTTCTTTGAGACTTTAACCTGTCAGCCACCCCCTCCCCCTCCCCATTCACTCCCGAGCAGAAGAAACAGATAGAGGAGGCCGGCGGTTCCTCCTCCCTCCTCTCAAATCCCACCTCAAATCCAACAGATCTGAGGAATTGCACCGTGGATTTGCTTCCCCATCCCTCCCTCAAGGTATTCCCCTCCTTTTCCCTCTCTTTCATCCAATCAATCTTGCACATTATCCTCAAACCCTAGGTTTAGTTGGATTCATAATATGGCATGTTTGTGCATGTTTTTGGTTACTTGTAGTTATATATTAGTTGTATTTTATGGTGAATGAAAGTGTGTTGTATGGATGGTTGTATATGGATTTGTATGGATGTTTGAATAATATGATGGTTGTATATGGATTTGTATGATGGTTGTATATGGATTTGTATGGATGTTTGAATAATATGCTACCATATATGGATTCTACATACCACACACATTTTATTGATATTTGGAATATATATGTAGGATGGTGTGGCTACTTGAGGATTACTATGATCATCAACACCGAGCATACTTGATGGCGGAGAAGCATATGGTAATAAAACCATGGTTGAACTTCTTTGCTTTTATTTTTCTATTGATTCAACTGTGTTGGAAAAAAGCATAATGTTCGATCTTGTATGTATGCAGAGGCTTCATCCCCTCAAGATTCGGTCTCATGGCGCGTCTTTGAATGACATGCCGTACGACGAGCGGTACACCGAGTACATCAAGAGGCTAGGCCTCCTCCCTTTCATCACGCTTGTGAGCCGGTCGACGCCGAACCTCAACGCGGCTGCTATCACCGCACTTGTCGACCGGTGGAGGCCGAGACGCACACTTTCCACCTCCGGACCAGCGAGATCACTCCTACTCTTGGGATGTTTCCATGATCTTTGGACTTCCTATCGCGGGAGCCTCTGTATGAGCACAGATTCCGATGGGTGGCGCAATGCGATGGAGCTACTTATTGGCATGGCTCTGTAGAACTTGAAGATAAGAGCAAAGATAGAGTCCCAAAGCGCGACATGCGTGGATCGTGTCTAACTTTAGGGAATGCCCGAACCCGCCGAGGTTGAGGTGATCGAGACACATGCTCGTGTGCGTGTGGTATGTCCTTTCTAGGACTCTATTTGTTGACAGGGGTAGGACCGCCGATGGATGTGGCTCAAGGCACTAGCAACCGGGATAGCAATATCACCGGGTTCGGCTCTTGCCTACTTGTACGGCAGGTAATCACATGTGCACTCTACATTCATTTGTATATGTCGAGTCCACACATATGCTATCGACCTCGTTTTGTTCACTTGCGCTTGGACGATGCTCGTAGGGCGAATCTGCGGAATAGGTGGTGCTATGGTTCTTCTCTCGATATGGAGCTGGGAACGCTTACCAGTTGGTCATCCCAAAGAGGTGGGCCACCATCCTTGGCCATCGTATAATAGAAACCCTCTACGCCAGCCGACCTGGGCTTACAAGTGGGACGTGGTATCGAAGATGACAAGCGATGTTGATGCCATGTACCTCAAGTACACGAACGAGTTTGATGCGATTACCGAAAGCAGGTAGATGTTTATCTATACGCCACTATCCATTATATTTACTTCACGAGTCAAAATCGATACCAAACATGTTCTTGTGATATGTTGCGTGGAGTGGGAGCCTTATGGTTGTGGGGACGAGTTTGGTATTGCTCCGGGTTTGATATTAACCCAAGTGCTTGGAGGAACAATCTCTACGGCTCATGTGCCCATTGATTTGCAATTGGGCGGTTGAGTTTCATATGCCACAACGGGTGATGAGGCGTTCGGGTTGTTTCGGCAACCCTCCGTGTGGAAGGACACGACAAGGAGCTTCATCGGTTAGTTAGCATGAGAACTTGTGCTCAATTGCTTTGTATGGTACTAACATGGTTCTTTGTTGTTGTTCAGGTTGGACAGAAAGAGGCAGAGGAAGATCAAGAATTGGGATCACCATCATAGGAGGCACGTCATGGATTTCCTCATTTGTGTGGAGAATGCTCGATGAACGGAATGG
This sequence comes from Avena longiglumis, assembly GCA_030063025.1. Lineage (NCBI taxonomy): Eukaryota > Viridiplantae > Streptophyta > Magnoliopsida > Poales > Poaceae > Avena > Avena longiglumis. The sequence continues at coordinate 2,084,033 of CP125973.1, forward strand.
AATAATGGAAGAGCACATTGCCCAGTTGCATTTAACAACTACATCCATTGGTTTCTTGGTAGTACCCGTGTCTCCATTTGCCCGCCGTCCTACGAGGAAGAAATATTGGAGGAGCCAGTCCAGTTCGATGAACTTGCCTACACTCGATACAACCGGCAGTCGTGAGGGACCGACATCCCGCTTTCTTCCTCACTCAACTTTGCGGTAAAGTCATCGTTGCCTTCGCATTACTTTCCTTGCACTCTCATCTCTTTCTTGCCTAACATGTTCTTGTTCTTGACTCAGAGAGAACGGAGGTAAAGAAATATGCCGATCTTTTTGCGATTCTTTCTTTTGCTGCCTAAGGGGAAAGGGAGAAGGCATGATGATACGAGACTTCCTTAAGGTATGGATGCGAGACTTCCTCAAGATAGGCATGTTCTTGTTTTGACTTATGTTGTTATTTGTTACAACGCTCGGCCCAAAAGATGCGTCGCTTATCTAACATGCTAGGTTGCCGCGATCCCGAGTACACAACCCCGCCTCGGTTCTAGGTCCAAGTGACTCGATCCGTCGATCCGCCGCCCATCTTCGTGATGATGTTGAGGATGACACCACTTGGCGATTCGTTCGAAGATGAGGTATGGGACAACCTTACATGCATTTAGTGCTTTCGCTTCCCATGCATTTCTCATAGCCATACAATCTTACATGTAGCTGCCTCATATGGAGAATGAGACCGAGGAGGAGTACCGGATTCGTTTCGCATACCAGCTGAAGCCAAGGAAACAGTTCAATCACCGGACGGATGACTTCCAGAATAAGGAAAGGCCAATGTTGTCGAGGACGAGCCGCCACGGAGGTCAAGAGCGACTAGGAGGACGAGAGGCCTACAGTATGATGATGAAGATGAGTCGCAAGAAGAGGAGGTGACAAAGAAGATACCTCCAAGGAGGGGCCGAGGCCCAAGGACGCGTGGACGAAAGTAGGTCATGTATGGCACAATGTTGATGATGATGCACTAGGTTGGAGACTATGTATGGGTTGATGTATGGCACTATGTTGATGTTGTTTAAGACTATGTTCATGTATTGGCACTACGTTGATGTTGTTTGAGACTATGTTGATGTATGACAATTAGTTGATGTTGTTTGAGATTATATTGATGTTATTTGAGTATATGTTGCTTGAAACTAGTATAACAAGTGTTGTTTGAGTATATGTTGTTTGAGATTATATTGACCTAGAGTTTTCCCGAGATTAATTCTCGAGCAGCATAGCGCTTAATGGCGCTACAAGCATAGCGCTATGCTGGCTTCTCCGTAGAGCCTGGCTGGCGCTAGCCTGCCCCGATAGGCGCCACACCGATCATAGCCCATCGACAGGCGCTACACCTGACTTAGAGATTTTCTCCGCCATAACTCTCGATTTGCTCAAGATGCTCCCGTTAGTTTCGAGCAGAAAAATATGCTAGCATAGCGCCAGCTATGCGCTATGCTTGTGTAGCGCTCGCTAGGCGCTATGCCTTGAAACTCTGCTCGCACCAAACATTTCCCTGTTTTAAGACTTTAACATGACAAACATTACACAAGGCAAATAAAAAACGAGGAATAGCAGTTCATGACATACTCAAATAGAAGCATCTCAAACATGGTGTTCTTGCCCTTAAGGGGCTTTACATACTAATAGTTCGACATCACACTAATAGTTCTTGCCCTTAAGCATCTCAAACATGGTGTTCTAAAGCATAGGTCCTTTGCCCTTCCTCTTCTTCTCTTCCTCTTCCTCCATGGAACGCCACGCCTGACGAAGCCTTTCCTCTCCGCAGACGAGCCTCCTTAGCTTTGCGCTCCTCTTCCTCCTCTTTCCTGGATCTCGTCATTACGCTTGCATAGCTTCCTCGCCATGTCCTCGCCACGCAGTTCTTCGTAGCAACTTCTTCTTATGGCAAAATCGATCTCTTGGATAGCCTTGTTGGATTGAGGTTGCTCAAGGTCTATCCAAGTGTAGTACCTGCATACCGGAGGGGGAGACTACAAGAAAATAGTGCATGTTAGAGGATATGCTATGGAATAGTTTGGGACACATGAAGAACTAAAAAGCTTTGAGCATACCCGTGGCTTGTCGTATGGGTTGCGGCTACGCTCGGGAGAGCGGTTGTAGTTGGCACACATGAAGAACTTCTTTCCCCAACTATCGGATAAGTAGTCTTGGGATTCCTTAACAGTGCAATCGGTTCCACACCAACAAATAGGAACCTCCTTCCCATGGGCCTCGTCAGTACGAAACGCCTTTCGTGGCCTTTCCTCTTGGTCGGCGCAAGGTGGCCTAGCATTGGCCCTCATCTTCCTCTCTTCCTCTTCCTTCTCCTTTTGCCTCTTCCTCTTCCTTCCCCTCTTGCCTCTTCCTCTCTCCTTTTCCTTCTTCCTCTCTTCCTCTTCCTTTTCTTCTTTCTCTCGTCCTCTTCGTCCTTCTTCTTCGCCAACTCTCGAGCAAGTTGAACTACCTCTTCAAATGCCTTCCTCTTCTTCTTCTTCTTCCTCCTTCCTCTTCTTCTCTTCTTCTTTCTCCTTCCTCTTCCTCTCTTCCACCACCTTCATAGCATTCGCCAGATAGCGAGTAGTTCACACCGTCCCCATCATTGCCCTTGTTGGGACGAGTCGCCATACCTATTATAAGAACAAAAGCTACAAGTTAGTAAAGGATGCAATGAATGTGAACAATAATTGATTCAATGAAATAAGCATAGTAGGTAGTAACATAAGGGTGCAAGTATGAATATTCCATCCGTACCTATTAACATAAGGATTTGGTCCTGCCAAGTAACCTAACATACTAGACGGGTTAAAATCGCCACGCCCTCTTCCTCTTCTAAGCCCAAGTGATCGACCTCTTTGTTGTCTAGGAGCTTGTTGTCTAGGAGCTTGTTGGCTAGTTCTTGGTTGGCTAGGAGCTTGTTGGCTAGGAGCTTGTTGGCTAGTTCTTGGTTGGCTAGGAGCTTGTTGGCTAGTTCTTGGTTGGCTAGGAGCTTGTTGGCTAGTTCTTGGTTGGCTTGGAGCTTGTTGGCTAGTTCTTGGTTGGCTTGGGACTTGTTGGCTACCACTTGGTTGGCTAGTGCTTGCTTCATTTCCTTTTTCTCTTTTCCTTTGAGAACACTTTCTTGCATTGTGCCCTTCACCATTGCATGTTCCACACCGGGCTCTCTCACGAGGCTCTTGGAATTGGTCATTGCCGCTTTCTCGAGCACCACGGCCCCATCCATCCATGTCGCTCCTAAAGCGTTTTGTCTTGCGTCTTCCACGTTTAATCACTTTCCATTTCGGATCGGGCCATAGTTGAATCCCATGGTATTCCGGCCATTTTGATTGGTCCAAATATGGATGAAATCTAGGAGCCCATGTCTTCTTAGTAGTCTCAATGGAGAACTCAGCCTCTCTCACCGTGAGCGAATTATTGTAATCCAAATGTCGACGGCGAGACGCGACGAGCAAGTGCGAGCAAGCAAGATGAAGCAATGATGGCCTTCCGCATGTGCACTCACAAGTCTTGAGTGAGACCTTGAAATCTCGGCCTCCGTGTTGGACACCATCAGCCGTTGTACCTCCAGGCTCCGTAACTTGGTAAATTAGCTCGTCGTTGTCATACTCCGTGACAACTTGGGCATCCGCTTTCTTTGTCTGAAATTGCATCCAATCATCAACCTTAGGTGGGTACTTGTATTTGTGCTTGTTCTTGTAGTCCCCCGCAATCTGCCGGTCCGTTTCCTCTGAGTATTTAAGAAAATACCCATTCATCATGTCGAATGTATAACGGACTATTGCCGTGACGGGCAATGCACGGACACCTTTGAGCAACTTGTTGAAGGCCTCGCCATGTTGCTTGTCATTTGACCAGTACCTCGCCACCGTCATCGAATGCCCGTGCCCACTTTGTTCTTTCTCCTATGCTCCTATCGAGAAACTCTCGACCACCCGCATCGAGCTCTTTGTTGAAGAGCAATTTGTACAAGTTTGAGAAACGACGTTCGTGAAAGCGAGGCAACAATCTTGTAGATCATCGGCCAAATCCTTGCTCTTGCATGCCCTATAGAAGTTTGAACAAAAGTGTCTCATGCACCAACGATGGTGCAATCTGAGCATGCCCGGAATATGTTGGTCCACCGCTTAAGAATTCCTTGATGACGGTCCGAGATGACACATATTTCCCTATGAGGGGTTAATATTTTGGTTCTTAAAAGATGGAAGAACCACTCCCAATTATCATTGTTTTCCACCTCTACCAAAGCAAAGGCCAAAGGAATCAACCGGTTGTTGGCATCATTGGCTATTGCAATCAAGATAGTGCCCTTGAATTGACCGGTCAAAAAGGTGCCATCAACGGAGATGACCGGCCTACAATGTTCAAATGCCTGAACACATTGCTCGAAGCCCAAAATGCACGGCCAAAACTCGAACGGTTCTTCCGTTTACAATCCTTGTCTTGTTCCCCAAAGGTTCAACCACATGAACCATGCCCGGGTTAGCATCGGCCATCGCTCCCAACAACCTTGGGATTCGGTTATAAGATTCCTCCCAATCACCGTACAACATCTTGAATGCGGCTTGCTTAGCCTTCCATGCCTTCCCGTACTTCACCTCGTAGTTAAAGAGGGCTTTCACAAACTCCATGACCTGCTTGATGCTCATTATTGGAAACGACGCGATGTCATTGGAAAGCCTATAAGCGAGGAACTCGGAGGTGAGTTGTCGGTGCTCATGCTTTGCATCCTTGCCATCCACCATCGGCCCTCGGCACATGTGAGTTGATACGCAACTAGATATGTGCCAATCGGGACCTCCCTTGAATGGTCTAGCACGCACAATCCAAGGACATCCTTCCGCCGCACTTCACCGTAACGCTTCTTGATATCCGAGTGCACGACCGTGTAAGGACGATGATGCTTCACCGAGAAGTCCTTTATCCATTGCTTAAATTCCAACAAGGTCTTAAACCTTGATCCTTTGCAAAAGCCATTATTCACTTCATTGCCATCCGGTAAGAACTTGTCCTTGGTCCAAGCACTATGCCTTTGCCACCATCAATCGTGGCTTCATCCGTGAGACTAAGATCACGAAACAAAGGCACCCGATGGTCCCGCCTCAATACGGTATGGTGGATTTCGCCTCTAGCCGTGAACCCTCCTCGTCAACTTCTTCTTCGGGACCATCATCATCCGAGTCCGAAGCATAGCCTCGAGAATACGGGAGTTCACGGTCCATGTCATGTTGAGTGATATATTTCTCCAAATCACCAACATTGTTGTCATGGAGTTCAACATCATCATCATCTTCACCCTCACAATCATCATTGTCCTCTTCCAACACTTCGTCTTGGTGTCTTGAAATCGGCCTCAATGTTTGGCTCAAAGGAGGTTCAATCCATAGCTCTTGCTCCACGGGTGGAGGACTCATACTATCCAATGGGGAAGCATGGCGGTTCAAGTCCAAAGGCAATGAACTATCAACCTTCTTGGTGGCAAATAGCTCAAGAGCGTTGTCTAGTGATTCGGCCACCACCTCCTTGTATGCAAGCCAACGAGCCTCGGAGAAGATACGCATGGTCTTCCAACGGATATGCATTCCAAAACCCACATGTCTTCCCTCCAACTCAACAACATCACATGGGTCCATCCATTTCAATTCAATCCTCACTTGCTCCAAGACCTCGGCGTAGGTGGGACTACGCTCAAACACAATATCTAGCTCATCCGGGTCCGGTTCTATGTTGCCTTTCAAAAAGGCATCCTTGTCCACATGATGAACATGAACAATTCTTGCCATCCCTAACACATAGGAGAATATGTTCATTAACTAACCATGACAAGATAAACAAAACTATACTAGACACATTACCAAACCATAAAGCTAACAAGAACACCCTCTCTTACATAAGCAAACCCTAACCCTAACCCTAAACCTAGCCATAACATTCCAATAAACCAAACAATGTCATTTCAACAACCCTAAACCTAACTAAATGCTTCATACACATCTTTATAACCAACATTGGCCAATGAATCTAACAAATTTCCAAACATTTCTCTCCAAATCAAATTTCTAGGGTTTCAAGCCAAGTCCAACCAAAATGAAAGATTTCCAAAGGTCAAAACGAAGGGGAATGAGGGAGGGTACCTCTAGCAGCTGGGGAGAGGCACAAATCCACCAAATAAAGCTTCCAATGTGAGAGATTTGAGGGGGGGAGAAGGGGGCGCCTCCTTGTTTCTCCTTCCTTGGGTCATTTGGAGTGAATGGGGAGGGTGGGGAGAGGGCCTGACAAAGAAAGTCTCAAAGTGTAGCGCCTATCAGATAGGCGCTACACATTAAAGTGTAGCGCCTATCAGATAGGCGCTACACCTGAGGCATAGCGCCTAGGCGTTAGTCGCCCCAGGCGTAGCGCCTGGGCGTCACACAGCGGGGTGGGGAGGGGGCCAGCGGTGCCACTTGGCAGGGGCATAGCGCCTTGAAAGGCGCATCAGAGAGTGTAGCGCCTGTCATAGGGCGCCACAAAAGGGTTAGTCCAGTGAAATAGTTTTCCGGATGGGTCATTTCGTGAAATCCTTTCGAATTTGGGTTATTTTGGTCCATTCTGCCTCTTTGTTCCTCAGATTTCCTTGTCTCCGGTACTGTTCACCGGTCAGAGACAGACGTGACAACCCGCCCGTACGCACTCCGACGAGGACCTGTCTATGGTACCGTGGATGAGACTCCGTGAGATGCATCTTTGATCCTGATAGGAGCACGTGCGAGACGTACAGGGAAATGCAGACCCCGTGATTGCGTCGTGCGTACAATAGTAGCTAGAGTGACCTAGCGGGAGACGCCATCGCGATGGGTGCACGTATTCTGCACATGCTTGAGAACGAGTAGAAATGTCGCCGATGTGTACAGGCGCCGCCGCGTACTTCGCCTGATATATCGTGCTGAATTGGGATCGCCCAGACTGGGCTGATCGTGTAAGTACCATTTCGGCCACAAGACGTTGTGATGACCATCGAATGGGTTGTGACCTAAGTGAAGCCCATCGTGCTGAACTGGGAGGACGTGTTGGGTATCTAACTTAAAAAACTGGAATTCGATGTCTATATATAAGACCTTAACGACTTAACTCGAATTACACCAACATTGTTTGAGATTCGACTCTGGGGACTCGAGTCTGAATAAGATCGTTTTGTTTTGTCAAATGACAGTTAACTGACCCTGTTCCGTCGGATGAGTCAGGCACAAGTATCAATAATCCCTATGAACTGACATGTTTATTCAAAAAGACAAATTCGAATGAGCAGCACCCGAAAGATTATAGACTCTCTAGTCGAATATGATTCGACTCAACACTCGGGAGCTACTGACATGGATATACCCTACGGGTGCCTCACATTGGTATACCCGGTCCAGCCTAGAAAAAGCCCACGTGAAGACTTGCTGTCTATGAAGATTCAGGATGGCCCAAGCCATTACAAGTTCGATTCCTTGAAGGACACGACTAGTTGTAGATATAATTTTAAAGGGTTCAACCCTAACTTGTAACCAACTCGACCTACCCCGGGACCTGGTCTATCTATATAAGGGCCAGGAGGGTACGGCGAGGAGGCTCTCTCCCAACTCATACACACACCTTACGCCGGATTGCATCTGTGCACCCTCTATAACCTTTGGTTCCGCCGTAATCAAGAGCAGACAAGGCCCTTCGGGGGCCTGAACTTGGGTAAACCTCGTGTCCCCTTGTTGCTTGCCTATTAACCGTCTCGCGACTTTCAGCATCCCCATCTTCTCCAAAACTCAAGTCCATAACCATGGGCATTGACGAGTCGAACCCTCGTCACCTAGATATACTACTACTTCACAAGTATATTCTTACCAATACTTTCTCCTTCTAAATCCATTTGAAATCCAGTGAGCTTGACACTAAAGCTTTTTATGATCTCCTCATAGAGATAATTCTCATCTCTAGAATACTTAATTTATTTATTATAAATCCAAGTCCACTTGAATGTTTACTCTCTTACTTAACAAATTACTTTGTAATCTCACTTATAAATCTTAGAAGCTTGTCACTGAAGCTTTTCACAATCTTCTCATATCTACACTTGGTTATATCAAACTACTCTACTAATTATAATCTCCAATCCAACAAGTGGTTACTGTTAACTCTATTCATACTCTTCCTTTATTATTTATCACTAATATTACTCCAATGTATGTATATATCATATTATACTTTCCTCAAGTGCTTACTATCCTTTAAGAGGAATATTACTACTTCAATAACTCAATGTTGCTCTAGCATCATCTTAGTCATACTATCTTATCTCTACTTATCTCCAGAATCTTATATTCCAACTTCACATTATATTAGTGTGACTTGTCATGATTCACCTAGGATATCATATCTATACTAGGGTTTAATCATGTTCTGTCCACCAATGTCACTTATACATCATATAATCAATCACTCTTAGTGACTTAAGCATGGTTATTATAATCCTTTGATCATTTATGGCTTAGGTTTCCAATTGGCTAATCAAGGCTTTCATCAATACAACATTATATTTGTATTATAATTATCTTCTTAGTATCTCTATTGGACTGAGAGATGTTATTCATTGTCTATGCCTATTTGATCCAATAAGATTACTCCTTAGTAAATATCTCCAAAATTCATCCTTATAACCCACTTGTTACCAACATATATCTTTATTTCAGATAACTCTTCTTTCTATTGAGGAGTGAGTTAACTTCACCAACTATCTTATTGAATTGATTCTCTTCAAACACTCCTATCCTATAGATGATATCTAAAACTAGCATTTCTACTTACCTCTTCTTACATCTTTCTCTAAAGGATTTAAAGTGAATGCTATGACAAGAACAAGAGTTAATATATCAAGAATTGATAGATCAATAGTTGATTACTCAACATTGATATTCAACAGATATTAGAATGTGATTCAACAGAAATGATAAGGATTGGTATGGAAAGAAAGATATATAGTGAATGGTCTTGACTTGTTTTCCTTCCTACTCAATATGTACTAATGAATAAATATTTAAGAACTACCATGATGCTCATGGTAGGAATATATAAGAGTAAGATAGGTCAATATTTAGTTATTAAATTCTTGTTACTTGAGTTATATTCTTAACTTGGTATTCATGAGTTGTTGTAACGAATACTATGATATGATATTAATCATTAGGCAATGTGTTGTGGTTTAGTTTTTATTACATTTGATCTATCCTTAGATCAAATCATGTTTATCCAAAATAAGGTTTTAGCGAAACTTATCGCAGTTAACTTGATGATCTACTTCAGTTCCACTAAGTTAAGAGAAGTTTCAATCACTTTGACAAGTTTTTAAAAAGCGCGAAAATTATTCGAATTTTCTATGCATGAATGCAATGCACACATATGAGTTTAGCTTATTTTTAATCTCTAATGCTAGAATGTCGGATCCATCGGGGAGATCCTCCACGGGTCAATTCACGATGATTCCGTGAGCACTTTAGCATCATGAAGGATCAGATATTTTGTGTACTAGCTCCCTAGCCGTGGGCAATGCCTGAAATATCAGAAGGCCACAACAGGCGAACAACTCCCATGACTGACCGGCCGACACCAACCCAACAAGAACAAGGTACGTATTGTCACCAGCACCTGCCTAACTTACGAAAGCGCACGCACGCACGCATGCGAGAACCCAAGGACCGTGCAAAAAACCCGAGGAAAAGAGCACGTTCGATAGCTACGGTGCGAGCGAACGAGGCTGCTGATGCCACGGTGTTCGAGCAGGCGTGGCTACTTCCAGTTGCGCGCGCGTGCGCGGTGTAGGTGAAAGCCAAGAAAGCAGACGGGCAACTAACCGAGTGACCAAGCAGGAGCAAAGAAATTATGAAAGCAGCGTGTCCTTGATCCTTCACTGCGGATACTGATCATGTGCTGCAGCATGTCTCGTCGCGATCGCTCGTGCAACTTGCGCGGCGCTAGCCCAACCTAGCCACTTGAGTCTCTTTCCCTGGCTGTCAACCTAGCCAAAACAGTATCCTACTACCCATGAAGATCAGCAGCACGGGATCTCTCCTTCCCTGCGCCTTCGACAAGAAGGGCGCCGCCACCGCCGACGGCATCGGAGACTGCAGCTGCCTAGCGGGGCTAGAGGTGGAGGGACTAAGCGGCGGCGGCGGTTGGGGGCCTCCGGGATCACCCGATCTAGCGGGGAGCGACCCGGGAGGGATCCGGGGCCTCTTTTGCCATGCGCTGGGAGAGACCGCTTTCGCTTTTGGTGCCACTGTGTTTGGACTATCGACCACTGGTCACGGCTAGTTGGCAATAAATGCAGCTCCATGGGTAGAGATCAACGACTAGGAAATGTGGGGTTGCCTTCTATCGGTGGCGGCTACACAGAGCAGATACTCCAGCAGCGCGTCTCCTCCTCCTCCTCCCTCTTCTGGTCCTCTCCTCCGCCTGGGCATCTCGGCCCCTCTCCCCCTCCTCTCCGGCGGCCGCCGGCAACGAGTTTGGGTGAGAGTTCCACCCCGTCACTACAGGAAATGTTGCAAGCGCTGACGGCCGGTGCGCTACGCCGACGGCCAAAGGTCGGCGTAGGTGAGAACAGTGTGCCGACGGTGACCCTTGGCGTAACTTTCGCCCTCGGCGTAGCCACGGCTCGGACATGGCGCCGCAAACGCCGTTTGGTGGCGAAGCTGTGCCGACGGCCTAGCCGTCGGCGTAGCCCTGCCACGTGCTCACCCCCCGCGCCTAAATTTGGTGGGCCTAGCCAGAGCTGTGCCGACGGCTTAGCCGTCGGCGTAGCCCTTCAGATTTTTTTCAAATTATTTTTTCCATTTAATTTTAGCCATATATTTTATGCTCCCAATAATTTATTAATTACTCCCAATAATTTAATGTTGATATATATTGTTTGTATCGCCCGGATAGCAGTCTCCATCTCTTTCCCCGGATACATCTATCCTCCTTCATATGGACTTATATAAGGGGGGAAACTCCCCGTTCGGGTGAAACCGGGTAGAGTGCTACTCCGGGCTACCCCTTCTCATGTGCATGTGTCCCCCTTCTTATGCGTGCGCTAGGTGTAACCTAAATCTAAGGTTCTGGACTTATATATAAGGGGGGAAACTCCACGTTCGGGTGAAACCAGGTAGGATAGTGCCCTCCACTTGTGAAGCACCATGGTTTTACATCATCATATGACCTAAACAAACACAAAACAAGAGAGTGCTACTCCGGGCTACCCCTGTCAGAGGGACGTCTAGGGGGGTAGACGATCCGATGCCTGCATCGTGGTTCCGCAGAGACCACGCCCGGGCGTCGGAATACCTCAGGACTTGCATGTGGCCCTAGCACATGCATGGAAGTGTGGTGCTATGTTGAAACATGAAAACCTAGTCCCCGGTGCATGTGTCCCCTTCTCATGCGTGCGCTAGGTGTAACCTAAATCTAAGGTTCGACTTATATATAGGGGAAACTGCTCGGGTGAAACCGGTAGGATAGTGCCTCCACTTGTGAAGCACCATGGTTTTACATCATCATATGACCTAAACAAACACAAAACAAGAGAGTGCTACTCGGGCTACCCTGTGAGGGACGTCTAGGGGTAGACGATCCGATGCCTACAGATCGTGGTTCCGGAGACCACGCCCGGCATCGGAATACCTCAAGGACTTGCATGTGGCCCTAGCACATGCATGGAAGTGTGGTGCTATGTTGAAACATGCAAAACCTAGTCCCCGGGTGCATGTGTCCCCCTTCTCATGCGTGCGCTAGGTGTAACCTAAATCTAAGGTTCTCGACTTATATATAAGGGGGGAAACTCCCCGTTCGGGTGAAACCGGGTAGGATAGTGCCCTCCACTTGTGAAGCACCATGGTTTTACATCATCATATGACCTAAACAAACACAAAACAAGAGAGTGCTACTCCGGGCTACCCCTGTCAGAGGGACGTCTAGGGGGGGTAGACGATCCGATGCCCATAGATCAGGGTTCCGCGGGAGACCACGCTCCGGGGCGTCGGAATACCTCAAGGACTTGCATGTGGCCCTAGCACATGCATGGAACTGTGGTGCTATGTTGAAACATGCAAAACCTAGTCCCCGGGTGCATGTGTCCCCCTTCTCATGCGTGCGCTAGGTGTAACCTAAATCTAAGGTTCTCGACTTATATATAAGGGGGAAACTCCCCGTTCGGGTGAAACCGGGTAGGATAGTGCCCTCAACTTGTGAAGCACCATGGTTTTACATCATCATATGACCTAAACAAACACAAAACAAGAGAGTGCTACTCCGGGCTACCCCTGTCAGAGGGACGTCTAGGGGGGTAGACGATCCGATGCCCACAGATCAGGGTTCCGCGGGAGACCACGCTCCGGGGCGTCGGAATACCTCAAGGACTTGCATGTGGCCCTAGCACATGCATGGAAGTGTGGTGCTATGTTGAAACATGCAAAACCTAGTCCCCGGGTGCATGTGTCCCCCTTCTCATGCGTGCGCTAGGTGTAACCTAAATCTAAGGTTCTGGACTTATATAAGGGGAAACTCTGCTCGGTGAAACCGGGTAGGATAGTGCCCTCCACTTGTGAAGCACCATGGTTTTACATCATCATATGACCTAAACAAACACAAAACAAGAGAGTGCTACTCCGGGCTACCCCTGTCAGAGGGACGTCTAGGGGGGTAGACGATCCGATGCCCACAGATCAGGGTTCCGCGGGAGACCACGCTCCGGGGCGTCGGAATACCTCAAGGACTTGCATGTGGCCCTAGCACATGCATGGAAGTGTGGTGCTATGTTGAAACATGCAAAACCTAGTCCCCGGGTGCATGTGTCCCCCTTCTCATGCGTGCGCTAGGTGTAACCTAAATCTAAGGTTCTCGACTTATATATAAGGGGGGAAACTCCCCGTTCGGGTGAAACCGGGTAGGATAGTGCCCTCCACTTGTGAAGCACCATGGTTTTACATCATCATATGACCTAAACAAACACAAAACAAGAGAGTGCTACTCCGGGCTACGTACCCGAGGGACGCCTAGGGTAGACGATCCGATGCCCACGATCGTGGTTCCGCGGAGACCACGCCCGGGCGTAATACCTCAAGGACTTGCATGTGGCCCTAGCACATGCATGGAAGTGTGGTGCTATGTTGAAAGATGCAAAACCTAGTCCCCGGGTGCATGTGTCCCCCTTCTCATGCGTGCGCTAGGTGTAACCTAAATCTAAGGTTACAACTTATATAAGGGAAACTCCCGTCGGGTGAAACCGTAGGATAGTGCCTCCACTTGTGAAGCACCATGGTTTTACATCATAATATGACCTAAACAAACACAAAACAAGAGAGTGCTACTCGGCTACTCGCCGAGGGACATCTAGGGGGTAGACGATCCGATGCCCACGCATGGTTCCGGGAGACCACGCCCGGCGTCTAATACCTCAAGGACTTGCATGTGGCCCTAGCACATGCATGGAAGTGTGGTGCTATGTTGAAACATGCAAAACCTAGTCCCCGGGTGCATGTGTCCCCCTTCTCATGCGTGCGCTAGGTGTAACCTAAATCTAATGTTCTGGACTTATATATAAGGGGGGAAACTCCCCGTTCGGGTGAAACCGGGTAGGATAGTGCCCTCAACTTGTGAAGCACCATGGTTTTACATCATCATATGACCTAAACAAACACAAAACAAGAGAGTGCTACTCCGGGTTACCCCTGTCAGAGGGACGTCTAGGGGGGTAGACGATCCGATGCCCACAGATCAGGGTTCCACGGGAGACCACGCTCCGGGGCGTCGGAATACCTCAAGGACTTGCATGTGGCCCTAGCACATGCATGGAAGTGTGGTGCTATGTTGAAACATGCAAAACCTAATCCCCGGGTGCATGTGTCCCCCTTCTCATGCGTGCGCTAGGTGTAACCTAAATCTAAGGTTCTCGACTTATATAAGGGGGAAACTCCGCGTTCGGGTGAAACCGGGTAGGATAGTGCCCTCAACTTGTGAAGCACCATGGTTTTACATCATCATATGACCTAAACAAACACAAAACAAGAGAGTGCTACTCCGGGCTACCCCTGTCAGAGGGACGTCTAGGGGGGTAGACGATCCGATGCCCAGATCGTGGTTCCGGGAGACCACGCCCGGCGCCTAATACCTCAAGGACTTGCATGTGGCCCTAGCACATGCATGGAAGTGTGGTGCTATGTTGAAACATGCAAAACCTAGTCCCCGGGTGCATGTGTCCCCCTTCTCATGCGTGCGCTAGGTGTAACCTAAATCTAATGTTCTCGACTTATATAAGGGGGAAACTCCCCGTTCGGGTGAAACCGGGTAGGATAGTGCCCTCAACTTGTGAAGCACCATGGTTTTACATCATCAAATGACCTAAACAAACACAAAACAAGAGAGTGCTACTCCGGGTTACCCCTGTCAGAGGGACGTCTAGGGGGGTAGACGATCCGATGCCCACAGATCAGGGTTCCACGGGAGACCACGCTCCGGGGCGTCGGAATACCTCAAGGACTTGCATGTGGCCCTAGCACATGCATGGAAGTGTGGTGCTATGTTGAAACATGCAAAACCTAATCCCCGGGTGCATGTGTCCCCCTTCTCATGCGTGCGCTAGGTGTAACCTAAATCTAAGGTTCTCGACTTATATATAAGGGGGGAAACTCCGCGTTCGGGTGAAACCGGGTAGGATAGTGCCCTCCACTTGTGAAGCACCATGGTTTTACATCATCATATGACCTAAACAAACACAAAACAAGAGAGTGCTACTCCGGGCTACCCCTGTCAGAGGGACGTCTAGGGGGGTAGACGATCCGATGCCCACAGATCAGGGTTCCGCGGGAGACCACGCTCCGGGGCGTCGGAATACCTCAAGGACTTGCATGTGGCCCTAGCACATGCATGGAAGTGTGGTGCTATGTTGAAACATGCAAAACCTAGTCCCCGGGTGCATGTGTCCCCCTTCTCATGCGTGCGCTAGGTGTAACCTAAATCTAATGTTCTGGACTTATATATAAGGGGGGAAACTCCCCGTTCGGGTGAAACCGGGTAGGATAGTGCCCTCAACTTGTGAAGCACCATGGTTTTACATCATCATATGACCTAAACAAACACAAAACAAGAGAGTGCTACTCCGGGTTACCCCTGTCAGAGGGACGTCTAGGGGGGTAGACGATCCGATGCCCACAGATCAGGGTTCCACGGGAGACCACGCTCCGGGGCGTCGGAATACCTCAAGGACTTGCATGTGGCCCTAGCACATGCATGGAAGTGTGGTGCTATGTTGAAACATGCAAAACCTAATCCCCGGGTGCATGTGTCCCCCTTCTCATGCGTGCGCTAGGTGTAACCTAAATCTAAGGTTGTCGACTTATATAAGGGGGAAACTCCGCGTTCGGGTGAAACTGGGTAGGATAGTGCCCTCAACTTGTGAAGCACCATGGTTTTACATCATCATATGACCTAAACAAACACAAAACAATAGAGTGCTACTCCGGGCTACCCCTGTCAGAGGGACGTCTAGGGGGGTAGACGATCCGATGCCCACAGATCAGGGTTCCGCGGGAGACCACGCTCCGGGGCGTCGGAATACCTCAAGGACTTGCATGTGGCCCTAGCACATGCATGGAAGTGTGGTGCTATGTTGAAACATGCAAAACCTAGTCCCCGGGTGCATGTGTCCCCCTTCTCATGCGTGCGCTAGGTGTAACCTAAATCTAATGTTCTCGACTTATATAAGGGGGAAACTCCCCGTTCGGGTGAAACCGGGTAGGATAGTGCCCTCAACTTGTGAAGCACCATGGTTTTACATCATCAAATGACCTAAACAAACACAAAACAAGAGAGTGCTACTTCGGGTTACCCCTGTCAGAGGGACGTCTAGGGGGGTAGACGATCCGATGCCCACAGATCGTGGTTCCACGGAGACCACGCCCGGGCGCCTAATACCTCAAGGACTTGCATGTGGCCCTAGCACATGCATGGAAGTGTGGTGCTATGTTGAAACATGCAAAACCTAATCCCCGGGTGCATGTGTCCCCCTTCTCATGCGTGCGCTAGGTGTAACCTAAATCTAAGGTTCTCGACTTATATAAGGGGGAAAGTCCTGTTGGTGAAACCGGTAGGATAGTGCCCCTCACTTGTGAAGCACCATGGTTTTACATCATCATATGACCTAAACAAACACAAAAAAATAGAGTGCTACTCCGGGCTACCCCTATCAGAGGGACGTCTAGGGGGGTAGACGATCCGATGCCCAGATCGTGGTTCCGGGAGACCACGCCGGGCGTCGGAATACCAAGGACTTGCATGTGGCCCTAGCACATGCATGGAAGTGTGGTGCTATGTTGAAACATGCGAAACCTAGTCCCCGGTGCATGTGTCCCCTTCTCATGCGGCGCTAGGTGTAACCTAAATCTAAGGTTCGACTTATATAAGGGGAAACTCCGTTCGGTGAAACCGGTAGGATAGTGCCCTCCACTTGTGAAGCACCATGGTTTTACATCATCATATGACCTAAACAAACACAAAACAAGAGAGTTCTACTCGGGCTACCTCGCCGAGGGACGCCTAGGGTAGACGATCCGATGCCCAGATCGTGGTTCCGGAGACCACGCCCGGGCGCGGAATACCTCAAGGACTTGCATGTGGCCCTAGCACATGCATGGAAGTGTGGTGCTATGTTGAAACATGCAAAACCTAGTCCCCGGGTGCATGTGTCCCCTTCTCATGCGCGCTAGGTGTAACCTAAATCTAAGGTTCGACTTATATATAAGGGGAAACTCCTGCTCGGTGAAACCTGTAGGATAGTGCCCTCCCCTTGTGAAGAAACATGGTTTTACATCGACATATGAACTAAACAAACACAAAACAAGAGAGTGCTACTCCGGTCTACCCCTGTCAGAGGGACGTCTAGGGGGGTAGACGATCTGATGCCCATGATCGTGGTTCCACGGAGACCACGCCCGTCGTCGGAATACCTCAAGGACTTGCATGTGGCCCTAGCACATGCATGGAAGTGTGGTGCTATGTTGAAACATGCAAAACCTAGTCCCCGGGTGCATGTGTCCCCCTTCTCATGCGTGCGCTAGGTGTAACCTAAATCTAAGGTTCTCGACTTATATAAGGGGGAAACTCCCCGTTCGGGTGAAACCGGGTAGGATAGTGCCCTCAACTTGTGAAGCACCATGGTTTTACATCATCGTATGACCTAAACAAACACAAAACAAGAGAGTGCTACTCCGGGCTACTCGCCGAGGGACGCCTAGGGGTAGACGATCCGATGCCCACGCATCGTGGTTCCGCGAGACCACGCCCGGGCGCCTAATACCTCAAGGACTTGCATGTGGCCCTAGCACATGCATGGAAGTGTGGTGCTATGTTGACACATGCAAAACCTAGTCCCCGGGTGCATGTGTCCCCCTTCTCATGCGTGCGCTAGGTGTAACCTAAATCTAAGGTTCTG
This sequence comes from Avena longiglumis, assembly GCA_030063025.1. NCBI lineage: Eukaryota > Viridiplantae > Streptophyta > Magnoliopsida > Poales > Poaceae > Avena > Avena longiglumis. Next base: position 2,101,521 of record CP125973.1, read on the forward strand.
GACTTATATAAGGGGAAACTCTGCTCGGGTGAAACCGGGTAGAGTGCCTCAACTTGTGAAGCACCATGGTTTTACATCATCATATGACCTAAACAACCACAAAACAAGAGAGTGCTACTCCCCCGCCGAGGGACGCCTAGGGGTAGACGATCCGATGCCCATGATCGTGGTTCCACGGAGACCACGCCCGGGCGGAATACCAAGGACTTGCATGTGGCCCTAGCACATGCATGGAAGTGTGGTGCTATGTTGAAACATGCAAAACCTAGTCCCCGGGTGCATGTGTCCCTCTCATCATGCGCTAGGTGTAACCTAAATCTAAGGTTCTGGACTTATATATAAGGGGGGAAACTCCCCGTTCGGGTGAAACCGGGTAGGATAGTGCCCTCAACTTGTGAAGCACCATGGTTTTACATCATCATATGAACTAAACAAACACAAAACAAGAGAGTGCTACTCCGGGCTACCCTGTCAGAGGGACGTCTAGGGGGGTAGACGATCCGATGCCCACAGATCGTGGTTCCGGGAGACCACGCCCGGCGTCGGAATACCTCAAGGACTTGCATGTGGCCCTAGCACATGCATGGAAGTGTGGTGCTATGTTGAAACATGCAAAACCTAGTCCCCGGGTGCATGTGTCCCCCTTCTCATGCGTGCGCTAGGTGTAACCTAAATCTAAGGTTCTGGACTTATATATAAGGGGGGAAACTCCCTGTTCGGGTGAAACCGGGTAGGATAGTGCCCTCCACTTGTGAAGCACCATGGTTTTACATCATCATATGACCTAAACAAACACAAAACAAGAGAGTGCTACTCCGGGCTACCCCTGTCAGAGGGACGTCTAGGGGGTAGACGATCCGATGCCCAGCATCGTGGTTCCATGGAGACCACGCCCGGCGTCGGAATACCTCAAGGACTTGCATGTGGCCCTAGCACATGCATGGAAGTGTGGTGCTATGTTGAAACATGCAAAACCTAGTCCCGGGTGCATGTGTCCCCTTCTCATGCGCGCTTAGGTGTAACCTAAATCTAAGGTTCTCGACTTATATATAAGGGGAAACTCCGCTCGGTGAAACCGGTAGGATAGTGCCTCAACTTGTGAAGCACCATGGTTTTACATCATCATATGACCTAAACAAACACAAAACAAGAGAGTGCTACTGGCTACCCCGCCGAGGGACGCCTAGGGTAGACGATCCGATGCCCAGATCGTGGTTCCATGAGACCACGCCCGGGCGAATACCTCAAGGACTTGCATGTGGCCCTAGCACATGCATGGAAGTGTGGTGCTATGTTGAAACATGCAAAACCTAGTCCCCGCGTGCATGTGTCCCCCTTCTCATGCGTGCGCTAGGTGTAACCTAAATCTAAGGTTCTAGACTTATATATAAGGGGGGAAACTCCCCGTTCGGGTGAAACCGGGTAGGATAGTGCCCTCCACTTGGGAAGCACCATGGTTTAACATCATCATATGACCTAAACAAACACAAAACAAGAGAGTGCTACTCCGGGCTACCCTCGCCGAGGGACGCCTAGGGTAGACGATCCGATGCCCACAGATCGTGGTTCCATGAGACCACGCCCGGCGCGGAATACCTCAAGGACTTGCATGTGGCCCTAGCACATGCATGGAAGTGTGGTGCTATGTTGAAACATGCAAAACCTAGTCCCCAGGTGCATGTGTCCCCCTTCTCATGCGTGCGCTAGGTGTAACCTAAATACTAATGTTCTGGACTTATATATATGGGGAAACTCTGCTCGGTGAAACCGGTAGGATAGTGCCTCCACTTGTGAAGCACCATGGTTTTACATCATCATATGACCTAAACAAACACAAAACAAGAGAGTGCTACTGGCTACCCCCCCTGTCGGAGGGACGCCTAGGGGGTAGACGATCCGATGCCCATGCATCGTGGTTCCATGGGAGACCACGCCCGGCGCGGAATACCTCAAGGACTTGCATGTGGCCCTAGCACATGCATGGAAGTGTGGTGCTATGTTGAAACATGCAAAACCTAGTCCCCGGTGCATGTGTCCCCTTCTCATGCGTGCGCTTAGGTGTAACCTAAATCTAAGGTTCTCGACTTATATAAGGGGAAACTCCTGCTCGGGTGAAACCTGTAGGATAGTGCCCTCCACTTGTGAAGCACCATGGTTTTACATCATCATATGACCTAAACAAACACAAAACAAGAGAGTGCTACCGGCTACCCCTGTGAGGGACGCCTAGGGGTAGACGATCCGATGCCCACAGATCGTGGTTCCGCGGAGACCACGCCCGGCGCTTAATACCTCAAGGACTTGCATGTGGCCCTAGCACATGCATGGAAGTGTGGTGCTATGTTGAAACATGCAAAACCTAGTCCCCGGGTGCATGTGTCCCCTTCTCATGCGTGCTTAGGTGTAACCTAAATCTAAGGTTCGACTTATATATAAGGGGAAACTCCTGCTCGGTGAAACCGGTAGGATAGTGCCCTCCACTTGTGAAGCACCATGGTTTTACATCATCATATGACCTAAACAAACACAAAACAAGAGAGTGCTACTCCGGCTACCTCACGAGGGACGCCTAGGGGTAGACGATCCGATGCCCACGCATCGTGGTTCCGGGAGACCACGCCCGGCGGAATACCTCAAGGACTTGCATGTGGCCCTAGCACATGCATGGAAGTGTGGTGCTATGTTGAAACATGCAAAACCTAGTCCCCGGTGCATGTGTCCCCTTCTCATGCGCTTAGGTGTAACCTAAATCTAAGGTTCTCGACTTATATAAGGGGAAACTCTGCTCGGTGAAACCGGTAGGATAGTGCCTCCACTTGTGAAGCACCATGGTTTTACATCATCATATGACCTAAACAAACACAAAACAAGAGAGTGCTACTCCGGCTACCTCGCCGAGGGACGCCTAGGGGGTAGACGATCCGATGCCCACGATCGTGGTTCCGCGGAGACCACGCCCGGGGCGCCTAATACCTCAAGGACTTGCATGTGGCCCTAGCACATGCATGGAAGTGTGGTGCTATGTTGAAACATGCAAAACCTAGTCCCCGGTGCATGTGTCCCCTTCTCATGCGCGCGCTAGGTGTAACCTAAATCTAAGGTTCTCGACTTATATAAGGGGAAACTCCTGCTCGGGTGAAACCGGTAGGATAGTGCCTCCACTTGTGAAGCACCATGGTTTTACATCATCATATGACCTAAACAAACACAAAACAAGAGAGTGCTACTCCGGCTACCTCCGAGGGACGCCTAGGGGGTAGACGATCCGATGCCCACAGATCGGTTCCGCGGAGACCACGCCCGGCCGGAATACCTCAAGGACTTGCATGTGGCCCTAGCACATGCATGGAAGTGGTGCTATGTTGAAACATGCAAAACCTAGTCCCGGGTGCATGTGTCCCCTTCTCATGCGCTAGGTGTAACCTAAATCTAAGGTTCTCGACTTATATATAAGGGGGGAAACTCCCCGTTCGGGTGAAACCGGGTAGGATAGTGCCATCAAATTGTGAAGCACCATGGTTTTACATCATCATATGACCTAAACAAACACAAAACAAGAGAGTGCTACCCGGCTACCCCGCCGAGGGACGCCTAGGGGTAGACGATCCGATGCCCACGCATCGTGGTTCCATGGAGACCACGCCCGGGCGCCGAATACCTCAAGGACTTGCATGTGGCCCTAGCACATGCATGGAAGTGTGGTGCTATGTTGAAACATGCAAAACCTAGTCCCCGGTGCATGTGTCCCCTTCTCATGCGTGCTAGGTGTAACCTAAATCTAAGGTTCGACTTATATATAGGGGAAACTCTGCTCGGGTGAAACCGTAGGATAGTGCCTCCACTTGTGAAGCACCATGGTTTTACATCATCATATGACCTAAACAAACACAAAACAAGAGAGTGCTACTCCGGCTACCCCGCCGAGGGACGCCTAGGGGTAGACGATCCGATGCCCATGATCGTGGTTCCGGGAGACCACGCCCGGGCGCCGAATACCTCAAGGACTTGCATGTGGCCCTAGCACATGCATGGAAGTGTGGTGCTATGTTGAAACATGCAAAACCTAGTCCCCGGTGCATGTGTCCCTTCTCATGCGCAGCGCTTAGGTGTAACCCAAACCTAAGGTTTTCGACTTTTATAAGGGGGAAACTCCCCTCGTCGGGTGAAACCGGTAGGATAGTGCCTCAACTTGTGAAGCACCATGGTTTTACATCATCATATGACCTAAACAAACACAAAACAAGAGAGTGCTACTCCGGCTACCCCGCCGAGGGACGCCTAGGGGTAGACGATCCGATGCCCACAGATCGTGGTTCCATGGAGACCACGCCCGGGCCTAATACCTCAAGGACTTGCATGTGGCCCTAGCACATGCATGGAAGTGTGGTGCTATGTTGAAACATGCAAAACCTAGTCCCGGTGCATGTGTCCCCTTCTCATGCGTGCGCTAGGTAAACCTAAATCTAAGGTTCTCGACTTATATAAGGGGAAACTCCTGCTCGGGTGAAACCTGTAGGATAGTGCCCTCAACTTGTGAAGCACCATGGTTTTACATCATCATATGACCTAAACAAACACAAAACAAGAGAGTGCTACTGGCTACCGCCGAGGGACGCCTAGGGGTAGACGATCCGATGCCCACAGATCGTGGTTCCATGAGACCACGCCCGGCGCCTAATACCTCAAGGACTTGCATGTGGCCCTAGCACATGCATGGAAGTGTGGTGCTATGTTGAAACATGCAAAACCTAGTCCCCGGGTGCATGTGTCCCCTTCTCATGCGTGCGCTTAGGTGTAACCTAAATCTAAGGTTCGACTTATATAAGGGGAAACTCTGCTCGGGTGAAACCGGTAGGATAGTGCCTCAACTTGTGAAGCACCATGGTTTTACATCATCATATGACCTAAACAAACACAAAACAAGAGAGTGCTACTCCGGCTACCCCGCCGAGGGACGCCTAGGGGGTAGACGATCCGATGCCCACGCATCGTGGTTCCGCGAGACCACGCCCGGGCGCCTAATACCTCAAGGACTTGCATGTGGCCCTAGCACATGCATGGAAGTGTGGTGCTATGTTGAAACATGCAAAACCTAGTCCCCGTGCATGTGTCCCCTTCTCATGCGCTAGGTGTAACCTAAATCTAAGGTTCGACTTATATAAGGGGAAACTCCTGCTCGGGTGAAACCGGTAGGATAGTGCCTCCACTTGTGAAGCACCATGGTTTTACATCATCATATGACCTAAACAAACACAAAACAAGAGAGTGCTACTCCGGCTACCTCGCCGAGGGACGCCTAGGGGTAGACGATCCGATGCCCACAGATCGTGGTTCCGCGGAGACCACGCCCGGGCGCTAATACCTCAAGGACTTGCATGTGGCCCTAGCACATGCATGGAAGTGTGGTGCTATGTTGAAACATGCAAAACCTAATCCCCGGGTGCATGTGTCCCCCTTCTCATGCGTGCGCTAGGTGTAACCTAAATCTAAGGTTCTCGACTTATATATAAGGGGGGAAACTCCGCGTTCGGGTGAAACCGGGTAGGATAGTGCCCTCCACTTGTGAAGCACCATGGTTTTACATCATCATATGACCTAAACAAACACAAAACAAGAGAGTGCTACTCCGGGCTACCCCTGTCAGAGGGACGTCTAGGGGGGTAGACGATCCGATGCCCACAGATCAGGGTTCCGCGGGAGACCACGCTCTGGACGTCCGAATACCTCAAGGACTTGCATGTGGCCCTAGCACATGCATGGAAGTGTGGTGCTATGTTGAAACATGCAAAACCTAGTCCCCGGGTGCATGTGTCCCCCTTCTCATGCGTGCGCTAGGTGTAACCTAAATCTAAGGTTCTCGACTTATATAAGGGGGAAACTCCCCGTTCGGGTGAAACCGGGTAGGATAGTGCCCTCAACTTGTGAAGCACCATGGTTTTACATCATCATATGACCTAAACAAACACAAAACAAGAGAGTGCTACTCCGGGCTACCCCTGTCAGAGGGACGTCTAGGGGGGTAGACGATCCGATGCCCACAGATCAGGGTTCCGCGGGAGACCACGCCCGGGCCTAATACCTCAAGGACTTGCATGTGGCCCTAGCACATGCATGGAAGTGTGGTGCTATGTTGAAACATGCAAAACCTAGTCCCGGGTGCATGTGTCCCCTTCTCATGCGCGCTTAGGTGTAACCTAAATCTAAGGTTCGACTTATATAAGGGGAAACTCCCTCGGTGAAACCGGTAGGATAGTGCCTCCACTTGTGAAGCACCATGGTTTTACATCATCATATGACCTAAACAAACACAAAACAAGAGAGTGCTACCGGCTACCCTCGCCGAGGGACGCCTAGGGGTAGACGATCCGATGCCCACAGATCGTGGTTCCGCGAGACCACGCCCGGCGCCTAATACCTCAAGGACTTGCATGTGGCCCTAGCACATGCATGGAAGTGTGGTGCTATGTTGAAACATGCAAAACCTAGTCCCCGGTGCATGTGTCCCCTTCTCATGCGTGCGCTAGGTGTAACCTAAATCTAAGGTTCTCGACTTATATAAGGGGAAACTCTGCTCGGGTGAAACCTGCAGGATAGTGCCTCCACTTGTGAAGCACCATGGTTTTACATCATCATATGACCTAAACAAACACAAAACAAGAGAGTGCTACTCCGGCTACCCCGCCGAGGGACGCCTAGGGGTAGACGATCCGATGCCCACAGATCGTGGTTCCGGGAGACCACGCCCCGGGCCTAATACCTCAAGGACTTGCATGTGGCCCTAGCACATGCATGGAAGTGTGGTGCTATGTTGAAACATGCAAAACCTAGTCCCCGGTGCATGTGTCCCCTTCTCATGCGCTTAGGTGTAACCTAAATCTAAGGTTCTCGACTTATATATATGGGGAAACTCCCTCGGTGAAACTGTAGGATAGTGCCTCCACTTGTGAAGCACCATGGTTTTACATCATCATATGACCTAAACAAACACAAAACAAGAGAGTGCTACTCCGGCTACCCCGCCGAGGGACGCCTAGGGTAGACGATCCGATGCCCACAGATCGTGGTTCCATGGAGACCACGCCCGGCGCCTAACCTCAAGGACTTGCATGTGGCCCTAGCACATGCATGGAAGTGTGGTGCTATGTTGAAACATGCAAAACCTAGTCCCGGTGCATGTGTCCCCTTCTCATGCGGCGCTAGGTGTAACCTAAATCTAAGGTTCGACTTATATAAGGGGAAACTCCTCGGGTGAAACCTGTAGGATAGTGCCTCAACTTGTGAAGCACCATGGTTTTACATCATCATATGACCTAAACAAACACAAAACAAGAGAGTGCTACCCGGCTACCCGCCGAGGGACGCCTAGGGGTAGACGATCCGATGCCCACGATCGTGGTTCCGCAGAGACCACGCCCGGGCGCTAATACCTCAAGGACTTGCATGTGGCCCTAGCACATGCATGGAAGTGTGGTGCTATGTTGAAACATGCAAAACCTAGTCCCGGGTGCATGTGTCCCCTTCTCATGCGCGCTAGGTGTAACCTAAATCTAAGGTTCGACTTATATAAGGGGAAACTCCCTCGGGTGAAACCGGTAGGATAGTGCCTCCACTTGTGAAGCACCATGGTTTTACATCATCATATGACCTAAACAAACACAAAACAAGAGAGTGCTACTCCGGCTACCTCACGAGGGACGCCTAGGGGTAGACGATCCGATGCCCATGATCGTGGTTCCGCGGAGACCACGCCCGGGCGCCTAATACCTCAAGGACTTGCATGTGGCCCTAGCACATGCATGGAAGTGTGGTGCTATGTTGAAACATGCAAAACCTAGTCCCCGGTGCATGTGTCCCCTTCTCATGCGCGGCGCTAGGTGTAACCTAAATCTAAGGTTCGACTTATATATAGGGGAAACTCCTGCTCGGGTGAAACTGCAGGATAGTGCCCTCCACTTGTGAAGCACCATGGTTTTACATCATCATATGACCTAAACAAACACAAAACAAGAGAGTGCTACTCGGCTACCCCTCGCCGAGGGACGCCTAGGGGTAGACGATCCGATGCCCACAGATCGTGGTTCCGCGAGACCACGCCTCCGGGCCTAATACCTCAAGGACTTGCATGTGGCCCTAGCACATGCATGGAAGTGTGGTGCTATGTTGAAACATGCAAAACCTAGTCCCCGGTGCATGTGTCCCCTTCTCATGCGCTTAGGTGTAACCTAAATCTAAGGTTCTCGACTTATATATAAGGGGGGAAACTCCGCGTTCGGGTGAAACCGGGTAGGATAGTGCCTCCACTTGTGAAGCACCATGGTTTTACATCATCATATGACCTAAACAAACACAAAACAAGAGAGTGCTACTCCGGCTACCCCGCCGAGGGACGCCTAGGGTAGACGATCCGATGCCCATGATCGTGGTTCCGGGAGACCACGCCCGGGCCTGAATACCTCAAGGACTTGCATGTGGCCCTAGCACATGCATGGAAGTGTGGTGCTATGTTGAAACATGCAAACCTAGTCCCCGGTGCATGTGTCCCCTTCTCATGCGCGCTAGGTGTAACCTAAATCTAAGGTTCGACTTATATAAGGGGAAACTCTGCTCGGTGAAACCGGTAGGATAGTGCCTCCACTTGTGAAGCACCATGGTTTTACATCATCATATGACCTAAACAAACACAAAACAAGAGAGTGCTACTCCGGCTACCCGCCGAGGGACGCCTAGGGGTACGATCCGATGCCCATGCATCGTGGTTCCGGGAGACCACGCCCGGCGCTAATACCTCAAGGACTTGCATGTGGCCCTAGCACATGCATGGAAGTGTGGTGCTATGTTGAAACATGCAAAACCTAGTCCCCGGTGCATGTGTCCCCTTCTCATGCGCTTAGGTGTAACCTAAATCTAAGGTTCGACTTATATAAGGGGGAAACTCCTGCTCGGGTGAAACCGGTAGGATAGTGCCTCCACTTGTGAAGCACCATGGTTTTACATCATCATATGACCTAAACAAACACAAAACAAGAGAGTGCTACTCCGGCTACCCCGCCGAGGGACGCCTAGGGGGTAGACGATCCGATGCCCACAGATCGTGGTTCCGGAGACCACGCCCGGGCGCCTAATACCTCAAGGACTTGCATGTGGCCCTAGCACATGCATGGAAGTGTGGTGCTATGTTGAAACATGCAAAACCTAGTCCCCGGGTGCATGTGTCCCCTCATGCGTGCGCTAGGTGTAACCTAAATCTAAGGTTCTCGACTTATATAAGGGGAAACTCCTGCTCGGGTGAAACTGTAGGATAGTGCCCTCCACTTGTGAAGCACCATGGTTTTACATCATCATATGACCTAAACAAACACAAAACAAGAGAGTGCTACTCCGGGCTACCCCTGTCAGGGGGACGTCTAGGGGGTAGACGATCCGATGCCCACAGATCAGGGTTCCGCGGAGACCACGCCCGGCTCGAATACCTCAAGGACTTGCATGTGGCCCTAGCACATGCATGGAAGTGGTGCTATGTTGAAACATGCAAAACCTAGTCCCGGTGCATGTGTCCCCTTCTCATGCGTGCTTAGGTGTAACCTAAATCTAAGGTTCTCGACTTATATATAAGGGGAAACTCCCTCGGGTGAAACCGTAGGATAGTGCCTCCACTTGTGAAGCACCATGGTTTTACATCATCATATGACCTAAACAAACACAAACAAGAGAGTGCTACTGGCTACCTCGCCGAGGGACGCCTAGGGGTAGACGATCCGATGCCCATGCATCGTGGTTCCGCAGAGACCACGCCCGGGCGCCTAATACCTCAAGGACTTGCATGTGGCCCTAGCAAATGCTTGGAAGTGTGGGGCTATGTTGAAACATGCAAAACCTAGTGCCCGGGTGCATGAGTCCCCCTTCGCATCCGGGCGCTGTAACCTAAAGCTAAGGATCTCGACTTATATAAGGGGGCAACTCCTCGCTCGGTGAAACCTGTAGGATAGTGCCTCCACTTGTGAAGCACCATGGTTTTACATCATCATATGACCTAAACAAACACAAAACAAGAGAGTGCTACTCCGGCTACCCGCGAGGGACGCCTAGGGGGTAGACGATCCGATGCCCACAGATCGTGGTTCCATGGAGACCACGCCCGGGCGCTAATACCTCAAGGACTTGCATGTGGCCCTAGCACATGCATGGAAGTGTGGTGCTATGTTGAAACATGCAAAACCTAGTCCCGGGTGCATGTGTCCCCTTCTCATGCGCAGCTAGGTGTAACCTAAATCTAAGGTTCGACTTATATAAGGGGAAACTCCCTGGGTGAAACCGGTAGGATAGTGCCTCCACTTGTGAAGCACCATGGTTTTACATCATCATATGACCTAAACAAACACAAAACAAGAGAGTGCTACTCCGGCTACCCTCGCCGAGGGACGCCTAGGGGTAGACGATCCGATGCCCATAGATCGTGGTTCCGCTGGAGACCACGCCCGGGCGCCGAATACCTCAAGGACTTGCATGTGGCCCTAGCACATGCATGGAAGTGGTGCTATGTTGAAACATGCAAAACCTAGTCCCCGGTGCATGTGTCCCCTTCTCATGCGCTTAGGTGTAACCTAAATCTAAGGTTCGACTTATATAAGGGGAAACTCTGCTCGGGTGAAACCTGCAGGATAGTGCCTCCACTTGTGAAGCACCATGGTTTTACATCATCATATGACCTAAACAAACACAAAACAAGAGAGTGCTACTCCGGCTACCCGCCGAGGGACGCCTAGGGGTAGACGATCCGATGCCCATAGATCGTGGTTCCAGGAGACCACGCCCGGGCGGAATACCTCAAGGACTTGCATGTGGCCCTAGCACATGCATGGAAGTGTGGTGCTATGTTGAAACATGCAAAACCTAGTCCCGGGTGCATGTGTCCCCTTCTCATGCGCTAGGTGTAACCTAAATCTAAGGTTCTGGACTTATATATAAGGGGGGAAACTCCCCGTTCGGGTGAACCGGGTAGGATAGTGCCATCCACTTGTGCAGCGCCATGGTTTTACATCATCATATGACCTAAACAAACACAAAACAAGAGAGTGCTACCCGGCTACCCCTCGCCGAGGGACGCCTAGGGGTAGACGATCCGATGCCCACAGATCGTGGTTCCATGGAGACCACGCCCGGGCGCCTAATACCTCAAGGACTTGCATGTGGCCCTAGAACATGCATGGAAGTGTGGTGCTATGTTGAAACATGCAAAACCTAGTCCCCGGGTGCATGTGTCCCCCTTCGCATGCGTGCTCTGTAACCTAAACCTAAGGTTCTCGACTTATATAAGGGGGAAACTCCCCGTTTCGGTGAAACCGGGTAGGATAGTGCCCTCCCCTTGTGAAGCAACATCTTTTTACATCATCATATGACCTAAACACACACAAAACAAGGGAGTGATACTCGGCTACCTCCGAGGGACGTCTAGGGGGGTAGACGATCTGATGCCCACAGATCAGGGTTCCGCGGGAGACCACGCTCCGGGGCGTCGGAATACCTCAAGGACTTGCATGTGGCCCTAGCACATGCATGTAAGTGTGGTGCTATGTTGAAACATGCAAAACCTAGTCCCTGGGTGCATGTGTCCCCCTTCTCATGCGTGCACTAGGTGTAACCTAAATCTAAGGTTCTCGACTTATATATAAGGGGGAAACTCCCCGTTCGGGTGAAACCGGGTAGGATAGTGCCCTCAACTTGTGAAGCACCATGATTTTACATCATCATATGACCTAAACAAACACAAAACAAGAGAGTGCTACTCCGGGCTACCCCTGTCAGAGGGACGTCTAGGGGGGGTAGACGATCCGATGCCCATAGATCAGGGTTCCGCGGGAGACCACGCTCCGGGGCGTCAGAATACCTCAAGGACTTGCATGTGGCCCTAGCACATGCATGGAACTGTGGTGCTATGTTGAAACATGCAAACCTA